>OZ024740.1:265694580-265734580 GCA_964016885.1 Eledone cirrhosa | reverse complement strand
ATGTATATGTGTATGTGTGTATGTATGTATGTATGTATGTATGTGTGTGTATATGTGTGTATGTATATATGTGTGATTGGATGCGTGGATGTATATATGCATATATGTATTTGAATGTATATACAGTATATATGTATAAATGGTGGGATGTATTTATGCATGCATATTTGTATCTATGTGTGTATGAACGTTTTTATGTATATATATATATATATATATATATGTGTTTATGTGTGTGCGCGCGTGTGTATGTGTGTATGTATGTGTGTGTGTGTGTGTGTGTGTGTGCGTGTGTGGGAGTAAACGTGTGTGAGTGTGTGTGCATATGTGTCTGAAAATATGTGTGTCTGTATCTATCTGTGCTGGTGTATGAGTATTTGTGAATACATGTGACAGTGTGTGAAATAATTTCTCCTGGCTTATTGTTCCCTGCGGCAAATAAGATAAGAAAACAACAGAGATATTTAATATGCACAGTCTACGAAAATATTTACAAACACACTGCCGGCAGGTATTTTTGCAGTAAAATACGTTGATAGAATTAAGTTACCCATCCAGCCGTAAGTGTGTCATTCGTCTGAATTAACGACTTTTAAGTAACTAAAAACTTTTATCTCTGCTAGCAATAGCGTTGTTGCTTCAATTGATTGCTATTTCAAGTGACAACTGCCCGTTTTCTCTCTCCCAACCTGTTATTTCAGTGTATTTATTCAAACAGCACATCAAAACACACACAGACACATTCACATTCACACTGACATTCATACAAAGCTGCATACACACGCACATATGCATATATATATATGTGTGTGTTGGATCTCCGTCGGTTCCGACAACCATTTTTCTAGGTAATCTGATTGATAGAACAGTGTGCTCTGGAGATTAATATGCAATTGACATAATTCTTTACAGACACGTGCACCCATTATGTAGTTCTCAGAAAAAGATTCAGGGTTACATTACATGACAAAGAAGGCCAATTGAATCACTTCTACAGCTCATTTTCTCGAGCTTAGAAGACTGGAGCTATGGGAAACAATATGCCTTGCCCAAGGCTTCAATCCGGCACCGGGAATCGAACTCACGACCTGCTAATCGTTAACTGAACACCTTAACTTCTAAACCAGACGTCTTCATACATATACATATATAAGCACATAAACACAAAGACACATAATTAGACATTCTTTTACATACCATGAAACGAGTGCCTCTCTGAAGTGGCGCCACCTGTTAGAATTAGCATAAAAGATTAGACATTGTAGCTCAAGATATTAAAAAAGGTAGTTTGTTCACGGTTGATATGATTTTAATCATAGTTGTAACCAACATCAACAACATCATCATCACGATCATTATCATCAGCAGCAACCTCACCGCCACCACCACCACCACCGCCACTATAGTTTCATTAACGAATAATTCTGTTTTTTAAATACTTTCATTTTTCATTACTTAACGTTTTTTCAATACAAAATACCGAACGCCAAAATTTCGAAAGAAATAGCAAATTCAAAATACAAAATTTAGAAATATCTAGCTGCTGTCAGTAACTTGTTTATCTACAATTGTCGACATCCTTTGCCTGCATAACATCGATATTCATACTTCTGTCAGTCTTATTTCCTTTCTTATGAACCATCCGGTGTTTCTTTCTATGCTATTTTTGCCGTTCTCACCCATATTATATATTCCCCCCTCTCTCTCCGTTAGAGAAAGTGAGTAGGTAAAATTTTTTCTTAAGTTGTTTGCTTTTTCCATATTTGATATTATTAAGCTCTGAATCTGTTAATTTGAATAACTCTTTCATAGAACCAAACTCGGTATAAGTTGGACACTCTCTATGTATGTATCGATACCTGTATCTATACTCGTGTAGAGATAGGCATTCTTCTCCGTTTAATATATAATACATTCCCCTATGGTGGAGTGAAAATTTGGCGGTGTCGGTACTAAGTTTTAGTAGCACGTTGCCTACCACCGTCCGCTTTACTACCCCCTGCTGGTCAGATACCACGTGACAGTCATTTCATTCGAAATTTTCACTGACCACGAACGGTTGGGAATTCTTGTCGTGAATTTTAATTCTTGACAGAGAAAGTCTCCTGATGATTTATGATTTCACGCGATACTGTACTCAGAGTTATTTTCCTAATGAAACTGCAATAGGGACATTAAAGTGAGTAGGTAAAGATTAAGAAAGATGCTGATGTTACATGAATCGGTTATTCATAATAACCATTTTAACGGTTCTCTTATGCAATCCATGATGTAATTTATGAATTTGTTGTTGTTATGTTATGAGAGAGGTATCTACCCAGTCTTCTACTGAACATATGTATATATATATATATATATATATACAGAGAGAGAGAGAGAGAGAGAGAGAGAGAGAGAGAGAGAGAGAGAGAGAGAGAGAGAGAGGCTAGTGTACTCTTGTGAAAAAATGACGGTGTTTGTAATTGATATATTGAATTAAAATCTTAGTTTTGCAAAACCTGCATCTTGTGGATACGTTCATAACTGATGTAGGTTCTTCATGACCCTTGCATTTAATAATATAGTGTTTAATCTTGTATTTCAGGGGCTTTACGGGATTCGCTAATTTCACGTCGGTCCTAATATCAGCAAACATGCAATTATCTTCGTTTAAAATTACCATCCACCAACCCGATGGCACGTCTTCTGTCCACTATTTTGTTAGGCATGCCAAACTGTCTTCCACCTCATACACTTCCAGCATGATATTTCACCAACTGACCTCACGGGCATACTCAATTCTTTCGGCATGGACATCGTGGCTTCTCTTGTGATTTAGGCATAGCTGTTGCTATGGCTTTCATGTTAGAAGTACATGAGATGCTCATCTGAACGAAACGTCTACTGAAAACTTTACTATATCAGTGATGGGGTGGAGAATTATTTTCAACAAGATCCTGGAATCTTTTACTAACATTAGGTTTAATGCTTAGTGAGAAGGGGAGTTGTGCCTAGCTGACGTTCCTGGGTAGGTTTCCAGATCCTTTGGGCGAAAGCATAGGATGTGTGTAGTAAATTTTGTCTCGAACATCGCTATTTAATAGAACTCTATATTGTAGTTTCGGGACAACTAATAAAACATAGATTAGAGATTAAGCAGCAAGGAATGAATGAATTTCTCCATCATCGTGAACACATTCAGTCGTAATAGGGAAGATGTGGGAAACAATGAATATAGATCAGGTGTACGATGGTATATATATATATATATATCACCAAGCATGAAGGCTAATAATACTATGTACCATTGACTCTTGCGTCTGCTTGTTTCTAGTTTCGAAATATATATATATATATAGTGCTACCATTACACCAATACACATCCCGTCTCCTTCCATTCGAATTAGCAGCTATGAACTTAGCAAGTGAATGATAAACAAGCAAATTATAAATGTAAACATGTAAGTATGTTTTTGAAACGGTGCGCGAGTTTGAAATTATAAATTAGAAATTATAAGCTTTCACCGTATTTTAGACTAAAGAAATTTCTAGCCTGATAGTGGGGTTTATAACCCTCGGAGAAATGGAAAAAGATGAGTGTTGCCTCCCATGTACGGCAACACTCATCTTTTTCCATTTCTCCGAGGGTTATAAACCCCACTATCAGGCTAGAAATTTCTTTAGTCTAAAATACGGTGAAAGCTTATAATTTCTAATTTCTAATTTCAAACTCGCGCACCGTTTCAAAAACATACTTACATGTTTACATTTATAATTTGCTTGTATATATATATATATATATATATATATATATATATATATATATATATATATATATATATATATATATATATATATATATATATATATATATATATATATATATATATATTGTGCTTCCCACATGTTCCCTATTACGACTGAATGTGTTCACGATGATGAGAAATTCATTCTTTCCTTGCTGCGTAATCTCTAATCTATGTTTTATCAGTACAATATAGAGTTCTATTAAATAGCGATCTTCAAGACAAAATTTACTACACACATCCTACTTATATATATATATATATATAAAGGGAAGGTGGACATTGTTTAGTGTACCGAACTTGCCTGCTACACCGTTCATCCGATTTTCATGAAACCTCACACATATATAAAACTCAACGCGTAGAGTGGAATAGGCTACTTGAAATTTTCGAAAAATCGATAATCGGGCCCTATGACAGAATGTTTTTCGATTCCAATGAAATTTTATGTGAATTCGAACACAAGAACTCTTAGTTTACATCTGGCGCAATAAAAATAAATTTCATATGCCCATATAAGGACGTGCGTTATTGATTGGACGGCCAGCTGCATGTCTTCCCAGCTGTCTCAGTAAACGACCGACCATTAAAGAGTTTCTTTTCATATTCCACCTTTTTCAAGTGGAAATACAGTATTATCCCTATCTGAAAAGGGAACCAAATTTAATGGTGTCTTTTGTGAACCTAAAAGCTGTGAGTAAATTTTCAAACAGTCTTAAATAATCATGCTTTTTGAAAAAAAAATTACTAAATAATATGTTGACCACATACAATACAAGTAAAAAAATTTACGTCGTACCAATGTTTTCCTTTTTTAAACAAAAGATTCTAAAACTTACTTAATTCATAATACAGTCTTTTGCACAGGAAGTGAGTAACTTTTCGGGTGTTTAAACGTAAGTTCACCAGGGTTTGTGTCTTCATTATTAGCACACCTCTAATGGCATTTTTTGTTCTGCTTACGACTACATGTTATGAGCGTATTTGCAATTAATTGCGCACACGTGCACACCTGCATGCAGATAGACACTGACAGCCAATAAAAAATCGCTTGCTTATTAAGATATCGGTCAAAAAGAGAGATTGAATGTACTTTAGAACATTTTTTGAATATATTGTTCTTTTTGGCATGATATGTCAGAAATATAGCTACTATACACTTTGGTTATTTTTTGTAACTAAAAAAAGGTTCATTTTAGGTGGATACTTAACGAGAAAAATCCTAGGGTTTTGGACAAGTTTGTTTCAGGCGCTGTATAGACGCTTATTTTGTCACACCTTGGTCATGAATTCGTATTCTTTTCCAATAGATATTTTCCGCTCTATAAGGCTCACCAGGATATAAGGCGTATCATTTAAAATCAGGTCCGCGCAACGGCGTGTAAGGCCAACCAGAAAATGCTATCTTCTTTACTTTTAGTCTAGATCTATTACTTCTGTTAGAGCCGTGATTGATTACCATTGTATTATTTATACATAAGGCTCACCGGAGTATAAAGCGCAGAGCTGTTTTTTGATTAAATTTAATTATTTTAAGTGCAATTTATAGACGGGAAAATTCGGTAAGTTATTGTAATCATATTTCCAAACCTTCCCATTCACCAGTAACCATGCTAACGAATCTGGTGTCATCTCTCTCTGTATTTAATCACCTATCTCTAACCTAACAGCTTCGTTACACGTCGTTATGCCCACACGGAAACGTTCAAGACTTACCTCCAAAAAAGGTACAGCTATTGCTTTGAGACAACGAATTAGGCGTTTTCAGGTATGAGTTCATTCACAATTGATTAATCCTTTATGCAATATTCTCCCTTAATGTTAGCAAGTACTGCGTTTATCCTAACTGTCACCACTTTTAAGCAACTACAACATTCTAATCGTAGTTATATTAAATTTATTGTCTTACCTTGATTCCCTTTTGTTCATGTTAGACTTTTCTCATTTACCATTGACACTGCCATTGGCATAGCTAACCAGTAGAATTAATTAATTTTCTCTAGGAAACACCTGCTGAGCGCGAATCTCGACTCGCTGATAGACGTCTTTCCCGGCTGGTTGAGTCAACAACATCACGTACGACAAGGCTTGCTGATGTTCGCCTTCGTCGCCAACAAGCGCTGACGGAGGAATCACCAACATCACGTACGACAAGGCTTGCTGATGTTCGCCTTCGTCGCCAACAAGCGCTGACGGAGGAATTACCAACATCCCGTCAGACGAGGCTTGAGGCTGTGGCAAAGGGCAATAACCCTAGATACAATTTTGATCAACTTTTTTTCACCTATAGCAAATTTACCGGGACAGGTTTTTAGCTACTCAAATCTACTTCAGAGATCACGCATTGATGTAAAAAATCAATAAAACTGAAGCGGGGCTCGACTTTGCGCAAAAAAACAAGGCAAAGTTACACATGGGAAAACTTTTTACTGGAACGTCCTATATTCTTGAAAACTGTCACAAAAGACTCGCCATTATGCCGCGGTTAAGATAAAGGCCCTTTTAATTCTTCTTCTGCACATGTGAGCGCAAAATTATAAAAAAAAAAACCCTGAAAGTAATCGACATTTTCACCCTGCTTTAAATTAACTGAACATTCAATATCAAGCGAGTTTGACTTCCGTCAGTCGTGCAGAGAACAATTTCAACGATACACTGTGTAACTACAATTAATAAATTACACACCTGTGTCTACTAACCTATTTTTTTCCATTGAAGTTCGAAGTTTTGAACCTGTGATGCGCGGGAAGTAACTTTCACACATTCTAACAGACCAAAGGTCGACTTACACCCGGGCAACGCCGGGTACTTCTGCTAGTATATATATATATATATATATATATATATATATATATATATATATATATATATAATATATATACAAAATTTAGTACAGCATCAACGAAGCTCTGGTTGCAGCCAAGCTAACGAATGCAGTCTTGGTGTGCAGCTAAGCACTCAATAGGGTATATAACCCTAGAGTTATAACATTACGTTTAGACAGCTTTGAAAATTGAAGACAGCGACCGATAGACGGGCCACAGTGACCATAGCGACGAAAAAGACTGAACTCAGGAAAATTTTCTTGACTAACCTGGACCGTCACGTCGACATCATACACAACACATAATATATACCATATAATATACATCACATAAACTATAATATCTCCGCTAGGTTTCTGTAAATCCGAAATCGACAAAATGCACTTGCAGGCGTCTGCAAGTTAATGGTTTTTGAAGATAGAACAATGGAGTTTACTTCGTCAACAAGTTTTTCGTTCTCGTCGCTCGGGTGTGAATGTTAGCGAAGGAGTTATGGTAAGGAACCAGATGGACTATAACGCACCAGAGTACTCAATACTTAGGGGAGTAGAGTGGGCAATAGGTAAATGTATGACCACGACGGCACAGCTCAAGCCGTTTCGACGGCTATTCCTGGACTGAAATAGCCGTCGAAACGGCTTGAGCTCCGCCGTCGGGGTCATACATTTTCCTATATATATATATATATATATATATATATATAAATATATATATATATATAAGAGCCCGAAGAAGGTGTAGAGAAACATCCCGTCATCAGTAAAGTCTATTCTCATATAAGTTTCCAGGCAAAGCGAGGACTCTGGAAGCTTATTAAAATATATATATATATATATATATATATATATATATATATATATATATATATATATAATAATAATAAAAAAAATGCAAGTTACGGGCGAGAGAGAGGAATATCTGTCATCAGTTGTCTACTAGGAATCATAGGTATTTCTTCGCGTTAGAGACAATATACCTCAACCTAGGGCGAGTCAATAACTAAAATAAGTTATTGGGATAAAAGAAGGGAGAGGGAAGAGAAAGACATGTAAACAGACACGAATGGTGAAGCAACTTAAAGAGAGGAAAATAAGGAAAAATATCATGCCAATAACTCATTTCGAACATAAGAACGGGCAAATTTTAACGAGAGACAAAAGACACGCCTAGACCGTAGCAGTGTTAGCGAGAAAAGAGACCGCGTACAGTGCTGGACGATGGAGGAAGTGAGCTAGCGCGGAGAGAGGATGACTAGCAGAGAGGGAGTGAGTGAAAGTGCGAGGAAGCGAGAAAGAGATAGTTATAGTGGGAGGATAGCCGAGAGATGACAAGCAGAGGGAGTGAACGAAAGTAAGAGGGAGAAGGAGAGAGAGAGAGAAGATAGCAGCAACGGGAGAGAAAAAAGACGGGTCACAGCAAAGAGGGAACTTATATGAATCAAAATGGCGAGCTGTGTTGTTGCATTTAAGTATAATAAAAAAAAAATAGAAATGGCTTCTACAGGACTAGAACTGTTTCATTCGGGAGAAATCACGTCTCTCGCTCTGGGCCGACGATCATCGTCTTGGACGCCGGCCCCAGGGCAATTTAGCAACCTGGACGCGTTCGTTGATGCCTGCCGTAGTGCAGTAAATCGCTTCGACTTCCGCCACCGTTCCAAACGGCATAACATCTCACGGGGCAAACTTTTCGCTCTCCGCTCCCTCCCGAGACGAGATGACATCGTCATCAATCCGGCGGACAAGGGAGGCGCCGTGGTGGTGTGGCGGGCTGAGCTCTACACGACCGAAGCCCTCAGGCAGCTCCGTAACCCACTCTTCTACCGCCCTCTACCCTCCGACCCCACACCCCTCTACCAACAACAAGTTTCCTCCACCATCCAACATCTTGTCTCCTCCTCCTCACTCCCGCCCCCCTCATCGCCCCCCCCCCCTCGCACCCCCGCACCCGTACTATCTAATTCCTTCCCAAACTCCACAAACCCGACAACCCGGTCGCCCCATCGTTTCCGCTTGCAACAGCCCCACCGAACTCATATCCGCCTTTCTTGACTTCATCCTCGCCCCCCTCGTCCCCCCTACCACATTTCCGACACCAACCACGCCCTTCGCCTGTTCGACTACTTCACTTTCCCACACGGCCCACACCCCCTCCTCTTCACCCTAGATATCAAGACACTTTATACTGTCATTCCTCACGCCAACGGCCTACGTGTCCTCAGACACTACCTCGCCCTTCTCCGCTCCCCCATCCCTGCCCCGTGCCCTCCACCCCACCATCCTTCGCCTCGACGAGATTGTCCTCACCCTCAACTGCTTCTCCTTCTCGGGTGAGTTTTACCAACAGGTCACAGGGGTAGCCATCGGCACAAGGGTGGGCCCAAACTATGCCAACCTTTTCGTTGGCCATGTTGAGGCCCAAATATTTGCCCAGTACACCGGCCCCACGCCCGAACTGTACGGTCGTTACATCGACAACTGTATCGGAGCCACGACCCTCACCCGATAACAGCTCGATTCCTTTCTCTCCTTCTTCTGCTCCTTCCACCCCTCCCTCCACTTCACCACCTCTATCTCCACCACCCACGTCCACTTCTTAGACATCTCCGTCGCCATCGACCCCTCCCACACACTCCTACCTCGACTGCACCTCCTCCGACCCTACACACACACAAAACACTCTATTCCCTACTCCCAACTCCTCCGGATCCGCCGCATCTGTAGCCGAGATGCTGACTTTGAATCCCAGGTCCTTTCTCTAGTCAGCCATTTCATCCACAGAGGTTACCCCTCCTCCCTCTTCCACACCGCCCTCATTCGAGCCCGTGCTGTCCACCGCTACCCCACCCTCATCCCACACCCCCACACACCGATCCACCGTCTCCCCTTCCCCATAACCTACCAGCCATTAATCCTACCCCTCCACCGCACCATCCCCGCCTCTTCCGACGCCTACAGTCCGACACCCCCTTCAAACGCGCACGCAATCACCGCACCCTCTTCGTCCGCAGCTCCCTACCACCCAACCCACGCTCTTCTCCCCCCGGTTCCCTTCCCTGCTTCAGGCCTCGTTTCCACACCTGCCCCCGCATCACCAACACCACCACCTTCCAGGGTCCCAACGCTGTCCGGCACACGTTCCACTGCACCTCCTCCAACCTAGTCTATGGACTTCGCTGCAGGGAGTGCGGTGCAATCTACGTCGGACAGACTGGACGTCGCCTGGCGGACCGTTTCACTGAACACCTCCGAGATATTCGTCTCGGCGGGAGTTCCCCCATCGCCCGCCACTTTGGCTCCCCTGGACATTCCACCTACCACCTCACAGTCTGTGGCCTACTCCAATGCCACGGAACACCCGCCACCCGCCCCACGGTCGAACAACGCACCATCTTCCCCTTACAGACCCACACTTCCCCCGGCCTGAACTCCCCACCCCTATTCCTTTAGCCTTCGACCACCCTGTTTTCCCCCCACACACACATATCCCCCACTAACCCCACTAACACACTCCTCCTTTTCACTGCCCACCCCCTTGGCCCACCCCACAACTTACAATACTAACACACCCACCTCCCCCGGCCACCCTCCTACAACTAACAATACTAATATCCGCACCGCTTCCCTATCAGGCACACACCCACCTGTACATATATACACGCACTCACACTATCCACACACCCTACTACAACCACTAACCCTCACCCACACATCCACTCCAACCAACCCACAACTAATACCACTAACATCCCCGACTCCACGCACACGAACACACACCTTCCCACACCCACCCACCCACACCTACATATACCACCCACTCTACACACCCAACCACCACTAACCCCCACTAACACACCCGCATTCAACATTTTACCCACCACCAGTATACTAACACCCACTAACACTCCCTTTACCACACACACACTCATCCAAACACGCACACACACCAGTACACTACACCCCCTCCACCGTCCCCCACACCTTTTCTCTCCCTCTCCCTCTCCACGCTCCACCCATACCCCTTCACACACACACATCCCACTAACACCTCTACTAATACACCCCTACCCCCACATGACCCCCTCCCCACTCGACCTTTCACACCTACCCATCCTCTCCCCTGTCCACCGCACCTCCGCGCACACAGAGACACAGTGCTCACCCCACACTGACTTTCTCCACATGTCATTCTCCACTACTGCTATGCCTTCAATCTTGCCTTGACCCTCTGACCACTTCCTGTTGCGCGCGCACCCAACATCTCCCCACTTCCGAGCACCACAACCAACGGATTACACACCACCGGTCATCGTTCCTGCAATCCACTCGATAACATTAAAAATATCCGGCAGCTCATCGCACACTCCACGAAACTACCTTAGGAACTTACCCACGGACAGACACAATTTTTTTTCGAACCACGCCACCTATATCCTCACCACGTATAAACACCAACACACACCTGCGTACCCCCACATATACACACTCAGCCTCCGGAATCCCCCCCCCCACACCCCATCTGACCACACCCCAATCCACACGGATGCACCCCCCCCCCACACACCTTTTCCTGAACATGGAACCTGGTTCTTCCCCCAACTCTCACATTCATTAACACACTCACACACACACGTACACCTACACACATACACAAACACCACCTTCAGCCCTCCACGCTCGGACACCCCACCTCCCTCTCCCTACTCCACCCGCCACCACCCCTATACGCCCCACACCCTTTCACCACTTATTTATCTTTATGCTTATTTTTATTTGTACCCCTTCCACCGTTCCCCCCTTTTTTCTAAATGTCTCTCCCCCACTCCCCCACACACCCTCAGAACTCTCTTCCCACCCACCTTTCTCCTGAAGAAGGGCTTATTCACGAAACATCGTTCCCCACCGCCACTCTCAACAGCATGAAACTAATAAACCTTTGTTTGTACTGCCTCTCTGTGTTTTTGTTCCCGTTCCAGTTTTCACTATATATATATATATATATATATATATATATATATATATAATTAGTTACAACAGTGACATATACAGGTGCCTAAGTTTCGTTGGGTTACACACCTCAACTCCTTCAATCTGTTATATAAACAAAGACTGCTTCCTCCACAGGCGACGTTTTGAAGGTTTTAGAACATACAAGAGCATTTTCACGGGCAGGTAAACTCGAATTTACTTATAAATAGGCAAATCTTTAAATGATGTAAAGCGAGCTAAATATCAAAAGATCTCAAACTTCTGTTGTGTAAAGTTAGAGCTAAAAAGTGAAAGAAAATAAATTCAGTTAATCTATACCATTTTTCAGAATAAATTTTGTTTTGTGAGGACAGTGACTAAGGCAGTCGGAGTTGGTATTTAAGCAGGTCGTCTATGGAAGTAGCCATCTTTTTCATATAACAGGCTGAATGAGTTGCGTGTATAACCCAATGGAACTTAAGTACATATACATGTCAATGTTGTAACTAATTATACTTAACTTGTCTTATGGACTGAGTGCTCTTACTCCTGGCTATTTCTACCAAACTTGTACTGCAGTACTATATATATATATATATATATATATATATATATATATATATATATATATATATATATATATATATATATATATATATATATATATATATATATATCAGCATATAGAGAAAAGTATACATACAGTTATGTGTTCAATCATGAGGGATCAAAAACCACCAGCGTGATGAATATATTGACTACGAAAGGGAAGGTGAATACAAATCAATTAAAAGAATAAATCAAATTGTACTAACCGTTAGATTATAACAATAACACCCGGACATGTTCAAATTAGAGTATGTTTCGCTATGAAAAAATGAAGAATACATATTGTAGATGGCTCATCAGCGGAGGTCTAACATTACGATCCACACTTCTAAAAATATATTAGATAACTAAGAAAACATGCATGGTATAGAGAAAAGGCATGTGTGTTTTATAGTATGGGATTAATGTAACTCCGTTTTTTAATTTGATATATTTGGCTCCTAGTTCATTTCTATATGTAAGTAGAGCTTCTTAATTTGAATGGTTCTGAGCTGCTGTTTTTAGTCTTTTGGTATATTCACAACACCATGGGCTATAAAACACACATGTCTTTTCTCTATATCACTTGTATTTTCTTAGTTATCTGATATATTTTTAGAATTGCGGATCGTATTGTTAGATCTCCGCCGATGAGCCTTCTACAATATGTATTCTTCATTTTTTATAGCGATACATACTCTTATTTGAGCATGCTCGAATGTTATAGTTATTATTGGATGGTTAGTACACTTTAATTTAGTCTTTTAATTGATTTGTATACACCTTTCCTTTCGTAGTCAATATGTTCATCACTCTGGTGGTTTTTGATCCCCTATGATTGAACACATATCTCTATGTGTACTTCTCTCTATATGGTGATTTATAAAGAGCCCGCAATCTAATCCTCGAGCTCATTAAATTATAAGGGATTAATGTGAGTCTTTAACTCCGTTTTTTAATTTTATATATATATATATATATATATATATATATATATATATATATATATATATATATATATATACACATACAATATTTATGGTGGTATTTTGGTATTCGAACATAGACACTGGTAGAGATGTGAGAAACTCGACGCTATCCAGTTTTCTGGATACAGCAGTAATTCGAAATCGGCCAAGGGCTTTCTCAGCTGTAGGAGAAACTGTTGTAGACTGTTATTATTCGGGCTGAAGAGCTCATAAATTGTAACTAGAAAAGAGAAACAAGTTATACTTAAAACATATCTTTATTCAATATAGAGCAGTAGGCCATACCACGATGCATACGAGGTATTTGTTCATCGCTCTACATATCCTCAGGTGTCTAGTTATTATTTGAAGAGACGATTGTATTACAAACATGAGATAACTCAATACAACGGATGAGATTCATAGCATACTAATTAAGAAAACAGTACAAATCACAAGCGTCAGCAAAGACAAAAGCAAAGGAATAACAGTATATTAAAAACTGTATATCAAAATATATCAAATACTTATCCTCTACCGGTTCTGCTGGTATCCGCTAGATGGCGTTAACCATCAGCTTCCAAAATTCATAGTTAAAATGCTTCAAAATATTTATTCGTAAACATATCGTATACATATCGTATATCATTATATATACAAAATTCACTCACTTATATGTAAATTGTAATGTTGGAGCGAAAACTTTATATATATATATATATATATATATATATATATATATATATATATATATATACGATATTAAACAAATGGAAACTATATTTATAAAACCATATTTATTTCGTTATATATATTTCTGGGATATCATATTAAAAATATGGTATGCCTTCCTCAGACAAAATACAATACATAAGCTGTTTTATAAATAATTTTTGACATACCTTATAATAATGCAACTTCCATTTAAAAAGTTGATTTGGTTGAGTGCTTTTATATCAGTTATAAAATATTTACTCGTTGTAACCCAACAATCTTAAATAAAACTTTTGCATATATATATATATATATATATATATTATAATAGAATATAAAAGAAAAACGAACACAGATATATAGATATATGTGTTCAAATCGTAAGGGACCAGATTCGCTAAGGTGAAAAGAATACTAACTATAGACAATTGGGTTGGCTTGTCTCAATTTAAGAAATAATCAAGAAAATAAATACAAACCAGAATTGTGGTAACTACCAATCACCCAGACAACTTGCTGTTTCGCAATGTTAATTGTGAATAGAATTACCAATTCAAGTTCATCAGTGGGTGAGGAATTAGTATCCTAGACACTTCTAAGTATATTAAGAAACTGAATAGTGTGCTATATATAATAGCGCACATGGCATCCTAGCGTGTCTCACAAACCCACACCACTAAAAATAGCAGCCAGGTTTATTCGACATTTGAAATAGCGCAACATATTAACGGAGCCGAATATATCAAGGGTATATATTGAGTTAGAAACTCAAAATAGTCTCTTACAACAAAATAGCTCTAAGAAAGAGATATTTCCGAACCGTATATTATAATAGAATATAGAAGAAAAACAAACACAGAGATATCGTTTGTATTTATTTTCTTGATTTTTTCTTAAATTGAGACAAGCAAACCCAATTGTCTATAGTTAGTATTCTTTTCACCTTAGCGATTCTGGTCAATATATACCTTTGATATATATATATATATATAAAGTTTTCGCTCCAACATAACTATATATATATGCATCTATGTGTGTGTGCTTGTATAATGTACATATACGCAGACAATAAATTATTTCCATATGTGTTTGTGTGAGTAGTATGTACATATCTGTTTGAATCTGATTGTAATTAGTTTGTGACTGAGTATTCTGAGAATGGTTACGTAACTATGTGAACTAAGGAATTATTTCATAAATATTATTCGACCTCGTTTATTAAATCAAAAAAACTTCTGAACATTTAAAAAAATAAAATATTCGTATATTTTGGGGGCGGCAAATGATTATTTCGCTTTTCATAGCGAAATGACTTAAGAATACTTTATCTCTTATTTCATATGTTCTAATAAATATATTTTAGTTATCTACACAAATATTGAATAATTTAACAGTTTCCATGAACAATCCGATTGCTGATTATTCTCCCTAATGATAAAGTAAATCATACCCACCCCCAAAAAACGATGCTAATATAGAAAATACAATATCATAAAAGAAATGTAAAAAAAAAATGAAAATAGGAATAAAATGGCCAATATGAGATCACTCAGTAACCGGAAGCTAGTATCAAGACTGATACTACAGTAGAATGACATCAATAGAAGACCTTCTGTTGATGTCATTCTATGTTAGAGTCTTTTGTATTTCTCTTGTTCTATACACAGTCAATGAAGGCTCTCGTATTACCGACGGCTTTAATAAACGTGTGATAATATTTCCACTAAGATAATATGAAGTGAAACGGTGTAGTGGAATTAGACAGAAGAGGAAAATAGATAGAAGGGACGATTATCAGAAGAGCGCAAAGGGTATTAATAATTAAGAGAGAAAATTATGTTTCCAATAGATCACTTCTTACAATACGAACATATTCTTGTTCCATCTGCACTATTCCGAGATTCTTTCTTTTATTTACAATCGTATAACTTCCAAACAATTAGTGAAATATTCAAAGTATACTTATTTATATCAATATAGTTGTTTTTAAGCGTGCCGCCTTACTGCAAAGGGTTGAATGGATTCAAATTACTTTAAACAGGTATTACAATAACAACTAGCATTTCACACAAGTATATCAACTGCTAGGAGAAATCCCGCGTGTTTTGCAATAATCTAATAATATTACTGTTATTCGAATAAAATTAATATTTTTTCATTATTTTCTTACATTTTAGATGAATTTAAAATGTTGCGAAAACGATTCAAAAACGTTAATTTACTGTTAATAATACTGTATAATTTACTGTTAATAATACTGTGTAATTTACTGTTAATAATACTGTATAATTTACTGTTAATAATACTGTGTAATTTACTGTTAATAATACTGTGTAATTTACTGTTAATAATACTGTATAATTTATTAATAATTGTTGCTACTTTTTTCACAAGGCCAGCAATTATTCCAGTATATTACTGGTACTTTATTTTATCGACCCCGTAAGGATGAAAGGCAAAGTTAACCTCGGTGGGATTTGAACTCAGACCATAAAGGGCCATAACTCTTTGCTGCAAAGCATGGCGTCCGACCCTCTACCGATACTGCAATAATAGTGTATTATTAACTGTTAATAATATTGTATTATTTACTGTTAATAAGGGCGGTGGATTGGCAGTATCGGTGGAGGGTCGGACACCATGCTTTGAAGCATAGAGTTACGTCCCTTTATGATCTGAGTTCAAATCCCGCCGAAGTTAACTTTGCCTTTCATCTTTACGGGGTTGATAAAATAAAGTACCAGTAATGTACTGAGTAATTGCTGGCCTTGTGCCAAAAGTAGAAACAATTATTTACTGTTAATAATCCTGTATAATTTACTGTTAATAATACTGTATAATTTACTGTTAATAATACTGTGTAATTTACTGTTAAAAATCCTGTATAATTTACTGTTAATCATACTGTAGAATTTACTGTTAATAATACTGTGTAATTTTCGGTTAATAATACTGTGTAATTTACTGTTAATAATCCTGTATAATTTACTATTAATAATACTGTGTAATTTACTGTTAAAAATCCTGTATAATTTACTGTTAATAATCCTGTATAATTTACTGTTAATAATACTGTGTAATTTATTGTTAAAAATCCTGTATAATTTACTGTTAATCATACTGTAGAATTTACTGTTAATAATACTGTGTAATTTTCGGTTAATAATACTGTGTAATTTACTGTTAATAATCCTGTATAATTTACTATTAATAATACTGTGTAATTTACTGTTTATAGTCCTGTGTAATTTACTGTTAATAATCCTGTATAATTTTCTTTTATTAATCCTGTATAATTTATTGTTAATAATATTGTATAATTTACTGTTAAGAATACTGTGTAATTTACTGTTAATAATACTGTATAATTTACTGTTAACACTACTGTATAATTTACTGTTAATAATACTGTATAATTTACTGTTAATAATCCTGTATAATTTACTGTTAATAATCCTGTATAATATACTGTTAATAATACTGTATAATTTACTGTTATTAATACTGTATAATTTACTGTTAATAATACTGTGTAATTTACTGTTAATAATACTGTATAATTTACTGTTAATAATACTGTATAATTTACTGTTAATAATACTGTATAATTTACTGTTAATAATACTGTATAATTTACTGTTAATAATACTGTATAATTTACTGTTAATAATACTGTATAATTTACTGTTAATAATACTGTATAATTTACTGTTAATAATACTGTATAATTTACTGTTAATAATACTGTATAATGTACTGTTAATAATACTGTGTAATTTACTGTTAATAATACTGTATAATTTACTGTTAATAATTGTTTCTACTTTTTGGCACAAGGCCAGCAATTATCCCAGTGTATTACTGGTACTTATACTGTATAATTTACTGTTAATAATACTGTATAATTTACTGTTAGTAATACTGTGTAATTTACTGTTAATAATACTGTATAATTTACTGTTAATAATACTGTATAATTTACTGTTAATAATGCTGTGTAATTTACTGTTAATAATACTGTATAATTTACTGTTAATAATACTGTGTAATTTACTGTTAATAATACTGTGTAATTTACTGTTAATAATACTGTGTAATTTACTGTTAATAATACTGTGTAATTTACTGTTAATAATACTGTGTAATTTACTGTTAATAATACTGTGTAATTTACTGTTAATAATACTGTGTAATTTACTGTTAATAATACTGTGTAATTTACTGTTAATAATACTGTATAATTTACTGTATGTAAATGTATCTAAATGTGTTTTTACCTTAATGTTTCAACATTTATATAAGAAAAAAATCAAAACAAAGCATTATGATAATAATAATAATGATTTCATTTATTGGCCACAAGGGCCGACATGTATGGGACAATACAATGACACGGACAGTGGGGGTTTACAATAATCTCGAGTAAAAAAAAAGTGCACAATGTCAAGACTAATTTAACAATGAAAATATTAAAAATATATAAAATAAACTATGCATAAATATAACAAAATAAATTCCCCAATAGTGGGTGGGTGATCCAGAGGTGACTCAGGTACCCCACCAATCCTGAACAAACCTGTGCTCCTAGGGCACCCGAGGAGAGCACCTCTCTCCTTCGCAAATTAGCCAGCCTATAGGCGCATGGTCATCCACCTTTTAGCAAATATACTGGGGAGCAGCACTTCTCCCTGCGCACTCACCTACGTTTCCAGGTGAAACTTGAAGAAGTTGTTGAGGGATTGGCCGAAGAGAATAGTGTCTGTTTTCAGTCCTTTCAACCTGGTCCACCATACAACCTCTTTCGCAATTGCCACCAGACAGAGAATTGCCTGCCCTTCCTGGCCAAAGAAAAGCGGCGGGTCGATCTTTACTATGGACTCGGCCGATAGCCGGATTCGTTCTACACGTGACAACAGTTGTTCGACATAACTCCACTAGTCAGTAATGCACGGACATTGGACGAGTGCGTGCAGAACGGTTTCGTCGCTTTGTGCGCATCTCGAGCAGGTCCGTCTGACAGCACTTCCGTGCCTGTAGAGTTTATCTCGAACCGGCAGTGCCCTCCAGTAGCACTGCCAAGCGAGGGATTTCTGGAAGTTATCTATCATCCCCGACTCGAAAGTCCTCCGGAACAGACTGGTCAGTTCGACTTGGTCGAAGCCCAGAGCCTCTCCGTGTGCGTCGTGGCACTTGCCCACCACTAATCCTGTATAGAACTCGAGAATGGAAGTTCCACTGATCACATTGTCCGCTTGGTAGAGGGCAGTGAGTGCCTGGCAACATTCCAGGTGCCAGTCACCCAGTCTTGGTCTCTTCTTAACCCAGGACTGCAGCTCAGTCAAAGAAACGAGCTGCGGAAAGGCCCGTATGATAAACGGCAACCACACCTGATCATCGTTTAGGCAGAATATCTGGGGATGCCGCAGCCTCAGCACATGTCTGCGCATCATTAGCTACGGATGCCCAACCCTCTTCGTAGAGGGTGCTGGCAGCAGATGGACCGCATCATCAACGGGACTTGTCCCCTCCACACGAATTTGAAGAGGAGCCGTTCCAAGCTGGCGAGGCATGGACGGGGGCAAGGCACGACGGTCAGGCTGTAGTAGATGACGAACTCGATGTACACATTCACCACCTCCGACTGACCTTTTAGTGATAGCTTTCTCGCAGCTCATTTCTGGGTGAAACTGGCTACCCTGCTCGTTATCTCGTTCCAATTCTTTTCCACCTGGAGGTCTGGGCCGAACCAAACCCTGAGCAACTTTACCGGTCCGTCCGTCCAGCGCCCCACGACGCTGTTGGACGACATGGACTTCCCCCTCCAAGTACCGAGCTGCAAGCCCACCGACTTTTCCGGGTTAAGTTTTGCACCTGTCAACCTGTCATATTTCTCCAATAAGGTGCCGACGACCTCGATTTCCGAGGTATCTGACACCATCACGGTAATTTCGTCCGTATAAGCCGACACAACCTTTCCGCGTTCGGTTCGAACGGGATGTCCTGCAACAGCTCCAGTTTCCGCAGGAAAGGCTCGAGAGTCAATACGTACAGAAGGGAAGAGAGAGTGCACCCTTGACGGACCGATCGGGACACCTGAAACTGTTCCGAGAGGTGGTCATTCACTTTGACCACCGATCAGATGCCGCTGTGCATTGCAGTGATCCAGCTTCTGAAGATGGGGCCCGAAGCCAGCTGCTTTGAGGACAGCCTCCAGGTACCGATAGTCGACCCTATCGAATGTTTTCGATTGATCTAATATGATAATAATAATAATAACATTTAGTTTTATTTCATTCCTTTTAGGGTGAATGATTTATTCCAAGAGCCTTAAAAATAACTACCCTTGGTACCTTATTAAGATATTCACAAGGACTAAGCGGAATTCAACACCAGATGAGCGGAACATTTTTTCATTAGAAGTAGTTGATCAAATATTTTATCAATAATTTACCTTCACAGAAAATTTGATTGAGTTTTTGTAATCGTACCTAACAACCAGTTACAGAAAAAATAAATAACAACTGCACCTATTATTATTAATTTCACTGACAGGCATGTAGTCTGAGATTCAAAATGGAATAAAATGAAATTATATGACGTCCATATCTTTCTTGAAAATATTAGTAATGTAATATATATATTAGAACATAAATAAGTTGATCGTCAGATAGGATTATGAAAATAATGTTTCATTGGTCTTTCCATTCTATCTATGGTTACATCTCATGGCATAAAGAGGCAGGTTTTAAATTCATAACGCTCAAAATCCGATATCATCCTGTCATCGGACATTGCAAGAGTAACGCCAATCCATCGCCTCTGGACTGTTTTTTTTTACAATTTATTGATTCGACAATTTATTGATTCGACCTCTATCATATTTAAAGTCAAAGCATAATGAGCGATAACAAATACTGAAACATTTAATCCGACGTCTTATCGACAAACTGAACACCAAATCTGGTTATTAGATTACAATTGGAAGGTTAGACCTACTGTCTGACACTCACTAACATACACATTGATCAAATCTTTTGATTAGACATTCTATTTGGATTAACAGTGAAATTATGCTTTATCCAGAGCAGATTAGGTAAAAAATATTAATTGGCATTTTTATACTTGCACACATTTATAGTGAAGGGATATAAAAGATTGAATTGACCCAGTATGTGACCAGCGCTAACTTTTCGATCCGAAGGATTCTGTAAGAATGGAATTTGAATACTAAAAATAATTCATGATGACAATTCAATATATTTCAGCAAATATCTTCTGGACAATGAATCACGTTTAAGTAATTTATCATTTTAGCTTGACATTTATCTAGATTTGACCTGATATAAACTTCCATATTTCAAATATATACATTCCATAAGAATTAGAATTGCCTAACTAATGCTATGACCAATAATCTATTAATATTATTGTGCTTAAGCTTCTTGTTAAACTGGAGACCAATATTTACTAATGCAAACGGAATCCATTTGCAGCGTCATTGGCTGATGAAAACAATTGATTATTTCTTTGAATATACAGCTTCTCTAAGTAAATTTGGTTATAAGAGGTTTTTATCAGGTATTATATTTGTATATGTATCCTGCGTGTCCACAAATCTGCTTGAAATGACTTCGATGTTCATGAAAAATTCTTCAAATTTCCAATGGACTTTATTACGTACACGGTGACAAAGTCACTGACCCCTTTCAGCCAGGAATAGTGTTTGAGAGTTAGAAATGTGACGTTTGACTAGAACGGAAGGGTTGCATCCATTTAATCGGAAAAAGAATATACGTATTGCTTAGTGTAGAATATTGATTTATTTTAGGACAGAACAATGGTATTTTTCCTATGATTAAATCCCTAAACAAGAATTACATTCTTCTTTTATCTTGAATTTAGCGTTGAAATCTTGAGAAACTGTCATTAATGGTCCTGAGTGTATAAATACAATATTAACACAAGGGCTGATTGTAGTTAAATGATATATAACGATGTAAAACCGCAAATAAAAAAGGTAAAGAGCAAATGGGAATCAAATCTTTCTGTCTCCCCTTTTCTCTCCCCCCCCTCTCTCTCTCTCTCTCTCTCTCTCTCTCTCTCTCTCTATATATATATATATATATATACATAAAATAATTAAGTCAAATATGTAAAATTTGGCTTCGTTTATTATAAATTATAGATATACTGCTATATATATTTCGGTGACAGCCATCATTGGCTGTGACCTCTTCAGACAGTCCGAATTGGTGTGGAAAAAGACAGGTACACATGTTGTTGAACTCCGTCAATCCATCGATATGTCCAGCTCCTCGTTGCGTTGTTATTCCTCTGAGGAACTGGAGTAAACAAACCAACCTGAATACTTCGTGGAGTGCTCCAATCTGCATACTGAAGTGTATTTTCACTCCTCTGTATGCAACAAATACGGACCGATATTCAATTGCGATACAATGAAAATAGGTTACTCGTGTACCAATAACATTAAAGCCCACAACACCGGAAAACGCAAAAGTCCTCCATCTTACGGATGCTTATGCAGAAGGTCAGAGACATGCCCACTAGATCAACAGTGCAACACTCCAGTGGCGATATATCAATCAGAAGTGACCTGCACCAACCAGAACCACCAAACTGAAGCCTGGACATAGTCACAATGTCCGAAAGCCTGACAAAAGACGTGCCACCCAGCTCCCAAACCATATATGGAAACTTTTAAAAAACTGCACACCTATTCCCATTAAATGGAGTATATTAGAAAACGCTGCCCCATGTTAATAGGACGAAATTTTGCCGGCCATGTAACACGGAAATGTGGAATATACTCTCATAACAAGCTTCGGAGAATTGCACCTTAAATACCCGCGATGACCACTTTAGTTACTGAATACATGAAGCAAAATTCATTCTGAGAAAATGGCATAGACCAGAGTAACTAATTTGAATTCCAAGGGATTAAGTTCCTTCAAATTACTAACTTAGCACAAGTTCCCTACCTTTGTGGATTTTTATAGTCACCTTCCTTTACACTATTTAATAGTTTTGTTTATTTATAGCTAAATTCTAAATTACCTGCTTTTGAAGAGCTCTCACGTAATTTCTAAAAAACCTCCAATCGGTGGAGGTAGCCATTTTCTTTCTATATAAGAGGGTGAATGAGGTGGGATGTATAACCCTACGAAAGTTAAGTAAGTGTATATATCACTGTTGTTACTAATTATACTTAACTCGTCATATGGACTGAGTGCCCTTATCCTTGTATATTTCTACACACACACACACACACACACACACACATATATATATATATATATATATATATATATATATATATATATATATATGTGTGTGTGTGTAGAAATATACAAGGATAAGGGCACTCAGTCCATATGACGAGTTAAGTATAATTAGTAACAACAGTGATATATACATGGTACACGAGTAACCTATTTTCATTGTATCGCAATTGAATATCGGTCCGTATTTGTTGCATACAGAGGAGTGAAAATCTAGGAGAGCTAGGAATTTATCTAATTTGATGTTTTTGTCAAGCACACATCATACGAGCATAAATACTTAATTTCTGTTGCATGAGCCGGCAATTATATGTAATCCCTTCCATTTTAAATCGTGGGAAACTAAATTCCGGTATGGCTTGATGCTTATGACAATATTTGTATTACTGAAGTTATGTAGTCCAGCGACTAATGCCCAATATATATTGAGGTATGGCCACCTGATATACATGAACATATGTAGAGTAAACAGAGGTTATGAGTCGAAATTCTTTATTCACTCTTAATTTTTAAATTTTGAGCTCTGCAGTTTGTGACATGACAGGCTATAACGTAATCAACAAAGGCTGAAAAGTCATTCAGCCTTTTTGATTTTCCGATCAACCAAGGATACTGATTAGCATTGAGCTTCTGAAATCTTTACCAGGACATATATTGCTAAACTCCAAATATAACCAAACATATATATCTACATATATGCGCACACACTCCCTCATACACACACACACACACATATATAATATATACATATATATATATATATATGTACTTAAACCTACATATATAAATGCACTCCCATATATATATATGAATAATATATTATTAATTGAGATTAGTAGGGCCATCTTTCAATTTTATATACCCCGTAGATTGTAAATATATCTTTAATGTACGTGTGTATGTATGAATGTACGTTTTATATATATATATATATGTGTGTGTGTGTGTGCGATTGTGTGTGTGTGTGTGTGTGTGTGTGTGTGTGTGTGTGATTGTGTGTGTGAGTGTGTGTGTTTGTGTGTGTTGTATGTGTGCGTGTGTGTAAGTGATTATAATGAAACATTCCACTTTCACTTCTGATTGATTTGTTGTTTACTTACATATGAATATGACATTTTCACCTGCACAGAATAAATCGGAGAGATTAAAAATGGATTTAATTTGGAATCGTTGGTTCTCTTCCTTATATATGTATATATATATATATATATGTATATATATATATATATATATGTATATATATATATATATATATGTATATATATATATATATGTATATATATATATATATATATATATGTATATATATATATATATATATGTATATATATATATATATATATGTATATATATATATATATATGTATATATATATATATATATATATATGTATATATATATATATATATATATATAATATATATGATCAAAAGATGGTTAAAAGAGTTCCATGTATTTTATTATGCGCATTTCAAAAACAAATATCATCACGCGATGACATTTGCGTTTTCGTCAGATAAAATAGGGAGACATGATATGAAAGTTAAAAAACACTTATGAATAGTGCAGTTTTAAATCAACATATGAAAAGTAGTTTTAGATTGGTGTGTGATATTGGGAAAAAATTGAGGTGGATGTTGGAAAGGGTGAAAAAGAGGATGAGATGAGAGTAAAGAATGGAGGGGGAGGAGTATAATAAGGAAGGATGAGATAGGAGGAGAGAGATATAGCTTTTATAACTGAGAAAAATATATTGTTTTACAAAGCCGGTCATCCTGATAAAATCAAATATAGTAAAGAAACAAATTCTAGAAGATCTTACAGTAGAATAATTAATCATGATCATTCCAATAACTTTAATAAAAGACCTAGATACAAAAACATAATCTGGTATAATTTTCCTTTCTCCATCTCTATTAATAATAATATGCCTAAATTATTCTTTAGTGCCTTAAATAAATGCTTCTCCCCCTCACATATCTATAGTAAAATATTTAACAAACACACTATAAAATTTTCCTATTCGACCTCCTCCAACATCTCCAACATTATCTTTAAACACAACAATAAAATACTAAATCTCTTCCTTCCAACAATGAATATCATAATAATTGTAATAGTACTGTTGACGTCATTGTTAACTCGAGGCTAATTTCAGCAAATCCAAATACAACGTCAAACGCAACTTCGTTAAATGTTCTTAATCCCAATCTAAATCAAGAAACTATTATTCCTATCGTAAATAACTTCTCCAATCCAATTCCTTCTATAGATAACACTAGGTCACTTGTTAATAACTCTGTTAATTTCTCTAATCGCAATTGTAATTGCCTGTTAAAAATAAATGTCCTCTCAACAACCATTGTCTTGAAAAAATCTTAATCTATGAATGTAAAGTTATAACTGACACCAATTCCTTTAACTATTTTGGCTCAACTTCCACCTCCTTTAAATCTCGTTTTATAATCATCATTCGTCTTTTAAATACCAACTTAAAAGAACCAACACGGCACTCTCAGAACTCACATGGTCCTTGGAAGACAAAAATATTAACTCTAACATCTCTTGGAGGAAGGTTTGTTCTGCTCCTCCATACTTGAATTCTTCTCTATCCAAGTCATGTAATCTATGTTTATGTGAGAAATTTACCATTATATCTAATTTAGATTCTATAATAAATAGACGCACTGACTTGTTTTCTCTCTGCTTGCATAAATTCCACAGAACATTCCATAAAGTATACATCTAATATCTAATACTTTACCAATTTAAAATCCTTTTTCTCAAAGGCATAGATATATATTTCTTTTAAAATATACCCATCTTTCTACCTTATTTCAATGTTATTTATTATAAATTATATAATACTAGTTACTCATTCTATATCACTCCTATTTATCACATCCCTTTCTTCCTTTTTTCTTTTAATTTCTAACCTCTAATCTGTACCTTTTCTTCCTAGATACTTCTCAATTCTCATTATTACTCACCACAATATATCCACTCTTCCTTCTTCCATCATATCACTGGCCATAAAATTTACTATTACCCTTATAAATACTTTATAGTATCACCTTGAAAAATCCTTCGTAAACATAAACATTTTTTTTGACGTTAGATTATTCATCCTCAATTCATTATATTTTTCTCCCTTTCATGCTCATCTAACTTCTACATATTACACATATTCATCCACTCTTCTACTTCTTTTCACAATATATCCTTAATTACATTACTATTTTTATATTTTTTTAAATAATACATATTAACAATTTCTTTTCATCGCACATATTATTAAACCCTTCAATATACAAACCTTAATTTAACATTATTCTTAAATTTTTCTCTTCATTAATTTTCAAATTCTTTTAATTTATATATTATCTTTTTTAACCTCTCTCTGTAAAACAATATATTTTTCTCAGTTATAAAAGCTATATCTCTCTCTCTATCACCCATCTCTCCTCCTATCTCATCCTTCCTTATTATACTCCTCCCCCTCCATTCTTTACTCTCATCTCCTCCTCCTTTTCATCCTTTCCCACACTCCCCCTCAATTTTTTCCCCAATATGACACATCAATCTAAAACTACTTTTCATATGTTGATTTAAAACTGCACTATTCACAAGTGTTTTTTAACCTTCATATCATGTCTCCCTATTTTATCTGACGAAAACGCAAATGTCATCGCATGATGATATTTGTTTTTGAAATGCGCATAATAAAATACATGGAACTCTTTTAACCATCTTTTGATCTTATATATTATTTATACTCCAGTCCTACACACTGTAGAGTGCTACTTATCCGATATCTGCATTGTTTTATTGTACTACAATAAAACTCACCTCCTACATTATATATATATATATATATATATATATATATATATATATATATATATATATATATATATATATATGTATAAATATATCATATAAGAAACGGAGGATGAGTGGTGCAACGAATAAGATTTATTAGACATATTACAATCGTTTCTCTGGCGACTAGCTCGAAGCACCATCGATGCAATGACCAAACCTGACTCTGAAATCGCAAGATCCTCAGATATGTCTCGATTTTACGAAGCAGAGTTTCCACATGTCCAGTTACAGACGCTTCCTTCGCTCGGCAGCATAGATCCTGTTGTATTCATTCTATGAGTGGTCAAGAATTGTACACGTCGTCGGTATTTTTGGCCACTCAGGGCCATCGTATATCTGATTCCTTTCAATTGCCACATGTCAATCACAGTTGATTCTTATATCGGGATTACTACTGTAGTGGGTAAGGAGTTGTATGATTGAACCGGTCGCGTCTTGACGCTGCCCCGTCGGCCTGTAGGCTCTCACACCCATGTCCATGTATCGCACAGGCATGTTAGATATGGGCACTCATACACCAACACCAATCAGATGCACACCCGCAACTCTCTCATATGAGACAATCACAGTAAATATTAAATATTAAATGTGTATCGAATACTTAGAAAGAAAAAGCATTTAAAAAAACATGTAACAAAACATAAAAAAAAACAAAACATTTAAAAAGCATAAAAAAAAACATTTCAAAAGGCGTTTCATAAAATAACACCCTCAGAATACTTTAAAAAACCCGCATTTCTAAAAGAAAACCCTATAAAAACCCTATAAAAAGAATGTCTTTAAAAAGATGCTTGGAAGAGCCCTTCAAAAAAGTTATTTCAAAGGTATTTTTGAGAAGCACACGCACACCCACACACTGTACTTAGTGAATCATATATACTTAAGACGCTGGCGCATATACAGATGAAAAAATTGAGAATCTACACATAGATATGCATAGACCTACACAGACATGTATGCGTGCATGCATGCACACACATGCATACGTGTGCCCACGCATGGGCATGCACATGGGCATGTCCATACGTCTCAAAAAAGTGCCTATACTTGAGGAATACCCACACATCCACACACACACACACACACGCAACTGTGCACATGGCGCATACAATATTATATGACACAACGTTCTTGAGGCTAGGACTCAACCCATATTAGGCCGAAAGTGCACACATAATATGCATAAATGCAGTATCTACGTATTAGCCATGTATTTGTCACATATAACGTGGGGGCACATATATAAAAAATGTGTGCACGTACATCAAATAAAATAAAATAAAATAAAATAATATGAAATAAAATACTTGAGGACTGTGATGCATAGGGTTATATAAAATACAGGACTGACTATCCAGAGGACTGGGTTCGAACCTGCACATCAACCATGCACATCAGACATGTTTCATATCGGGTGGACACAAGGGACCGTGTGCATGTGTGTGTGTACACAATTAAGTTATATATGAATGTTTAGAATATTGTTTTCATACTATTTTGTATGAGATACACATGGAATGTATGCATCTATGGAATATATCAGGAATGTATAGAATATGTGTTTCATAACAGTCTATATGAAATGTACATGGAATAGATGCATAAGTGGAATATATCCACGGCTTGTGTTGTAGGCATGTATATAGCAGCGGCAGGCAAAGTTAGAGTTATTTGCAACATTAAACCTAAGTCCAGCTCAAGACTAACATCAAAGTTGCAAATTAAACATCAAGACTCGAAAATTAAAAATCGAAGATTAAGAATTAAAAATCACAAATTCAAATTCAAACACAAAACCACACATGAGGTTGGATCTGCCGTTGATATCAGCTTGTTTCGCCTGGGATGCGTAGGGATGTTGTGGCATATCGTGGTCCGCTGCATGCGCTCCACTTGGGATTTTCTTACGGGTAGGGCCATAGATAGATTCATCCGGTATCACTAAAGCGGATAGCGTGCATTTACGTTGGTGTTTGCAGGCCATGATGATTTCAGATCTGAGGTTGTCTGAGTCGCTCTTTTGACTATCTCCATAGCCTCGGACAGGCACTACTTGCATCTTGTCTCGCCAGGCGAGTACGCATTCGCGCGCTGGACAATACTCCAGCCGAGCTCAAACTCCGTGCCACTGTCTTTGAGTCCCCATATTAGGTCCGCCAATCTGGTAGAGTATCTCTTGTTCCTGTCTTTGAACGAGTTCTTGTGATTGTAGATCCTCGACTTAAAAGTCGTGGATGTTGCCCCGATGTAGGTGTACCTATCATTTTGCGTGGTAACCACACACCTGTAAACAACGCCCTTTGTCAGGCACATTCCCCGCAGAGGGCACTGTTCACCTACACGGCAGTTGCATGTCTGTGCGTAACTTTTGTAATTCCCTTTATGTAGGCCTGGCGTCTTATTTGGGTTCTTCCCGGTCCTCATGTAGTGTTCCGGCAGGATGGTGGACTCATTGTTCACCACCTGCTGGTCTCTTTTGTCAGGCGTTGTGTCCTTCACGTCCACAGCTCCGCCACTGGCACATCTCCAGAACCACTAGCACTTCCCCATGTGGTTCCCTCGGCTCTCCCCACCACGTTGTGCCTAAGGCCAGTAAAGTTTGTGGTGGGGTGCCCTCATTTTCATAGCGTTGGCCTTGGCCATGTAGTCTGCCATGTTGGGTGCCGTGGAAAAGGAGAACTTCACGGTGTGGGGGTTTAATATTTTGTGGTACATGTGGGATGCCGGGAAACACTCATCCTATGCCCTGAAGAAGAGGCCTGGTACGTTAGTGCATACATGCTTCGAGTATGGTGCATTGAACCATGTTATGTTTCTAGACCAATTCTTATTTCGTCGTCTGCTACTTGTAATGTTTGCAGTGTCGTGTTCTCTTCTCGGGTTGCGCTCTATTCCTATTTGATCCCCCATCTTATCTCTATGCTTAGAACTACTATTTATGTCGAGAGAGAGGCATTCGCATACTATGTTGTTCCGGAAACGTTTACTAGCCCTAGTTTTCATCCCCGTCCAGCTACCCGAGTATCCCGTCGTATCAGTGTTAGTATTCTTTATCCTGGTGTTATATCTAGCTTGTTCTATGTCCCGTGCTGCGTTAGTTACTTCACTATCTTTGGTTTCCCCGTCGTGGTCTGTGCTGTTGTTACGGTTCAGTTTACATGTGTTGCGCTCCCTGGGGCTTCCTTGCGTCCTCTTCTGTCTATGCGTCTTGGTGTATTTCTTGTCGTACGTTTTACTCCTATCCATGTCGTTAGGTGTGTTCTCCCGGGTATTTTGTCTGTCTATGTTAGTGCTAATGGTATCCGTGTGTTTGCGTTTCTCGTCATGCGGCCTGCCCTTGCCCGTGGTGTCGACTATGCCTTCTGTGTAACTGGCCCTGCCCAGTGCCACGTTGTAGTAGTCGGCGTGTTGGTTGAACACATCCGCGTTGGCGGACAATGTGGATACGCGGTTGGATACCCCCTTGACTATAGCGTCTATAACCGACTTGGTGTGGTTTGAGTGCCTGTTTACGTATTGCAGGTTCTCGTTGGGCTTGTGATACGGTCGGTATGGGCCTGTATCCAGTTTTAAGTATACGTCTAGGAAGTTTACCGTTTTGATGCTAGTTTCTATTATCACAGATACGCGGTGCTGTTTAAAAATATATGAGATACGCTTCCGTATGCGCTCCAGCTGGATAGAGTTTAGTGAGCGGAAGGTAAATAGACGTCCTCTCTATATATCCCCCCGCCTATCCCTGGAATCTCTTCTGCTAACCTATGGAGTAGGTAGATTCCCACCAGGACTGTCACATGTGCGGAGTCGCTCGACCTCATAGTAATGTCGAAACTGTCGGGTCTGTCTCTTCTTTCCCATAATCTACCGTCAAACCAAATTAGCGTGTTTCTCGCGGCTATAATGATGTCCACTTCTCGTCTAGTGAGGTTGGATCTGGCCAGAGCGCTCATGAGGGCCTTGTTCACAATTACCAGTGAAATGGAAGCGTAGTAATTGGCAATGTCCAGCTGAAGGAAGTCCATTTGGTGTTTGGTAGGCAGTGCTGTGAACCAGTCGATTACCTCCTTAGTGGAAGTCCATAGGCTAAGTCTAGTTCTATTCATAAGCGTAGGCAGGATCCTATCTATTATATTCTTACTGGCCCTACCTAAGTCCGACTTGGATGTTGCTATTAGTCTAACCGGGAGGTTTGTTCTAAAGTCTAATTTATGATCCTTGATAGAAATCCGCGATTTTCTAGGTATATACTGTTCTGTCCTGTCTGCTACTTCTAGTCCCGTCATTAATAATTTGGTCGTGTTGTTGATTCTATCAAGGTTGTCCTATAATTTTTCCTAATCTCTTTCTCAGCGCATTTTCCATATGTTCTGAGGTCCATCCTGTAAATGTTACCCGTTTTATCTAAAGATACAAGTCCGGGCAACTCTCCATGCTTTTAATCTTGGAGCTGAGCTCCTGAGGTACTCGTTTCCACGCACTGCATGACTTCTGAATTTGATGTTCCTTACCATGTTGACTAAGCGGTTCACAAACTCTTCCAGTGTGCGGGGGATGTCGTCTGGACTTGAATATCCGCTTCAGGCAGTCGTGGGTGACGTCCTGTTTCTGTTGTGCGTTCCCGTTGTCGTAGTGGAAGGCGCGCCATCTCATGCGCCTAACAAAAGAGTTGGTATAATGGATGAGTAGGCGTAGGTAGGTGTTGTCCAAAGATATTGGGATGTCTTTGGATGAGGAAGAATACTGGAATTTTTCCATGGCGATTCGCTGCAAGCGCTCAACTTAGGAAGGAGCAAGATAATTGGTGTGGGATGCTTAAAGCGTCCGTAAGCGGTATGCCGTTTCAGCACTCGATGCTCTTACAGAGCTGAGTATAAAATCATATATATCTATATATCTATATATATAAATATGTATATATATATCTATATCTATCTATATAAATATCTATATCTATCTATCTATCTATCTATCTATCTATCTATCTATCTATCTATCTATTGATAGATAGATAATTTTCTTTTTATTTGCCATCAGGGCATCAAAAAGTGGGACAAGTACAATGGGGGGAGTTTACATAACAAGGCGTCCTCTATAAGGAGGAGGCAATAACAAAATATAAAGATAAAATAAAATATAACAAAATAAAATTTATAACAAAATCCTCAATAGAGAGGAGGCGCCTTGGGGGGTCGCACACACCCCCGAAAAAAAGTGTGCAACCCTTCTCCTCAGGAGCACAGAGAGGGGGTGCTCCCTTGGTCTTTCATCTTCCTCACCTATAGTCTGATATAGAGTGAAGGCCCATTCACACGGGCCATTCTCGCCACTTTCACCCATCTTTCATAAAAACGGCTGGGGTGCAGCACCTCTCTCTCCATCCTGATCCTTCTTCCGAAATGATATCAGAAGAAACGGACCAGTTGTTGGCCAGAGAGAAAGGTGTCTGACCTCAGCCCTTTCAGACGCGTCCACCATACAACCTCTTTCGCCATGGCTATTACGCACAGAAACACCGCCTCTCCTTCGTTTTTGAAGGGGGAGGCGGCTTGATCGTTACAATAGACTCGGTGGTCAACCGGATCGGTCCCACCCGTGACAACAGTTGTTCGACATAGCCCCACAGATCGGCAATGCCCGAGCAGTGTACCAATGCGTGTGCAACGGTTTCCTCGTCGCACACTCATCTGGGACAGATCTTTTTCGAAGGGTCCCTACCCGGGCGCCCGTGTCTGTAGAGTCTTTCTCGAACGGGCAGAGCCCTTCTGTAGCACTGCCAGGCCAGGGACCTCTGGAAGTTATCCATGTGTCCCGGGCTGAATGTCCTACCGAACATGTTGGCCAGTTCGTCTTCCTCCATGCCCAGGGCTTCTCCGAGGGCGTCGTCGCACCTGCTAACCACCAGCCCTCTATAGAATGACGAGGTGGATTCTCCACTGACAGCCGGGTCCGCCTGCCAGAGAGCGGTGAGCGCCTGGGCACACTCGGTGTGCCAGGCGCCCAGTTTTCTCGGTCTTTGCTTGACCCAGGATTGCAGCTCGGTGAGTGAGACGAGTCTGGGAAAGCTCGCCTCACAAACGGGGCCCACACCGGTTGACCGGTGAGGAATACCTGGAGGTGCCGTAGCCTTAATGCGTGTTTACGTATCATTAGCCACGGCGTCCCCAGCCCTCCTTTCGAATGGTGTTGACAGCAGATGGATCTCCTCACCATAGGAGCCCGCTTCTTCCAAAGGAATTGGAAGAGTGCGCGCTCCATTTTGGCGAGCGTTTCCCTTGGGCAAGGCACAACGGTCAGGCGGTAGTAGATGACGGACGCTATATAAGTGTTCGCCACCTCCGCCCGACCTTTCAGGGACAGTTTGCACTCGGCCCAGTTCTTCTCCACCTGGAGGTCTGGTCCGAACCAGATCCCGAGCAACTTCACCGGGCCCTCCGTCCAGCGCCCGACGACGCCATCGGATGGCATCGATCTGCCCCTCCACGTGCCGAGTTGCAGACCGATCGACTTGTCCCGGTTCAGCTTAGCCCCTGTAAACATTTCGTACTCCTCCAGTAAGGTGCCGACCGCCGCGATATCCGAGGCCGTCGGCAACATTACTGTTACGTCGTCGGCGTAGGCCGACACCGCTTTCCTCAATCCCGGTTCCAACGGGATGCCCTGCAACAACTCCAACTTCCGCAGCAGTGGCTCTAGAGTCATCCCATACAGAAGGGAGGAGAGAGGGCACCCTTGTCGGATGGACCGCGCGATTTCGAACGGCTCCGAGAGGTAGCCGTTCACCTTGAACCTTGAGCAGATGCGGCTGCTGTGCATGGCATTGATCCAGCCCCTGAAAACGGGTCCGAAGCCTGCCGCCGCTAGCACCGCATCCAGGTAACCATGGTCGACCCTATCGAACGCCTTAGATTGATCCAAGTTGATCAGGGCCCCACCAAAGCCGGCTTCGTTCCCAACCCTCTCTATGATGTATCGCATGAGGTGGAGATTGTCGTGGATGGACCTGGACGGGATAGCACATGTCTGCCAATCTCCCACCAGGTTGCCCACGACAAGCGCCAACCTCTTTGCTAGCACCTTGGCCAAAATCTGTAACTCAGTATTTAGCAGAGTTATGGGCCTGAAATTATTTATATCGTCCCCCTTGTTCTCGTCCTTCCTCACTAGCGTGACTACGCCCTTAGTCACAGCACAGGGAATTTTCCCGTTCTGTTGCCAGTTGCAGTAGACCGCCTCGAGGAGATCGGGGAACAAGTCCGGCATAGCTAGATACAGTTCGTATGGAAGACCATCGAGACCCGGGGATTTGCGTTTGCCGCATTGACTTAGCACGTGCTCTATCTCAGCGGCTGAAATCCGCTCCTCGCAAGACTTCGTCTCCCTGCCCGAGAGACGCGGCAGGCCATCGAGGTATCGACCGAAGTCCACATCCCCAACCGGCTCCCCGCCCCTTCCGAACAATCCGACAAAGTGCTTTTGAAAAGCCTCGCACATCTGCTTAGGTTCAAGGATCACTCGTCCATCCTGGTCTCGCAAAGACCGGATAGTGGATCTGCTCCCTCGTTTGGCATCTGTCACGCGGGCCCAGCTAACAGCTTTGGTCCCCTCGTTTCCCAGAGCACGTATTTTGCTTCGGACGATGCAGCCTTCTAGTTTCGCGTCGAAGAACTGGCCCAGGGCCGTTCTCGACGCTAGCATTCTGGCCACGCCGCCGCTTCTAATTGCCTCTTCTACGCTATCTATCAGCTCTCTTTCCTTCCTATTTCTATTTGAGGCTAACTCCTTACTAAATTCTATAGAGACTACTCTAATCTCTCTTTTGAGAGATCCCCACCGCCTGCTGTTGACGATGGCCCCCATCAACCGCTCCTTAACTAAAGTGCTAATCCGGTCCCTGTAAGCCTTACTTGTCGGTAAGGCCAAGGTGAGCTTCCAGTAACCGGGTCCCTGTCTATGCGTTCTGTAAAGGTTGACTATGCAGCTCACTAACTTGTGGTCTAAATAGCCAACCATGCTCATTTTTGGACAACTTAAAAAGTGCTTATCCTTATTTCTAACTAAGAACCTATCTAGGTACGACCTAGATGATCCGCTACGATTTGCCCAAGTCCAGGTTGGCGCAGTCGGAAAATCTAGTCGATATCTATCGGCCAGGTCAAATCGACCGATTAACCCTTTGAGGCTATTACACCCCTCTCTATCAGGACAGGCCCCTACGTAGTCCCAGCGTGCATCTAGGATACCATTCCAGTCCCCCACTAATAGCAAGGAGCGTGACGTCCCTAGAAAAGTCTCCAGACGATGGAAGAAGTCCGGCCGCATTGACCCGAAAGGGCCAGGACCACTAGTCGACCCTCCGGGTCCAAATGTACCGTCTGTGTTGCGAGACCCAGATGTTTTTGCAGCAGAACGACAACCCCACCCCCACCTCCGGGTTGACAGAGAGATGCGTGCATCTCAAAGTCATCAAAGGTGGGGGCCAGCTGGCGCACGTTGCTGATCCGGACCTCGCAAATAACCATCACATCTATACGTTGTGACCTGAGGTCATTTAGAAGCATTGCTTGCTTCCAAGTTGAGCCCAGGCCACGCGCATTTAAACAGCCTACTCTTAGCATAGCCATGTTGGTGGTGAAGAGAAAAGGCATTTACCTCTCTGCGTCCCGGGTATCGGGCTGCACAATTTCCATGAGGGTGGGGGATGGGTTGTTGGGTGGGGTGGTGGTTTGTGGAAGTGTAGGGGCATCAGCGTGTTGTATGGTTGGGGTGTTTGGAGTTGTGTGGGTGTTTGGGGAGGGGGTGGGGTAGTTTTTTTAGGAGGAAGCGGTTAATGGGCCCGACGTAGGGGGGACGGGGGGGGGGGGGGGCACGTCCTCTTTAAAGTTGTCTTTTAGAGTTTTATAAGTGTCCTTTGGGGCCTTAATCATTTTGAGGTGGGGGAAATCCCCTGCCTGGGTGAAGTTAGATAGATAGATAGATAGATAGATATAGATATATATATATATATTTATATATATATATATATATATATATAAGTTGAAATAAAATGAAAACGAAATTTCGTTTCTCACTCTTAGAACGGCACTTACTTAATATATGCATGCTACTGTACGTATATATATATATATATATATATATGTTTTGATCGGTCGGTCGGTGGCGGCGTTGAGGACCGAGTGAGTTAGATCGCAGATATATATATATAAAAGGCGGCGAGAGGCGGAGACCAACCGGACAGTGAGTGTGTTCTGTTGTTGGTTCTGGCAATATTGCGCAGGTGTGGCCCTCCCCAGGTGTGGCGGTATATATATATATATATATATATATATATATATATATATATATATATATATATATATATTTATATATAAAAATATATTTATATATATAGATATATATAGATATTTATATATATAGATATATATAGATATTTATATATATAGATATATATATATATAATAAATTTGTATTCCAATGTTACTAAGTAGTAGCATTGGGTGGAGTCAACCGACGTCAGAGATTGCTCAACGTATAATAAACTGTGTTTTCAAATCCGGAGAAAATATGGAGAAGAAGTTTATGAAATGGAAATTCGGGTATACAGAATTTATTAGGTAACGATTGTTTCTATAGTGTATGGGTTACCTATACCTCGCTATTTGAATAATATAAAAATATTATCATAAACCGAAGGTACACTGTAAGCAAACACACCATGTCGTCAGACCTTTGTGTTGGAATGATATGAAAATATTTTATACACTAGATAAAAGATAAAGAAGGAGGTAGGAAGAGAAGGGGAAGAGGGAAGTGAGTAAGGTGGAGGGAGTCTTAGGATTTAAGACTGTCAGACTAGTGGAGATTGTAAGGAGAGAATGTTTTGGCAGCAGTTAGCTTAATGAGGCGTGTTAGGGTTGGCGGGGAAGTAAATTCTTCTAGTGGTGTTGTTCGGACAAAATTTAGTTAAAGGGGTCAAAGTGGTACAGTGTCACAGACAAGTTATTGGGGCTATTATAGTAGCAGGTTATTTCTAAAGGGGTCCAGAAAACAGTGTTTAGTACTATTATTATAGAAAGCCATATCTTGTGTATAAACATATAAAACAGAAATTTGCAAACGGTGGTGTAAAAAGGTAACATTATATGCATTTAAAAAAAGAAAAAAGTCGTTTTCAAACGATGGTTACAGTATAGAGAACGTTCAATTTTGCTGTTCAAAAGTTTGTTTACCGACGTTAAAATGCAGTATATCTCCAAATTGCATAACATGCAGAATCGATGATTTTGCTTATATGCAGGCGCAGCTGCAATGATTTGCCAATCAAGGGAGAATGCTTGATTGTTCCTCCGGAGCTGCCAGGCTTTATCGGCGAGGGTTGTTACGGAGCGCATTTTCTCTTGCCTGATCGAAGATCGATGTTGGTATAGGCGAGCCTTGAAAGAAGTTGCGGTACATCTGACGTAATACCATTTGCTGGTTCCGGAATTTATTGTACCTCGGTAGACAATATTGCGTGCTAGGCACTCGTTATTCAGTGGGCACGTACCTGGTTTGGTGCAGTTACAATTATTTTTATGTTTTGCAGTAGAATCCTGGATAGTTTGGTGGGGTTGTAGTTGCGTGTTAGTGCGTTGTATGTTGCTATGCTGGTGCGCTGAGTCATTAGGGATGTACTTATTCATTATTGCTGAGTTGAGTTTTTTAATTAGTTGTTCTATGTTAGGTGCAGTGGAGTATGAGAGTCTAATGGTGTGCGAGTTAAAGATTTTATAGTATTTATGTGAAGTTGTAAAGTGTTTATTGATTAGTGTATAGAATTGTGAGATAATCTTAGTGCTAATAGAAGAATTGTACACGGGGTTATACCATATGTACTCTCTACGTCTGACTCTATTTCCTGGTTTGCACCTATTAGTATGCCTATTGATGTGTGTGTGTGGTGCAATACTAGTTCGACTTAGATGTGTTTTATTCATAGTACTTATGTGGTTATCGTCTAGATATTCTATTTTCTCGCAGTAACCAGCTTTTCTAAGTGCGTCATTATAATATTCAGCATGCTCGTTGAAAGTCTGCAAATTAGACGACAGTCGGGAGATCCTTATGGATATATTTTTAGGGATAGATTTAATAATGGAATGAGGGTGGTTCGATTTTACATTAACGTACTTGAAATTTTCATTAAGTTTGTGAAATGGCTCTATATTACCGTTATTAAGGTTGAAGGTGACATCCAAGAAGTTGACCACCTTAAGATTGTGTTCGAAGGTAATATTAAGCCCTAGTTCTAAGAAAAGTTTCCTAAGGTTTTTACGTCGCCTTTCTAGGTTTTGTTTGTTCATATTCTTGACTAATAGAAGTGTATCGTCGCGGTATATTCCGCCGTGGAGGTCCGTAAATTCGCTCTGGAGTCTATGGGCTATATAGATCCCAACCAGATCCGTGACCTCCGCCGAATCATTAGAACCCATCGTAATGTCGAATTCCGAGGGTCTATCTCTGCGGACCCAATAACTATTTTCAAAGTGCACTACTGTGCGTCTAGCTTCAAGTATAATATTAATTTCCTCGAGGTCCGAGTTAGTCTTAGAGAAAGAGAGGGCCTTATGCAGGGTTTCGGGTGAAATAGAGGAATAGTATTCATCTATATCGAATTGAATAAAAGAAGATTTGTTTTTGTCCCTAATGTTATTGAACCATCTTATTGCCTGATGAGTATTACCCCATAATTTAATATCTACCTTAGCCTTAACTTGGGGGATAATACGATCTAATATGTACTTACTAATTCTACCTATATCGGACTTTGAAGGACATATTAATCTAATTTTAGGGTTAGTATCGAATTTATCCTTATGGTCCTTCAGATTAAAAGTCGGTGTAGCTGGAGATAGGGGTACCGTTCTGTCGTCAATTTTCAGTTTCTTAACAATATCACATGCTGCGTTATTAATGTTGGTTAGTGTAGTTGCGTTTGTTTTTTTGTACTTCCTATGTAATTTCTTACGTATGAAATTATTATGTTTCTACATCCAGAGTGTATAGATTCGATGTTTTGTCTGCCTTTATGATAATTCCTTTGGTATTCCTTAGGTTGTCGAGTAGAGTTTTAATATCTCGTTGCAGTTCGTTTTTCCTTCCGTTTGTAAATTTGATTCCGGTTATCATTTTCATTAAGTCCTGTTCGAAAGAATCCAAAAGAGGGTTAGAGGGTGGGTTTTTGTAGGATTTGAAACCAAACTTCTCGTTGTTGGTGTCGGAAGTTTGTGTAATCCTTTTCCTATCGAAGTGGAAGGCCCTCCATCTAATCCGCCGAATAAATTCGTTGGTCCTTTGTATTATACCAAGAATGTAATCCGTTTTACCCTGAATGGGTATGTTTTTTAAGGACATACCACAATGATGTTTTTCCATTTCAGAGACGTAGGTTGATAGGTTGCTCGACTGTAAAGGAGTGTGAAGAATTAATAAATTTGTATTCCAATGTTACTAAGTAGTAGCATTGGATGGAGTCAACCGACGTCAGAGATTGCTCAACGTATAATAAAGCGTGTTTTAAAATCCGGAGAAAATATGGAGAAGAAGTTTATGAAATGGAAATGCGGGTATACAGAATTTATTAGGTAACGATTGTTTCTATAGTGTATGGGTTACCTATACCTCGCTATTTGAATAATATAAAAATATTATCATAAACCGAAGGTACACTGTAAGCAAACACACCATGTCGTCAGACCTTTGTGTTGGAATGATATGAAAATATTGTATACACTAGATAAAAGATAAAGAAGGATGTAGGAAGAGAAGGGGAAGAGGGAAGTGAGTAAGGTGGAGGGAGTCTTAGGATTTAAGACTGTCAGACTAGTGGAGATTGTAAGGAGAGAATGTTTTGGCAGCAGTTAGCTTAATGAGGCGTGTTAGGGTTGGCGGGGAAGTAAATTCTTCTAGTGGTGTTGTTCGGACAAAATTTAG
>OZ024740.1:265649580-265689580 GCA_964016885.1 Eledone cirrhosa | reverse complement strand
GATGAACTTCTACAATGTAGCACAGGATTCCACAAATGTCACACACAGGGCATTGGTCTACATGCTGTTATATAACCTTGTCCATGGTTCCACGCAGTGTACCTGAACCGAAATTGTCTGTTTTCGAAAGGAATACCATCATTCAAAAGCCATGCTTGCGCTTATTCTATAATATATTCTATTATGGACTAATTATTCCATTCTATGTAACAATGAAACACATTTATTGATAATGTCAAAGTAAAAATATATATAATAATGAAAATCAATCAAAAATAATATAACTGCTAAATTAGAAAAAAGTGAAACAATTAGGGGCAAATAAAGTCATACAATTACATGCAGCGAGACACAGATACATAAGCTCAAATATGGATACGCCAGACACATACACACATGCGGCATGGCTCAAACGCGTGAGCTCCCGCAAATACTTACATAGCTGCATACATACAATACAAACACGCATGACCAGACACAAACACATAAGCTCACGCGAATAAATCATGCACACATAGAAACAACCGCGACCAGGCACAAACACGTGTGCTCACGCGTATACATAGGTGCACACATTCAAGCACAAGACAAAATCAAATGAGCTCAGGTAAAGGCATATGTTTGCATGTGTGTATTTTGAACGTCCGTTTCTCATGACGCCAAGTGTTCGAACAACGGTAAGCTTGCTCGTAAAATAAATCCTGATGCAATGTGTGACAATGTTGGCACTTTGAATCACAAGTACGCCGGAGTTTTACCAGCGGAGTGGACTGGAGCAACGTAAAGTATATTTTCTGTTCACGGCACCTGGAATCGAACTCACAACCATTCGAACGTGACCCGAAAACCGTAACAAATAAGCCATGCACTTCACACAAACCCATAAGCTAAGACAAAATTATACATAGATACATGCATAAATGCATACATACTTAGATGCATACATATTTAGATAGACATATACATAGCTATATGCATAAACAGATACACATACCCATATATATATATATATATATATATACATACATAGATACATATATATTTAGATATATATACATACACATATACATAGATAAATACACGTATATACACTCATACATAGATACTCATATACATATATAGATACATACATAGATATATACATACATAGATATATACATAAGTATATACTTAAAGACAAGTGTTCCAAAAATCAAAGACTTTAAATTCTTCTAAATTGGATGGCCGCTTGTCAAATGAGATTGATTTCGAGAGTTTTACTTGAGCACCTGTATAAACATTAATTATTTTCATGGATTAATTATAGGCGAAAAACTGTTTCCACAGTAATTAGATGGCAGTTTTAACGTTCGTAATATTATAGTTCTTTAACTTGATGAATTACTGAAAAAATAAAAACAAATACAGACAATATGATACAAAAAATAATATGCTACCGCACGCAAAAAAAAAAAAAAATCTTCCCCTCCATAGGATTAAACAAATTAAAAAGAAAGTTATAAAATGAAAAGCGAAAATAAAATGACGGAAAAAAGTTTTCCAAACGCTGCACACACCAGGTGGGGCTGTTCCTATTTGATTAAAATGAAAAACAGAAAAGAACAAAGAAATGACAAAAGAATAAATCACGACTGTAAACCTTTCACCTGGATTGATAATTTATCAACATTCTGGCAATTACACCTCTTATAATGATTTATATTTAATTAGATTATCAAATATTGGAAACTTCTGTGAATAATCAAATTAAGAAAGACAAAAGAAATGGAAATATTTAAAAGAGGAAAATAGTAAAGAAAGACAAAATTGGTCGTTGCTAATACTGCAATGTTTGGAGTGTAATTAAAAAAGAGAAACTCTAGTGAATGCTGTAAAGCAAGAGCCAGAGTCGAAGTTTCGATTTCCTTTAAATATCATTTTCAATTATCTGTTTTGCATGATTCTTTTTGTTCATGCCACCAATGAAAACATGCACACCCCTTAATCAGGTAATTAACCCATTAATCAGTTAACTAATCAACTAATTGTTTAATTGTTAAATTCCTTTCGCCACACCCAGTGGCCTTATCGATGACCCTTACCTTCGCTGTTTTCCCTTCGTTCATATTTTGAATTTGCACATACACCAATAAGGATCTCAAGGAAAAGCTGGAATATCGCATCTACCTATTGTTTTTACTGTTTATTCAGAGATCGAACGGCAGTATCTATTACTATTTTCAGAACCCCTGTGACTATTGGGTGGGAGAGGAAGAAGTTTTAATCTTACAGGAAACCTATTCCTCATGGTTGCAACAGAGTGAACTCCGCCAAAGGAACATCTAAGGGCCAGGTGATAGTGGTAAACTGGGCGACGGTTTAATGTATGTTATACAAATAATTCTTTAAAAATAGCAGTCAAAGTTTATTTTTCTAATTTCAACCTCCTTCATCAAAAACAAAATGATGGCACTGGGTAGATAAGTCCTGATTGTGATATTCCAGGAATTATGACGATATAGTTACGGCTTTAAAGTTGTCAGTATGTTCGAACAAAGAAATAATCCAGTATTCTATGGTTGGTGATTTAAAATTGCCAAGCGGTGAGCGCCTTAGAATAAAAGTTAAGCTTTTGTTTATCCAAGTTAGTAAATTTCAATTTCTGGTTGAAGCTGTTTCATTTTACTTATGTCACATATACTCTCGAGATATTCATGACCATCATAACCTTCAATTTTTGCATGTTAGAAATTTTTGCATTTAGAAATCCCTGTTCTTAAATTTAAGAAACCATCTACCTTAAAACAATCAATAATAACAAAACATGTAAAGGAACGTAACTCTATGCCACCAAGCATGTTGTTCGACGCTCTGTCGATACTGCAAATTCACCGCCCTGATGAAGCATATAATGGTTTTTGTTTCAGGTACAAGACCAGCAAATTTGGGGAAGTGGAATGACGATTAAATCGACCTCAATGCGTTACTGGTACTTTATTTCAACGACACCTTAAGGATGAAAGGCAAAACTAACCTCGGCAGGATTTGAACTGAGAACGTAGAGGGCCGTAACTCTATACTTTAAAGCAAGTTTTCGACGCCCTAACAATACTGCCAAACCACCGTCTTTGAAGAGGCGCATAAGAAAAACAAATCTGTATTAGATTAATGCTCTTTTTTGCATAGGCAAATATACGCTCTTTGAGATCAATGCTGTGAAATTTGATACGATCCATCTCCAGCAAACACTAGACTCCTTTCAGAGGTAGGTTAGGTACATTATAATTACTTGTACAATATACGGCTCAATTTAAACTTAATAAAAGATTCCGTTCTCTTCTCCAGATTCAGTAAGTCCCTTCAACTAGAAAAAAAAAAAAAATTGCTAGACGTTTATTACATTAAAATTATATATTGATCGTATTGCAAAAATACAATGAATTAGCCAATAGCAACTTGATGTCTGTCGATGATTAACCTACTTATTTTTTCGATACTAAGCTACATCCATTTGACATATATTCAGGCTATTCTTACGAAAGGTTAAAAGTCAGATCATCTTATTATTACAAGCTATAGGGTGGTTGATTGGCAGTTACGGTAGAGCATCACACAAAATGCTTTAAGGCATATAGTTATGACCCTTTACGTTTTGATTTCAAAATCCCGACGAGGTTAGCTTGGCTTTTCACGAGGTCAATAAAATAAACTAGCACTAACAATAAAATAAACTAGCAGTAACATATAGAGGTCGATTTAATTGACCATCCCCTTCACCAAACATTGTTCGTTTGTTGCCTAAATCAGAAACCATTATTACACACTATAGGGTGGGGTGTTAGAAGTATCGATACGGCGACAAACAACATGCTTTGTGACTTAGAGTTAATGTTTTGGTCGATATAATTTCCCGCTTCCCTTCAAATTGCTGGCCTTCTGCCAAAAGTAGAAACAATAGAGTTGCAAGTGATATGTAAAATTTATATATTATTCAAATTAATCAAGCAGAATATATTAAAAAATTCATAGATCAAAACTGATTTTGAATAATACTTTAAAATAATTAAATTACATTTTTGCTCAAGGCAAATATAAGTATATATTCTTCTATCTATAGTGAGTACTCTCGGGTCCCAAATAATATGGAGGTGAGATTAGAATAAGTGGGGGAGATGGTATAGGGAGGAGGATTCGGTAATTTTTCTAGGTTTTCTCCGTTGACATTTAAAAAAAAAAAACAGAATTCATTTAGTTTACATATTGAAACCCCAACGCATCCTATTTATTTTACAACGCGGGATTTCTAGTAACGGGATTTTTTGGACATACATATGTTTTTTTAATGTATAAAGAAAATTAATTGTCGCAGGAATGCCACCACTTAAATAAAATTTCGCCGGAGATAGATAGCAAAACTTAATAAGCTGGAACGGGAGTGGGGTCGAATAATAGTGAGGTGGGATGGAAAAAATCTGAAAAATTAATAAGCAAGTGGGGTGGGGTGGGGTGGGGGCGATTATTCGAGAACCAAGTGTAACTGTTTTATTGTTAAATGTTTTATTGTTAAATTGTTTAGAACCCTCACAATCACTTGCATATGTTAGAGGTTGTTCTCATCGAAACACAGTGTAATGTACCCCACAATGATCAGTGTCGACCTACCAATATCTATGGGGTTAAATGACAATAAGAATAACCATTCTGTTTTACAGAATTTAGATAAATCTACTTTCGTAATTTTGTAAGCATGCCTCCTACCACTTTTATAAGCTTTCGTGCTTTTATATGAAACATGAAGTACGTTAAATCACAATAATATCCCCTCTAACACATTATTTCAATAGAGACTCTGAATCAGCTTGACTGTAACACGAACTCACAAAAGGCGAACAAAAATTAGTGCCTAGTAACATGTATATTGGCATTCAGCCTTTGAGTGACATACAAATAAGAAAGTAGCTTTTAACAGACGTGTAATAGGTAACAGTATAGTATTCACATAGCTATACAAACGAAAGGTCAGAAACAGAGTGTATTGAATCTATCTTGTAAAATTTAGAAAGTTTCTTTGCCTCCAGTCTTGGCTGATGCATAGATTTATTTTCAGCGCTGAAGAAAGGAATTAATCTGCCTCCTTCACATATACCTCATCCCATTGATATCTTCCTAAGCCTCTCCCTTCCTTCTTGATTATTCTTACTGCAGAATTCACTATCATCTTACAACTATCGTCAATATTTTTGTTGCGGTAGAAATAGTCTTGAAGTCTAAAAAAAATAAAAAATAAATAAAATGATAATGGACAAATAAATAAAAAAATAGCAGTATAAAATTTGTTTACTTGAACTTTACATTGTTTATATTATTAGTTTCTTTTTTTTTCTTACTTTCAGCGATTTCGAAGCTAATCTTTCTTCACAGCACAATTATTTTCTATATTCAATATTTCATTCTTGAAATGACGAGACATATAAACTTCAAAAATATTTATGCGTAAACAGATTTAGAATGCGCAGAGGGGAAAAAAACATAATCACACAAGGTTCTGAAAATTACTAGCCTTAAGCATAAATATACAAATAATTAATAAAATAAAAAATAAAGCTTTTTTTGTATAGTTTCCATCAATTATTGGCAAATATGAATGATGGATAAATTGAACGAAATAGAATGTTTTTCTTCCTTAGAAATTATATTTACGCAGTAGGTACAATAAAGGTGGGGTTACATGAATTAAAGAAATCATAGAAGAGTGGGTTGACTGGAAATATACTAAAGTAATATCATTTGTAAAGCAACTAAAAACATTCATAGTAGAGGAAATGAAAAGGGAGATGAAGCGAGAAAGAAATAGATATACAAATAGCGAGAGAGATGTGTAAATTAAGAAAGAGAAATTGACCACGAAGTATTTTATAATAAAAATGTCAGTGAATGATAACAAAACAATACGGATATGATACCAATGTAAAATGTATGAGAGATTTATTTTTTCTGTTAGTAACCATGATTCTTTAAAAAATAATGGAGGAAACTGATTGATTTATTAAACATAAAAAGGAAATGAATTATTAATTATCTGTTAAAGCGAGTTTAGTTAACATGTAAATAGGTGTGCCAGTGAGAAAATAAGGAAACGCTATGAATGGAAAGAATCAATAAACAGAAATAGAAATTCTGACAAATTATAATATATGGAACTGTGCCATTAATAATGAAGGCTATAGCGATGAAAGTATTAAACATCTTTGAGTCAACAGTTTGTAACCATATATACTAAGACTACCGGATATATGAAAAATCGTACAAGCTGGGAAATTTGCGTTTTGATAAATTAATGGGTTTCATATGAGAGAGCTCATAGTTTACGTTGAATATTGATATGTGGATGTGATTAAAGATAAGAATGGAATTTTAATCACTTATTTCCGTAATATAATTACATAAATTTCGGAGTTGTTCATGCCTTTCAAGTGTCTTAATTATAGACCGTCTATTGAAACTAAGACAATTACTACGAGAAAGAGTCAATTTAGCCATCTAAAACTTAAAAAAACCGTTAACTTGACGTTATATATATAATTTATTTCCTGGTGACAAAATATTCGATCTGTACCAATGACCAGATCACATACAGTCTGAGGATAGTTTTGACACCAGTAACAGGTTGCAAATCTTTACATCAATCTCGCTTAGTTTCTGCAATGACCAATTTAACAGGCTAAAGTTTAGGGTTAAGATGGAAAAAGCAAATGTACTATGGGCAATGTGTTTATTTTACATTGAGAATTTTGATAATTACATTCTATTTACTTTCCTGGGGTATTTATTCCTGGTTCTCTTTATTTATGGGTCCAACTTATCTGATATTTTCATCCTGCGAAGGATACCCACTGTAGAGGTTGTATCGGCAAGCCGTTTATTTTTAGATTTCCAGTCAAGGGCAAAACGTTTCCACGTTGTATTGTCAAGAATGCATATATGGACTCACAATATTTCATTCTAATGTTTGTAGACGATTGAATAATAAGGTCCAATTGTGATTTTTTTTATGTGGGTGATATACAATTTCAGGTCATCGACAAAGAAAACCTGAGAGAGATTTCTGGATCCATTTCTATGGTTACTATGTTTGGTGAGCCCGCATAATAGCGTGTTTAATGAAAGGGTGAAGAGCAGCATTGACAAGCTATCACTCTGAAAGTTGCCTTGTTGGCAGTGAATGCTTTAAGATTCAATTTACTCTTTATCATCCCTAAGGAGCAAGGTGATATACCATGTCTTGGTCTGGCGTTCGATAACAGGTATTAGTAGTGGTGGGACTTTGGCTAACTGTAAAGCCTTGATAATCCACCCATATGGTATACTATCAAAACCATTCTGGTATTCCCACCACACTACAGTCAAGTTCCTGAGATTATTTACTAGTTCATTTTGGATCATTTTGTTAATTAGTAGCTGCTCTACACAGCCGCCATGCACCCGTCTTTCCCCTAGCTTGTTCATATGTTATAATGTTTTTGGTGGCACAAGAACTCTGCAGGAACAAATTGTATCATCTGTACATGATTTTCTGGCAAGTTATTGAAAGTTATTGTTTAGCGAGGGTGGTTTGGATATCTTGAGGGATGAGGAGATTAGTGACATTAGATAACCATTAGGCTGTTCTTGTGTGCCCCTGATATGTTTTCCATACAATCGTATCAGATTGCGCCGATAAAACTTGAACATTTTCGACCAGTAACTTGTTATGAGACCAGGGCCTGGGGGTTTCCTGTTTGACATATTTTGTAGAGCTGTTTCCAGAATTGCGTGGTCTATTTCATTGCTTTTCCTGGATATTCTGGCAATAGTCCTACCCCAGTTCTTTTACTCATACTGTTTTTTGAATTCATCACATTTTCCTTCTTACATATTTCCAGTAGCTTTACACTTGATCTTTTGTCTGGTGTCTTTTATAGAGATTAAGCCTTTCATATTGAAGCTATGATAGACTGACCTGGGATTTCTGGCAAATAATCTATTTAACATTTACGATTTATACACTTTAGATTAATATTTTAGTTTTCCAGTTGTAACTGTGAGTTGTTGTTACAGCTAATGTTGTTTGGAGTTTAGGGTTTTATATCATGTATCCACAAATCGCCACTCTATTTTTTTTTAGGTATTCCTGATATCGTGTGAAATTGTTCTGTGTTACATTTCAGAAGTACAGCAGTCTATGAGATAATTCTTTACAAAAACAAAATTTTATTTTTTAAGTTATGTGTCTATGCTGGTTCAGGCTTCCTGCTTTTATTTCAATTGCGTGGTTTCAGCTGTTTGGGATACACTAGCAATGTGATAATTGTGACATCAAAATGTTAAGGCATCGTATTTTGTTTTCTCACCTCTGAACTTTGTGGCCTGTGTATGTATGCATGTAGTGTATGTATGTATGTATAAATATATGTATGTATGTATGTACCTATGTATGTATGTCCCTATGTATGTATGTATGTATGTATATATGTACACCCTTGGAAATGCTTACTGAACACTCAAGCCGAAACCGCTTGGCGTCGCTGTTGGGATTATACCTATCACTATACTCACTCAGCATCTCCTATGTACTTCCATGACTTGCAGTCTCCTTGGACTAAGTAAGTCTCTCTCTTTCTCTCTCTATATATATAGCTGTATATGTGTGTATGTATACTCTGAACTTAAACCTCCGCTGCCTTGCTATTATACCCACTTGTTGGAAGGATTTGTGAGTAAACCCCGAGGATAAATCCGGAGCCGGAGTCCTTGAGGCAATTCAGTGTCATATCCAACCTCATTTTGGCAACTCCTACGGCCCCATCACTGCGAAGTGGCACTGACCTCTCCCCGTTCCTTGGACAACATCGGTAGCACGGAGAAGGGAGTCATGCAGCATGGGCAACTGCTGATCTCCCATAAAACCCTGCACCATGGAGAGTTCATTCCACCTCAAGGCGGCGACAAACCAGGGAAGGCAGCAGTCTAACGGTTATAAGTTTGCATCTGATTGCCGTATGGGCAAACGCTAGGGGCTGCTTTCGACGGAAAGAGAGACCATAACGCCTCACTGGACAGCTACCACCCGCATCATGTTGGGAAGCCCCAAGCCAGATAGGTGCTGCACTGGGTGCGTGTTGCTTAGGGATATTAACTATACTGAATCGTAGGCTGTAAACACTGCACCAAGAAAATCAATGAATAAGCAAACAAAGAAACAATGTAAGAAACCGGCATTCAGACTTTGATGTTGAAACATACGTACCATGATGGCAGATGATCTTTAAAAGACCCGCGACACCTACAAAACAACAGTTATCAACAACGAATTGCTACGACTTCGAGAGGATATTGCAGCGCTCTAGGAGACGCGGCCTCCAGGGGAAAGGAATAGAGGAAGCCAGAGAGTTTGGTGCTGGTTTTGCCGTGAAAAGCTCACTGTTGTATATGGTGGAACTCGGCAGCGACGGCATGAAGCAGATGCTCTCACTCTGATTGCACACTTCGGATGGGCCTGTCAATCTTGCCAGTGCTTATGCCCACACAACACAAGACGACAAGAATAGGTTTTTCAGCTCCCATACAAATACAGATCATCCTAAATGGAGAACAGCTGGTGCTACTTGACGACTTCAGTAGCAGAGTTTAAGCCGACCACGAGTCCTGGACAGGGTGCTTTGGGCGACACGGGGTCGGTAACATGAATGACAATGTGCAACGACTGCTTGAGCTCTGTTTGTTGCATGGACTATGTGTTACCAACACCTACTTCCAGGCGAAAGCTCAGCACAAAGTTCTGACATTATAATCTCAAATCAGCAAATATGGTACTCCATTCGAGGCACCATCCATGACACGCCATTGAAGACCTTCGGAAAGAAGCGAAGAACGACATTGTTTTGAGGTGAGTGCGGATGAGCTCAATGCGACATGGAAGAGACCAGCACCGGGCCAACGCTACGAGCATTGAGTTCAGATAGGTACAAGACAAAATATTGTAAGACGTTGTGCAAATGACTACTGGTTACAGTTGTGCGAAGGCATCCAGCTCTAATTTGACACAGGTAACATTTGGGGAATGTATGTGGGCATTAAGAAAGCCACCGACTTAGCCCAGAGCAAGACAGCTCCACTCAAATCCTGTACAGGTGAGGTCAGCAAAGGTAAAAGTCAGCAGTTGGAGAGATGGGTAGAACATTACTCTGAACACTACGGCAAGGAAAACAGTATCTCAGTCAACGCACTAGACACCGTGGAACATCTGTCCGTCCTGGAGGAGCTAGATACATTGCCGACTGCTGAAGAACTGTGTAGAGCCATTGATAGCTTACTTACCTGCTGGGAAGGCACCGGGATCTGACGGCTACCCCTCAGAGGTCATCAGGTGTGCAAAGTGAGTGCTACTTAGCCACCTTTTGAAACTAGTGTGTCAATGCTTGGAAGAGGGAACTGTCCCTCAAGACACGAGAGACTGTAACACTGAGACCTTCTATAAGAACAAAGGGGACAGGAACTACTGCAATAGCTATCGAAGCATCTCGCTGCTAAGTATTATTGGCAAGGTCTTTGCTCGCGTGGTCTTGAACAGACTAAAGAACATTGCTGAGAGGGTACATCCTGAATCTCAGTGTGGTTTCAGTTTAGAACGCTCCGCCATCGAAATGATCTTCCTTTGACCGCTACAGGAGAGATGCCGAGAGTAAAGGCAACTACTCCACATCACCTTCATCGACCTCACGAAGGCATTCGATGTAGTTTGTAGAGACGACCTGTTCAAATTCCTTGTCAGGATTGGTTGACCTCCAAGACTTCATTGGATAGTCCAGTCGTTTCATGCAGATACGCAATGTGATGGCTCTTCTTCGGAGGCATTTGACATAAGCAGCGGTGTGAAGCAAGGCTGTGCTAGCCCCCACTCTATTTGGCATCTTTTTCGCAGTCATGCTAAAACATGCTTTTGGAAAGTCAACTGAAGGTGTCTACTTCCGCACCAAATCAGACGGGAAGCTGTTTAGTCTGTCAAGGCTGAAAGCGAAATCCAAGATTCACCAGGTACTCAAGAAAGAAATGCTGTTTGTGGATAATGCAGCATTGGCAGTGCACTCTGAGGAAAAAATGCAGCACCTCATTGACAAACTCCCGAGGTTTTGCTAGGAATTCAGTCTAAAGAAAACCAATGTACGAGGCAAAAGTATCAATCTACCCTCACCATCACCATCAACAACTATGAGTAGGAAGTGGTCCATGAATTCATCTACTTTGTCTCCACCATCACTGATGACAATCTCTCCTTGGACCCCGCGATCAGCAGGAGAGTTGGGCGAGCAATCTCAATATTTGCCAGGCCAACAAAGCGAGCCTGGGAGAACAGAAAACTAACTGCAAACACCAAGATTGTTGTCTACAAGGCATGTGTCCTCGGCACACTAAATTACAACAGCGGGACATGGAGCCTCTACTCCAGACAGGAGCGGCGTCATTATGTCTCCACCTTCGTTGCCTGAAATGTATTTTGGATAACAAATGGACTGACCGGGTCACCAATACTGAAGTCCCCAAAAGCGCCAAGATACGCAGGTTATGCACCCTGCTCAAACAGCGTCGTCTATGCTGGCTCGGTCACGTAAATCATATGCTGGTCGGAACGATCCCAAAACAGCTTCTGTATGGGGAACTAGCCACCGACACTAGAGCATGAGGACGACCTCATCTTCGTTTCAGAGACGTCTACAGGAGGGAAATGAAGTCAATAGACCTTGACACCCAGAGATGGGAGGAGATCACTAATGATCGCCCACGATGGAGACAAGTAGTGTGCAAGGAGATCGAGTGAGGGGAGGAGAAACTGAAACGTGCCTCCAAGGAAAAGCGTGCTCGAAAAAGGAACAACACAGTAGCACCCGAGGAGAGTATCTACAAATGCAGTCATTGTATACAGGACTGCCACACCCGTGTGAGCCTGTTGTACAGCACAGCAGACACTGAACTACCATCACCAGCTGACACAAGCTTCTAGGCACAAGGCCAATAATTTGGGGGTTGGGGGTGTGTGGAATTTCGATTGAGTCGATTAATTCGATTAAGATATATATACACACACACACACACACACACACACACACACACACACACACACACACACACACACACACACACACACACACACATATATATATATATATATATATAATAGTGACTCAAATCGAAGTTGCAGCAGTGATTAACAGTTTCGAAATCAATCTTCTGAGGCTGACACGAAGCACTCAATGAGGTGCTATCGATAAATCGATAAATTATAGCTAGTAATTAAAATACGTTAGGGGTGTGACACAGTGAATATTGCGACCGGAGACATGTTGCCACCTTACCACTACAACAACGGAAATACAGACAGGTTAAAGACGAATCTGGACCTGATTGATAGATATATAAATATCTTCGGGCGGTGAATTGGCAGTATCGGTAGAGGGTTGGACGCCATGCTTTCTAGCAAAGTTACGTCCCTTTAGAGTTTGAGTTCAAATCCTGCCGAGGTTAACTTTGCCTATCATCCTTACGGGGTCGATAAAATAAAGTACCAGTAGTTAAATGCTGGCCTTGTGCCTAAAAGTAGAAACAATTATATAAATATCTTCGATTAGTTTCTGGGAATTCGAAGGCTACACTCCAAGTTGCGTAACATGCAAGCCAGTAATATATCCTAAATATATATATATATATATATATAGTTGAAAATGAACAAACAAAACACTGAAGGCAATTGTACACATTCATATTAGGTGTATAATATATATATATATATATATATATATATATATATATATATATATATATATATATATATATATATATATACACACAGGCCTTTTCCCATCCACCACCATAGTAGAAGACACTTGCCCAGGCTTCTGCACAATGGGACCGTTCCCGAAACCAAGCGGGTTCAAACGAACTCTTTAACCACGCATCCATACGTTCACCCGTTTTTATATATTGGATAGCCTAATTTTTCACCTGCTATATGTTTCATTGAAGAAAATATATAGCTTAAAATTGAGAAGACGGCTATCATAACACGTTTTTATGGTATCTAACACAATTGGATGGAACATATTATCACATCGGTGCCTTGATCGAGATGCTAATAAAATACTAGGTCCCGTTAAAGATACTTAAGGACAAGATAGTGGTATTCAATCTCTGACAAATTAAATTTACCAATTAAGAACTGAAATATCCCCTTCGACGGCTTTCTACATAGTTTCCATCTGCCAAATCATTGTTATATGTTTATGGTCGCTGCAAGTTTATGACTTAAGGTATTTTCCCGCTGGGCTCCGCTGTAGGATTGCAGCCGAGACCACGTAATAGCAAAGCGAACTTCTTAATCACAATTCTATGCCTCTGTTATATCTATATTTCTGTTATATCTACACCTATATCTATGCCCCTGTTATATCTACACGTATATGTTACTAATACCATAAAATCTCATTTTTGTACAAATATAACTTCGTGGTGATATACTGATAGAAACATAAATATATCTAAGGAGTACGGCAATAAAACGTTAATTCTCAGAAGTATTGAGATATTATAAGAAATAATTGCATAGAATAGAAGTTAGGCGCCATGTTGTAGTGGTGTGTCTTTAGTAGAACAAATTTAAAGTCTTTCAATAAGGTGCATACTAAGGTAAGGTGCATACTAAACGATGCTTAGTATGCACCTCTTTAGTTAAATGAATAATTGTTTCTACTTTTGGCAGAAGAGAAGCAATTACCCAGTACATTACTGATACTTTATGTTATCGACCCCGTTAGTTAATTGAGTAATAACTGCTCTCAACATTGTTATGGCGATCACAAAATCCGAACTTCTATGTATATAGGAAGCTTTATGAGAATTATGCTTATTTTAGATAACATCTTTAAGCGTTAAAAAATAAAATTAAATACGGATTTTACTTTGCATGGCATAGATCCGTAACTCCTGAGTGAGTCGTAGGAACGCCGTCTTGACATATGGCGTTTATAGGGCATTATATAATACCGAGGTTAACTTTGCCTTTCATCCTTACGGGGTCGATAAAATAAAGTACCAGTAATGTACTGTGTAATTGCTGGCCTTGTGCCTAAAGTAGAAACAATTATTTAATACCGGTCATTAAAGGATTTAGTAAATCGGATACACTCATTTGCATAGATCATGCATTCTTAGCAGCAAGTTTGTTTCACGATTCTCATTTTTGATACTACAATGTTCTACTTAATAATTCTGTAGATTTCATTCAACCTTGTACGTTTAAATTATTTAAACGTAGTTCAATGCACTGGACGCTGAACACGCTTGACCTTGAGGGTCAGATTTTACACTCCTGGACCGGGAGATGCGTTGTGTTCCTAAGCAATATGCGTCACTTTAGGTTGCTCGTCTTTTAGGTTTAATGCCTAACATTAAAACACCACAAAAGCCTCAGATAAGATGTAACCACGGAGGTGGCCTGCTAAAGATGCATAGGTGTGAGTAGTAAATCTTACTTACATTTTGCAATACACTGGACATTCTAAAGGACTGCCTATTTTATACAATTTCACCGAGAAAAAAAAAGTAGCAGAGGTTTGACATGTTGCAATCTTTGTGAGGATTTCCTCATTAACTGAGTACTCTTCTTTAATTCTCCACATTGATTCTGCATTTATTACCGAACTAATTGACAAGCTAGCTAATTGGATTAACTGCAAACCAAAGCGTAATTTATGCAAATTGGTATACCCTATATAATAAGTGATTTACAATAGTAATCATAAGTATAACACCACCGTGGATTGTTAGACATTCTAGGCCAGTTGATATCTCTTATTGTCTTCACGTTACGATTATGTAAAACAAAGATAGTCATAGAAAACTCTTCAGTAAATTACTTTGTTCACGGATTGTCGAGCTAAATCAATAAATATTTTTTGTAGTAACAAGTACTAATATTGCTAATGCGTTAGTACCATATTACTTTAACTAGTTGCCAAGAATATGTCATTTATGCAAATCAGTATATCCGATTTAATAAAGTCCTTTACACCAGTGACTATATATGCAATATCACGTGGACAGCTAAAGTTGGAGCATTTACTTATTGATAAATCTTAACGAAGATTGAAAGTAATCCAGCTGTTTCCCTTTTTGTGTTGGACAAAAAGGCGGTCTTTAAAGACTGTCCAGTGCATTTAATTAAGTTTAATAAACTTACGTGTATAGAACAGCTTGAAATATATTGTTTTATTTTGATACATCATCGCACGTATTAAAAAAACACACAGGCACTCCCTACACACAATCAAATATATATGTGCGTAAGTGTGTGTACATGCATACGTTTCTATTTGCACATATATATATATATATAAAATATAGAAGTTACTGGTTGGTTGTTTGTTCTCTGTGTGTGTGTGTTTTCATTTTGTCCGTAATTGTAAGTTGTGATGTTGCTATTCCATTCATGTTTTCTATTTAATTTTGGTTGGAGTTCATTTATGTTTATTGCCTCTGTGATTTGTCTAAACATTGCGTCCTTCTGTGTGTAGATTATATTTTTATTTCTATGTTCTCTAATTTGCCCTTATGTTCTATTTTAGCATGTTGGTGGAGTATTGATGATTCTTTTTTATCTTGAAGTTCTCGCCAGTGTTCATTTAACCGTTCTCCTATACTACGAGCTGTCTCACCTATGTACACTATATTCTTATATTTACATTGTCCTTCAGTACATCTTATGCTATATACTACATTTCTAGTTTTACAGTTAATATGAGGGCTTAGTTCACAGATTATGCATTTCTTATCTTTTCAAAGACCTCCCTGTATAGATAAGAAATACATTATCTGTAAACTGAGCTCCCATATTAACAGTAAATCTAGAAATGTAGTATATAACATAAGATGTACTGAAAGACAATGTAAAGATAAGAATATAGTGTACATAGGTGAGACAGCTCGTAGTATAGGAGAACGGTTAAATGAACACTGGTGAGAACTTGAAGATAAAAAAGAATCATCATTACTCTACCAACATGCTAAAATAGAAAATAAGGGCAAATTAGAGAACATGGAAATAAAAATAGAATCTACACACAGAAAAGACGCAATGTTTAGACAAATCACAGAGGCAATAAATATAAATGAATTCCAACCAAAATTAAATAGAAAACATGAATGGAATAGCAACATCACAACTTACAATTAAGGACAACATGAAAACACACACACACATAAAACAAACAACCAACCAGTAACAAATAAATAAACAAATATAAACACACACATACACCCGGATGTAACACATGCGAAAAATAATCACGCAACACACACAAAAACAAGATGGCTTCGGACAGAACAAAGGAGAGGCACAAAAACAAAGAAAAGAATCCCCAGTCACTGAAGAGGTCACGCAAGAACTTTGACAATATATGAACAACCGTCCGGTTATGGAACCAACCAACCAACCGGAAATTTATAAATTTAATTTATAATAAATTGGAGTGAAAGCAACTGGTGCGTGTGTTTCTTATTGGCAACATGACCCTCCCAAATCATACAATATCGGTTTCAACACACGTTTTCAGATAAAGAATCTTGCTAAACAAATTCAGAAACGAAATATATATATATATATATATATATATATATATATATATATATAAATCGGAAGATGTCTGTCTGTGTGTGTGTATGATTTTTATGCATTTGCACATTTCTCTACCGATTTTGATGATTTATTTTCCAATGTGCTCCAAATCTACCAACGATGGTCAACGCGTAATAAACTTTGCCAAATATTTCCGGCTTCCATGAAAATATCGATAAAACTAAATACATGCTGTAACCCTCTCTCTTACCCGCTTAATCCATCTCTCTACTACCCTCAACAATCTATGAGACAACATACATGTTACACCTCTCTTTAAAAGGTTCATCCCTCCCTCTACTCCCCTCTTAATCTCCTCTGCAACTCTCTTTAAAAGGTTAATGCCTCCCTCTAGTACACTATCCCCATTGCAGTTTACAACAGCGACAAAACTTCGTTCAGGAACGCGACATAAACTTTGAAAACTAAGCAACACATCAATTTATACAACAGCAAACATAGCTTTATTCTCTCCGTCGCTCTTCCCTCTTTCTATAATAGATCATTCCCCCTCTCTATAATTTAACTGCTTTACTCTCTCTGTCGCTCTTCACTCTCTATATGACAACACTGTTTTACACACCTCCCTATATTTTCTTAGCTTTACTCTCTCCGTCGCTCTTCGCTCTCTCAATAATAGATTATTCCTCCTCTCTATAATTTAACTGCTGAGGGAGTCATTGGAGTTCCGTATTGACATACGGCTTTTCTGGGGCATTTTAAATCGGCTTATTGCAAATAACAACCCGCAAAATAACACTTCATATAAAAGATTAATGCTATAGTCATATGAATCGGAATGTTTAAATTATTTATTTTTTAAGACTTTAATTGTTTAAATATTAATATGACAACACCCATAGTGTTGTACTTCTGGCAATTCTGCCGAATACGCTGCCAAGGATGAACATTTTCCCCTCGGCGTCAGATATCCCGTTCGATTTCCGGCGATCCCAATTCCCGGTGAGACCATGTTTTGCCATGTCCATTAACAAGTCACAAGTGCAAACATTGTCGATGGCGGGCATCCATTTGGGGGAGCCATGCTTCTCCCATGGCCAACTTTATGTTGCCTGTTCCCGCGTAGGGAGCAGGAATGAACCATTTGCTTACACTCCTCAAGGGATGACACGCAATATGGTCTACAAAGAGGTGCTATAGATGTTGGTGCAGGTGTTGGAGGTGTTGTAGCTATGCCGTCTGGAAAACTATTTCCTGGTAGGGTCACGCATGGCGGACAGATCTGACACCCAGCGGCATCAGAGCCACCATCTTGCAACTTTGATCTGCTAAATTCGCTATTGGAAGATTATTAACCCATCATTGATTGTCCAAAATGCTAATTGGTTCGTAACTTTTAATAACCGGTTCAACTGCTTTATGCACTTAATTGATAAGCTTATTCGCTTTCATACCACGTTTATCTGTATGTAACTTTCCATAGTAAATGAACAAACCCGAGCAACGCCGGGCTAAACTGCTAGTATATATATATATATATATATATATATATATATATAAACATTATTTAGACTCAAAATATTTTCTTTCCTATTTTCGAAATTGCTATAATAATTTTACTCTGTATCATCTTACTCAGAATATTATTAATTTTAAAGTGTATATATTTACAATATCATTCTTTAGCCCTCTCAGTGTATGTACCTCGCTAATGACGATTAATAAATTATACTGAAGATTCATTCTTGTTTCAAAATAACAATAACAGCTACAAAGAATTAACTTTAGATATTAATCGGCCCCGGATTAATATGTAGTGTATAATAATGGATAATTGCTTTGAAAGTTCAAAATGGAAAAGATTATTAAGTGTTTTCTGTTATCAGCGGTCTATAGAATATTAATGACAATGCACCATCAAGATAATCTAGCTGAATAACTAATAATTCTGTTCAAATGAGCAACGCTATAGTTAAATGTCTGGAAGTGAAAATTACACGATATAGATTAATTCTTTGTATGTGTATTTAAGAAGTTCCTTCCCGCGGGGATTATCAAATCAGCAATCATTTTGAAAATCAAAGCAAGGAAACTGCTTGGTATCCTACTGACAGTTTCACTTTGATGAATGGATATATGATTGGCAATGAGAAGTCATTGAAGCTTGCTTAGATTGAAATAGCTTCATTCTTTCATTTTGTATAACATCAAATGAGACAAATAAGTTCGCTAATTGCTATGATTTTTCGATGTAGGATCTCGCCTATTTCCTTTAATATAAAACTCATCTCATATTGAGATCAATTTCAGTGAGCGGAATGTTGTTAAGCCCAACATATAAGTGATTAAATAAGTAGAAGTAAACACTATACATTGTGTGTGAAGACCACGTAATTATTGCATAATTAACAATTATGCAATTGGAGTTTTCTCTTTAGGCAAAAAGAATATAGATCAGTGCCTTTCAATCCATCTTTTATTTCCACAATGATTGTCATAATTCCTACGCCAGGAATAATTTCATCGAAATTATCTCTATTCACCATAGGATATACATCTTGAAGCTTTTATCCAGTACAAATTCCATTGTCCGCATATCAATCGAGTTGACAAGGTTCCAGTGGGCGTATATTTAAGAATCAAATTTATACGTAATATTACAGAGAAATAAGTTCACAAAGACTAGAATCAAGGTTTCACATTCTACCCATTAAAAAAGAGGAGATAATTATTGCAAGGAATGCTTTTGAAGAGAATCAATTAGCAGCCATATTATGTGGAGCTGTATTAGGATATCATTTGTATTTTCTGAGAAATTGCGTAAACCAAACAACAGTAAAAAAGACACATGTCGATAAATGATTTCCTTCATGCATATCAGTAAAAAAAACAAAACAATTTTCACACAAACTAATTTTCACACACAACCACGTACACACACATTCATGCTGATTTCAAACGAATGAAACGGGACTACACACGTAGCAGTCATTACAATTTGAAATAAAGGTTATATATAATTTACCTAATGTATTGAGCACCTCATTTGATTATGATCTTCCGTTCATCAACTGAAAAAAGCATACTATCATGTATATGTATATAGTGTTGTCGGATGAATCTACGAGTGCGCAGGTGAAACTCCTCAGTATTAAGGCTTACTATATAGCCATAATTAAATGAATATTTAAACTTTATTTTGGTATTGAGTACTTTTAAGACGCCTGTCAATAATATACAAATATATATATATATATATATATATATATATATATATATATATATATATATATAACGAAGGAAATGTGGTAAGGAACCAGGTGGACCATAACGCACCAAAGTACTCAATACTTGGGGTAGTAGAGTGAGTAATAGGTAAATGGTTCCTATATATATATATATATATATATATATATATATATATATATATATGTTAGATGGTGTTATTAGTTTCACGCTTATCATTTACTCCTGCGTTTGTTTGTTTTTCTGTTATTTCGAAATATATATATATATATTAGGAAAATAAGAAAACAGTAGAAAATGCTAATAGAATTTTATCATAGGAGAACTCGTCTATGATAAAATTCTATTAGCATTTTCTTCTTGTTTCTTATTTTCCTAACATATACTAACTTGTGTGTCACTTCTCAACATTCATTCTCTCACTCTCTCCCCCCCCTCTCTCCCCCCTCTCTCTCTCTCTCTCTCTCTCTCTCTCTCTCTATATATATATATATATATATATATATATATATATATATATATATATATTTATAGATATCCTAGAACCCCAGTAGACAACTGATGAGGAACCTCCTTGCTTTCTTCGTATTCCCACTGCATTTTAATTTACTTTAAATAGCAACTACACAGCCATTTCTATTCTCCATATATTTCATCAAGTTTTTCGCTGTGACGATTCTTCTCTCCCCTTCTACCTACCTATTTCGCCACTTTCTACTCTCACCCCTCTTTCTTCCCCTCCCTTTCTCCCTATCTACTCTTACACCACTTTCTTCCTCTCCTTTTCTCACTCTCTCTTTCAGACCCTCGTCTGACCGTTTAGCAGTTCTCTTTTCACTTACAACTGCGGCCATCAGACGTGTGTCTCTTTCCTCTCGACCACTCAGTCTCGAACTTAAGTTCTTTTATCGAGTGGTCTTGGATCTCCTACCTATTGTTGCTCGCACGTTGCTCGGTTTGTGTTTTTTGTCGCTGTTTTGTTATTGTTCCCTCCCTCCCTTCCTTCGTGTTCCCAATAACTTATCCAGTTATTGACGCCCTGGGATGAAGTGGTATCTTGTCTTTAAAGCGTAGAAATATCCTAGATCCCCAGTAGACAACTGATGAGGAAAACTCCCCTCTCCCATATTCTTGCTTTCTTTGTATTCCCACTGCATTTTAAGTTACCTTAAATAGCAACTACACAGCCATTTATATTCTCCATATATTTCATTATATATATATATATATATAATGAAATATATGAAGGCAGTGGATTGGCAGTATCGGTAGAGGGTCGGACGCCATGCTTTGACGCATAGAGTTACGGCCCTTGCCATTCTGAATTCAAATCCCGCCGAGGTTAACTTTACCTTTCATGCTTACGGGGTCGATAAAATAAAGTACCAGTAATGCACTGGGTGATTTCTGGCCTTGTGCCAAAAGTGCCAAAAGTAGAAACAATTATATATATATATAATATATATAAATTAATAAGAAGTTGGCGGACCCAGCATCACTGCTATGACCGGTTGCATCTCAGCGTACTCAAATAGGTAATGTAAAATACACTCCCAGAATATATACATAGTTATTCGCTTCAATACAACACACGCAAACGGGTACCTATACTAGTTCCCGAACTCGAGTTTCTGCCACACTTAAGGCAGCAGTAGGGTGCACCGCACTCCATGTCTGAATATATTATGCAACAATGCATAATCGGTGCATGTGGCTTCATCAGCGGGTATCACCTAATCAATAACTAATATATATATATATATATATATATATATATATATATATATATATAAAAGGAAAAGAAGTTGAAAATGCAATTGGAGTCCTTAAAAGATTTATTTTAAATAACATCATTTCACCGCTTTCCCAAGTTTCATGATTTTCAAAAGTTAAGAGGGATGGAGAGACGTGTGTGATATAAGGAAAAAACATTATTTTCGAACGCACACACACACACACACACATAAACATACACACATACACAGACACACACGCAGACACACACAGACACACACGCAGACACACACACACACGCACGCACACACACACACACACACACACACACACACACACACACACACACACACACACACACACACACACACACACACACACACACACACACACACACACACACACACACACACACAAATATATATATAGTTAACAAAAAGCAATATAGTTTTCAAACAGCAAATTATTAGAATATGTACAATTATTTCTGCGCATGAAATCCTGTGTATTTTCTTATTCCGGAAATTCTGCGCAGTTTCCTACACTAGAGATCTTTTTTTTTGGTAGAATATCTTTATATCAGACTTAAATAAATTGGTTGTTTTATTTCCGTGCACTGGATGGGATTTTATGCACTCCATCGGAAGGAAAGAATTTCTGACGAACACATCTATTAATGGTGAACAACATAATTATATATACACATTACCACACTATACATATGTAAGGAGACATAAAGGCCCCATACGAGTTCTACCTATGTCAAAGAGTAAAATGTCTTATAGGAGAACCATGCAATAATTTGGGTTAAATCAAGCAATGTTGTTTCACGTGCAAATGGTATCTGATAAAAGCTTTGAGTGGAGTAAAGTTAGTAGGAATTGTATCTGATTAGTCAACTTGCTTAGCATTTCATGATCCGTTTCTGATTGGCTTGCGGTGTAACTAGTCAAAGTTCGTTGTAGGGAAGGCAGTTTCTCATACTTAAAGTAATTCAGAATTAATTTTATTTTGTTTCGATAGTTTTAGGTTACTTTATAATTTTAGATTTCATTGGAAATATAATAGACAGGACCTTATGCACAGAAAATGTTGTAAAGGATTTTAATAAATTTCCTTTTAGAAAACTCCATTTATTAGTAGCTATGAATACATGGTCCTGTAACTCTCAGGGAGTTGTAGGGGCGCCGTATTGACGTACGGTGTTCCTAAGGTATTTTTAAACCTGGTGGACTCGAGGTCAGAAAACAGCAGATTTCTTCCAGAGAAGAATGGAAGTAAGAAAGAAATATAGAGAAAAAATCGACACCAGTACTAGAGTGGTTCTTATTTTATCGACCTCAAATCGATGAAAAGCAAAGGTGACAATGGCGAGATTTGAACTCAGAGAGCCAAATCATATACACAAAGCATTCCATCCGACGTTTGATAACTATAATCCATGGAAAAACAGCATGCAGAATTACTCAAATCAAAGATAGCATAGAATCGAATATAACTCTTATCTTATCGATTACCACCTACCAACAATTCTCTGTTATAACAGTTTACATTGATCCAGTGAGAGAGAGAGAGAGAGAGAGAGAGAGAGAGAGAGAGAGAGAGAGAGAGAGAGAGAGAGAGAGAGAGAGAGAGAGAGAGAGAGAGAGAGAGAGAGAGCAAGAGAGAGAGAGAGAGAGTTTGTGGTGCTGAAACAGGGGAGTACTCAATGCCTGCGGAGATGCAGAGTGGTTAGAGTGATAGATAAAATCACGACCGCAGCGCCACTGTGTGTCACTCTCCCCACTCTCTCTCTCTGTCTATATATATATATATATATATATATATATATATATATATATATATATATATAGGAAAACGTTTGACCCCGAAACTTTCCGAAACCCGGTCCGGCGACATGCCACTATACTTTCGGGCCACATCTGGGACCTCCAAGATAATCTCACTCGGAGCTTACTGTCCAGAGCTAACTCTTACACGGGAGGACGCCGTCCGTGTAACTTATGCTCGGAGGAAACATTACAAGTGTTGTTTTCGAAGGACCAACTCCTAAATAAGAAAGACGAACTGGTAACAGCATGCAAACACAGATTGCGTAGGACTTACCTCGCCCTCAAACTCTATAACGACCCGGGTGGGTAGACAAGGGCTGATAGTCCCCCCCCCCCCCACACACACACACTTGCCGAATAAGTTAGGGGAAATCCCAGCTTACACAGGTAGATGTATCTCTTTTCTTTTCCTCTTTGTCTTCTTCCCACTGTCTCATCCTATCACTTCCTTCCACCCCTATTTTCTTCCCCGTCTGCTTTTCCCCTTTTGCCTACCCCGATGCAACCCATCGGGCCTTGTAGCATCAGTTCCCCCACCATGTTATTTTAAGATAGAATTGGCCGAATACGTTTTACTAACTACTTATAGCAGATGTGTTAAATCCCTTTAATTTCTACAAATTTTTTCTATTCTCAACTTATTAATCTGTAATTGTAAGATAGCATTGTGATATTTTTATTCATTTCTCACTATCTAATTTTATATATTTTTTTATTTATTTCTAGTATCTTTTATTGTCTCCTACTCTCATTCGATTTACCTACTCTAACCTCCCTCATCCACTTCATACACTATCCTTAGAACCTGCTGTATACATAGCACTTTCAACGCTTGACCGCTCCACTCACTCCCTTATTGTTCTACAGGCAAGTTCAGCCACCCCTACCTCCCACCAAATGCTATGATAGACATATTTGTGTTTACAACACATTTTAACCAATCCTCTTGACAACTACAATCTTCCCATATAAGGAAGTACCCCCTTGACAAGCTCGGGTATTTATTCACCAGGCTAAAAATTGTAATTTAGTCCAGAAATAGCCGTCGAAACAGCTTGAGCTCTGCCGTCGGGGTCATACTTTTTTCCCATTTTACACTCTACTACTCTAAGTATTGAGTACTCTGGTGCATTATGGTCCATCTGGTTCCTTACCACAATTCCTTTGTTATATATATATATATATACATATATATACAGTTTAAGTTATGGCAAAATCTACATGGAGGCGAGAGAATACAAACTAGACAAGAGTTTCGTTCGTATCATGTTTTTAATTGTCCTAATAAATTAGGATAACCAATATTGGAAGAAATTCCGTCATCATAGGGAAGTTGTTGATACCAAAGCCATGTTAGTTCTAACAAGTTCATTCTGCAAGGTCTGATAATATATAAATCGGTAGGAAGACACTGGTCTTCATTAAATCGCTGATATTTTCAGACCTACGTATAAGTAACATTGTACGCTTGTGGGAAATTTAAGATGAATCCAGAAGCATGCGCAAATCTGCGCGGCCCAATATCTGGAGAGCTAATGACTAGAATTATACACCTTCATAATATTATACACTATTAATATGATTCCAATTAAATGCATCCATATAACTATGCAAATTATAGTTGTAAATGCGATTAGGCAATGCTGCTAGGCATTCATATGTCTATAACATCAATAATATCTTCCTTCATTGATGTAGGGACACTACATGAATTTGTCTCTCTCTCTATCTATCTATCTATCTATCTAATAAATAGACGGCTCGTATATTTATATATATATATATATGCATATATAATATAGTATAGTGTATATCTATATATATCTATATATATATATATATATGAAAAGAAAATTTTTTTCGGTCTAGCGAACGAATATATATATATATATATATATATATATATATATATATATATATATATATATATATATATATATATATATATATATATATATATATAACGTAGGAAATGTGGTAAGGAACCAGGTGGACCATAACGCACCAAATTACTCAATACTTAGGGTAGTAGAGTGGGTAATAGGAACCAGTAAGACCCCGACGGCTGAACTCAAGCCGGAGAATTAGCCGTCGAAACGGCTTGAGCTCAGCCGTCGGGGTCTTACTGGTTCATATATATATATATATATATATATATATATATATATATATATATATATATATATATATATATATATATATATATATATATATGTATATGTATATATATATATGTATATATATATAATGCATGTAAGCGGTCTGTTAGAATCTCTAGTTCATACTGATTGTGTTTAAAGTGTTAAAATATAAAAGTTAAGGTAAAATGATAATTTGTCTAGACGCGTTGAAGGTTTGAATGTAATTAAATTGCTATGACAAGTGAAATTAAATTTTGATTTCTTCACTGGTAAATGGATAAAGGCTCAGAACGTTGGGCGACGGAACGGAAAACGTAGACAAAATGAAACAACTTTGCATTGTTACATGAAAAAATCAACAACAACAAAAAAAAAAAACACTAAAAAACAGCAGAAACAAAACGAAAGCTGAATACAAATTTTAAATAAAATATAGCTAAAAAGTCTTGCTATCGATTGGAGTTTTATATTCGACTTTGAAAAGCTTTTTACCATTGAGACTAATTACGTATTTTTTTCAGATTTCATAGCGAATTCCTGAAGTTATTTAATTTTCTCAAGTCAATCTCTTCAAGGATCTAAAGAAATCAGGATAAATATGCAAAGGTAAAAAACTTTCGCTAATAACATGGCAACATTTCTTTTCTATTATTCCTCCAATACTGGTAACGATCGCAACGGTGTGAACTATAATAACATGAGTTATTCCAATTTAGTATTCTTGGTTTGCATGAAATAGAAAACTCCACAGATTGATTGTTAGATAGAATAATGAAGCAGATAAAGAAAACAAAATAAAACACACAAAAAAACAAAATAAAATAAAAAAACAACATATACACACAAATACACACAAAAAAAAATTATAAAAATAAGATCTTGTTCTTCTTCCCTGTATTAGGTACAATCTCGGCATAATTGTTTCGTTGTAATGTTCATTAGTTAACATCGCACTAATGAGTGAAATGTTATTCTTTTACTAGCCGATGAGATAGATTAGAAGTAAATTCTTAATTTCATCGAATTTACTGCAGCCAACTTCTGGAACGAAGGTTAAGTGATTTACAGAAATACTAAGACTGATTCTATAATCAAAGCTATAGTATTCACCACCTTTAGTTGTTGTTAGACTCAAATATTTGAATAAATTACACATTTGAAATCACTAACAGCACATGTTATTCAGGTACACACACGCACATACACTCACAGATATGTATGTATATATGTAGATATCGATGGATGGATGCACATGTATGTATATATGTATGTAAGTATGAATGCACGCATGTATGTATGTATATATGTATGTTGATATGTATGTTCTTCTGGTTTTTATAATTTCACAATCTGTTTTGCAATAGAGAGAGAGTCGGATTCTAACATAGATAGAAGACTGTCACGTTTGAATTTACACAACATCAGCTAGGTAGATATGTCTGCATGAATGTGTGTGCAGCTATGGATATTAATGTATGTGTGGATGTGGATGTTTTGAGTTATATGTGTGCATACGCTTTGTATCTGTACATGTGTATATGCAGTTATTAGATGCAACATTTTTGGAATGTTTACATATTTTTACTGTTCCATTAATGGATTGTACTTGTAATTTCCTAACTAGTCGTGTTATTTCTGTTTATGTGAATCCAAGCTTCTCAAGATTTGTATTGTGGTAGTTACCAACATATCCCAGTGCCCAATCACAGGCATAAATCTGAAGACATAGTCGAGGTGGAGTATCTGCAGATTTCTCATCAGTTCTACATAAATATTCTCCTTTTCGCTAATCTTTGATATTATATTGGCATCTGCTGGGAAGCTAACTTCCACTACTGTGCATGCCTTCTTTTCCCTGTTCTACATCATTATATCTGGTCTGTTATGCCTGCATTTTATTGAGGTTATTCCGGTGGCCTAATACATATATGTCGGTTCGAGCGGGTCACCCTGCACACACACACATACATATACACACATATATATACGAGTGAAGGCGTGTGGCTGAGTGGTTAGAGAAGAGAATTGGATTTACAATCTTGAGGTTGTGAGTTCAATTCCTGGACCGGGCGATGCGTTATGTCCTTGAGCAAGACATTTTATTTCACGTTGCTCCTTCTACCTGGAGTTGCGACCGATAGTTAATACTAGCAACTGGAAATACCGACGAAAAGATTGTCTCATCGGTCCGATGTGACGAAAGTCGATCGATATATATACGCGCATATATAAACCTGTTGTATTGTAATTGTACTTTAGATGAAACAATATGTAAGAAGTAAATCTTGTTTTTAAATGTATTGCCTTCTCCTCCATATATTTTGCTTATATATATATATATATATTTATATATATATATATAAATATATATATATGTATAATACAAATGAGTATAATCGAAATTGCAGCTGCAAGTAGCAGAGAGGTCTCGATAATCGAAGACTGCCACGAATCACTCAATAATAGGGTGATTAATATATTTCTCCTCAGAGTGAACACAAGAAGTTAGGTAATAATGACACGATAAATAATGTGACCAGGGACTAATACTACAATAATGAAAATACAGACAGGGTAAAGACGAACCTGGACACGATCGATAGATATTAATCGATAAATTCGATATACTGCATTCTCAGATGGAACGGGAATTATCGTCGTCAATAGGTGTTTCGTTCCGAGTGACCATACATCCATACATACATGTATATATACATATATGTATTCTGGGGATTTGATCAGAGGTAAATGATGTAATGGTGATCGAGTGACGCAACATCGAACGGTTAGCGGCCTCTAGACTCACCTGATCAATGAAACAATTGTTAATAGCTGATATAAAGCCCCTTGTTGTACAGCCAACCATGTTACTCTTCATTCTTTCACTATATATATATATAGATGTGTGTGTGTGTGTGTTTGTGTGTGTGTTATACTTAGGGAGGGTCATATTGTTATAATATTGACAGAAATAATAACAGAACACACTGACTGTTTGGTTTAGGTTGGTTTTCGCTTCTGTATCTGTTATATCTCCATAGTTAATTTATTTGGCAATCAATGTTTAACATTGGTTGACCATCGGTTGAAAATACAAATAGAAATATATATATGAAGTCTATCAAATTCGCACATCTACAAGCGATACTTTGGACTTCTATCAAAGCTTTGAAGCTCGGTTCACACATGAGAATATATTTTGGCACAAACGAACAATTAGAACAGTTTGCCCAGAATCTATTAATGCTTGGGGACGGAAGACTTCTTGTAGATAGAAAAGGAGCTATTGATATAAGTCAAATAGGCACCATGGTGCAAATATTATTCCATCTCATAGAAAGAGTGTTCCCAATCCTGAATATCAGTTCGCAAGTCACGAGAGGATCAGTGTAAGGGCTATATTGACTCCGAAATATGTGACTGTAGAATTGTTAAATCAAGAGCTGGAGAAATAAATCGAAAGGTTTCGAAGCTCTATCGATCTGTTGATACTGTAGTGGAACATTCGTAATCGGTCAATTACCCGACAGAGTTCCTGATTCTTTAGAACCATCAGGAATGCCTCCACATGTCCTTCACCTTAAAGAGGGAGCAGCCATGATGGTATTGAGGAATTTGGACCAACCATGGCCATGCAACGGCACTCGATTTGTTATGAAAAATATGTATCCACACTTGATTCAAGACATTATTTCAACAGAATGTGTTGGGGAAGAGGGTGTGTTCATTCCAAGAATTCCTCTCATCCCCACTGATGTCCTATTTCAATTCAAACGACTTAAATTTCCAGTGAGTCTTAGATTGTTCATATATAGTTGCTGATTATTAAGGTGCTTATCTGTGAAAGTTACGTTGCAATGTCACGAAGATACTCTCGGTTAAGTAGGTAAAAGCACTCCACGTCAGTCCTATATATTTAGCATTGTGGTGGCGATTAAATGCGACGGAGTTTCTATCTACTAAATAACATTAAAACAGATGTTATGTTTACATATATTTATTTATAACGTAATTTATTTATAAAGTAATTATAAAATAAGGAAAACATAAGATCTGATTTAAATTTATATACAAATCTCTCTCTCTCCCTCTCTCTCTCTCTCTCTCTCTCTCTATATATATATATATATATATATATATATATATATATATATATATATTATATACACACACACACATATATATATATATATATATATATATATATATATATATATATATATATATATATATATATATAACATATATACATCTATGTATATTATACACACACACACACATATATATATATATATTATACACACACACACACACATATATATATATATATAAATAACATATATACATATATGTATATTATACACACACACATATATATATATATATATATTATACACACACACACACACACACATATATATATATATATATATATATATATATATATATATATATATATATATATATATATATATATATATATATATATATATATTTAATTAGAAAGTGAGCAACACAAAATATAACTACTCCATTAGCAAAGGTGTCTGGATCCTTGACAATAATAATATACGTCTTGATCGGTCGCCAGACAGAGGTGATATGGATAAAAGATATGAAATGAGATTTAAAATTTGTTAAGGATTGGAAGTGAGCTAGAAAATAACGGGAAATATACATAAGAAAAGAAGGGTAAGAAAAATAATATATAAAAATATATAGCAATATAGAAAAAGACATATGTGTGCACACATACACACACATACACACATTCAGATAAAAGTAATATGTATGTATATATACATACATGTATTTATATATATATACACAAACATACATGTTTGTGTATATATATATACACAAACACACATAAATACATATACAGACAAACATACAGACATAGACATATATATATATATTAGAAAGTGAGGTTTTTTTTTTTAAATCAAAAAATAACCGAGGTGTCTTACACGAGTGAAAGTATACCAAATAAATATATATATTTAAAAAAAAAGACCCTAGTTGCATTTTCAATTTCATCTTTTTTCCTTATATATATATATATATATATAACGAAGGAAATGTGGTAAGGAACCAGGTGGACCATAACGCACCAAAGTACTCAATACATAGGGTAATAGGAACAAGTAAGACCCCGACGGCTGAGCTCAAGCCGTTTCGACGGCTAATTCTCCAGAATTAGCCGTCGAAACGGCTTGAGCTCAGCCGTCGGGGTCTTACTTGTTCCTATATATATATATATATATATATATATATATATATATATATATATATATATATATATATATATAATATAACTTAGAGTGATCGTTTACAATTATTTCAGCTCTAAGAATCGCTTCTGAACAGAATAAATTAATATTTGATGAGCATTTACATGTTTTAGTTGCAATTGACTAATAAATTCTAACGATTTTATTAGTCAATTGCAACTAAAACATGTAAATGTTCTGCAAATATTAATTTATTCTGCTCAGAAGCGATTCTTAGAGCTGAAATAATTGTAAATGACCCCATTGAGTGTAAACTCTAAGTTATATTATATTACTGGTCCCTCAGTCGAGCTGAATTTGTAATCCCATATAAACGGCTGTTATTTCTAGCACTATGTGTGGGACGTTAGAGGACTGGAATAAGTCGTGTGCAAAACCTCGTGTATTTTCGCTACGTTAACCAGACCTAAGATATTTTTCTGAGGTGAAGTTACTTAATTTATCAGGGTACCTATTGATAAACACAGTAAATTAATTAACTCACTACTAATTAATTAATTATTTCACTATTATACCATCCTTTGTGAAACATGTTTAAAGTTTGAAGTCCTGACCGATCTGCGGAAAAAGTTTGTATTTTGAAACTTAAACGTGTCTAGGTACCAAGGCCTTTTGCCCATATGGGTTTGTGAGTATTGATTTATTATTTTTTAGATCGTACAGGCAAACTATATGTATATGAATTAAGATATTTTATTCTAACGATTTTATTAGTCAATTGCAACTCAAACATGTAAATGTTCATCAAATATTAATATATATATATATATATATATATATATATATATATATATATATATATATATATATATATATATATATATATATATATAAAATTTATAACAGAACACACTCACTGTTTGTTTGGTTTTCGCTTCTGTATCTTTGATATCAGTTAAATTATTCGGTCCTCAAAATTTAACATTGACTGACCAACGGTCAAAAATATAGATATAATTCTAGACACAAACACAAAGTTCTTTCGTTGCAAGTGAGTGTGTTCTGTTATTAATTCTGGCAATATTATTACAACAATATGTATAACAATATTTGTTTCGACACACGATTTCATATAAAAACCTCGCAAAACTATATATATATATATATCTGCCTCTCTGTTTTGTTCCCGTTCCATTTTTCACTATATATATATATATATAGTTTTGCGAGGTTTTTGATATGAAATCGTGTGTCGAAACAAATATTGTTATACTTGGGGAGAGTCATATTGTTGTAATAATATTGCCAGAATTAATAACAGAACACACTCAGTTGCAACGAAAGAACTTTGTTAGACTATATATATGTGTTTGTGTCTATATTATATCTATATTTTTTACCGTTGGTCAGTAAATGGTAAATGTTGAGGACCGAATAAATTAACTGATATCAAAGATACAGAAGCGAAAACCAACCAAACAGTGAATGTGTTCTGTTATTAATTCTGGCAATATTATTACAATATGACCCTCCCCAAGAATATATATATATAAGCAAAGAGATAATTACTTTATTGTTAAGGTCTGATTCCTGGGTATGTCACTATTTATATAAATATATATAAATATATATACAGGCATTTACACATACACACGCATACATACACACATACGTACACACATGCGCATATATATATATATATATATATATATATATATATATATATATATATATATATATATATATATATATATATATATATATACACACATATTTAGCATGGCATAGACAAAATTGTATTAACATACTAGACTGGAGACATATATATATATATATATATACACACACAAATACAAGGTAAAACAATATAAAATAAAATAAAAAATAGATAAGCGGTCGGACGAAATGACTCGAAGACACATAATAATAGACTTATACACAAACACAATCACATACGCAAAACTACATATAGATACATGCATGTATATGTCCAGTGGAAGTATAAACACATTGAAGCATGCAAAAATACAAATGAACACACGCAAATAAACACACACATAAATACATATATACACACACACGCATACACATATATATAAAAAATATATATATACACACACATACACACAGACGCACACACACGCACACACACATACACACACACACAGACACACACACACCTATATATATATATAGTTAACCAAAAGCAATATAGTTTTCAAACACCAAATCATTAGAATACGTACAATTATTTCTGCGCATGAAATCCTATGTATTTTCTTATTCTTCCGGAAGTCCTGTGCCGTTTCCTACACTAGAGATCTTTGGGAATAATTTCTCTCCCTCTCTCTCACACTCTCTCTCTCTCTCTCTCTCTCTCTCTCTCTCTCTCTCTCTCTCTCTCTCTCTCTCTCTCGATATATATATATATATATATATATATATATATATATATATATATATATATATATAAATACATACTTAAAATATATGTACAAATATATGTATATATATATATATATATATATATATCTAAGGCGGGTAAAATTCCCGAGATCCATGGACGAGTAGTTCTCTCCAGCGGTCTCTGTCCCTCATTATCGCTGCCATGGCAGCGATATATATATATATATATATATATATATATATATATATATATATATATATATATATATATATATATATATAATATATAAGATCAAAAGATGGTTAAAAGAGTACCATGTATTTTATTATGCGCATTTCAAAAACAAATATCATCATGCAATAATATTTGTGTTTTCATCAGATAAAATAGTAAGACATGATATGAAGGTTAACAAACACTTGTGAATAGTGCAGTTTTAAATCAACATATCTGCATTGCTTTATTGTACTACAATAAAACTCACCTCCTACACATATATCTATCTATCTATCTATCTATCTATCTATCTATCTATATATATATATATATATATATATATATATATATATATATATATATATATATATATGTATATATTACATACACATTTATATATATGTGTGTCGCGCGGGTTTATGTAAGTGTGCGCGTGTTTAAGTGTACGTGCATGTATATGCATGCATTGCGGGTGTTTTCGCGTATTATGCACGTGTATGTATATATTTAATTATTATTTCTGTTATGATTTTAATAACTTCTGTCATTTTCGTTCTAATAATTTATTTACATTATTCTTAACTTTGAAGCCGAGAATCATTCACCTTTCTAAATAGAATATTAGTCTACGACTGCATTTATACCATAAACGTGGTTTTGTCTTTGCGTGTAATTGTTCTCAACTCTCCACATAACGACGTATTATCTTCGCTTTTTTCCGTTCATTGACAGGGAACGTCTTCACGAACCAAAGTATCGTCTTCCTGTTTTCCTTCGGCTACAACGTTTTTCGAAATATTTACTTCTGCGTTCACAGATTGGTTATTTTAGTTTCAGAAGATCCCGTTAAGGGTGAAAGCAGCGATTATTTGCTTAAATTTTAAACTGTTATTTTAATATATATATATACATACAGCAATTCTTTGCTTAAACTTTAAACTGTTATTTTAATATATATATATTAAAATAACAGTTTAAAATTTAAGCAAAGAATCGCTGTATGTATATATATATATATATATACATGTATATATATATATATATATATATATATATATATATACATATATATATATATATATACATATATATATATATATATAATCATACATGTATATATATGTATGTATATGTATGTATATACATATGTATATGTATGTATATACACGTATATATATGTATGTATGTATTCCTGCGAAATGTAAACCATACAAATAATACAGAGCAATATATATTATCTTAACCTTTGTCATAGTAAGAAAAGATCTGAACGTTTCGGATGATAAGCCTTCATCAGAAGATAAAATGAGAAATAGAATATTAAATAGAAAGTTAGAGAATGAGAAGCGGACGATATGAAAAAATATTGATAAAAGAGCATGTGTATCCAGTCATATATATATATATATATATATATATAAATCCTACAGGTTAGCTCTAAATCTTAATTAAATTTATGGTCGGGTTCTTCTGATGTGATAGACTGGTTCAATTACCTGAATAATAAAAGCAAACTAAAATTTATTCAACTAGACATTGCTAGCTATTACTCTTACATTTCTCCTTCACTCCTTAACAAGGCTCTCTCATATGCGTCAAAATACTCGGACATCACTACTGATGAATTAAACATCATTCTCACCGCAAGGAAAACCATCTTGGAGTTTAACAATCAATATTGGGCAAGAGCGGATACTTCCCACAATTTCGACATCAACATGGGTTCGTCGGATTCTGCTCAATTGACCGACTTGGTTGGAATTTCCATCTTGAATCCTTTAAACCAGAAATTCCTCAACTTCGCGGTGGTGTTTATCGTGATGATGCTCTTTTTACTGTCTTTAATTGCAACAAAGTAAACTTTAATATTATTAAGAAAAATATACTTCAACTATTTAAGCATCTTAACTTAAAAATAGAATTTGAGAATAATGATAAATTAGCAAATTTCCGTGATATATCCCTTAATCTAGATACCGGCCTATATTACCCATATCATAAGGATAATGAGAACCTAAATTACGTTAACTTTAAATCTAACAACCCTAATAATGTTAAAACTGCTATAGTCAGAATTGTTCAAAAAAAATTTCTAATTTATCCTCTAATAAAGATATCTTCGAAGCTAATGCCAACTATTATAATAATGCGTTATCTAGACAAAATTAGATACCCTAAGGAAACTAATCTTGACAGAACGTATAGTAATCTAGCTAGTAATAACCATACCACTAACAAAAGGAGGAGACCTAGATATAAAGGTATTCTTTGGTACAACGCTCCCTTCTCTCTTTTAGTTATTAATAATATCCCTAAATTATTTTTTAGGGCTTTAGATAACAGCTTCCCCCCTTCATATATATATAGTAAGATTTTCAATAAGCATACCCTTACATTCTCATATTCCACTACTTCCAATATTTCTAAAATTATCTCAACATATAATTCTAAAATAGTAAATAATAACTCATATGCATCCAACCACGAGAGTCATAATAATAACACTTTAAGGCCCAACGTCAATGTAAACTCTAGGCAAAATAACACAAGTATAAATACGACGTCAAATGTAACTTTGAGGAATGCTTCAAATAGTAATGTAAATCTGGAAACTTTAGCACCTCCTTTAGTTAATTCCACCACTCCAGTTTCTAATATAATTAATCCTGGGCCACTTGCAAATAACTCTGTTAATAATCTTAATCGTAAATGCAACTGCCCTATTAGAACTAATTGTTCTCTTAGTAATTTCTGTCTCGATAAAAACCTAGTATACGAATGTAAAGTGGTAACTAATACCAATACCTATACCTACATTGGCTCTACTTCTACCTCTTTTAAAGCAAGACTTTATAATCATTCTTCTACATTTAAATATCCACTTAAAAGGACCAACACCGCACTCTCAGAACTTATTTGGTCCTTAAAAGTCAAAAACATTAATTATGAAATTTCTTGGCGTAAAATATGCAACGCTTTCTCCATACTCCAATGCTTCCATATCTAGGGTATGTAATTTATATCTAGCTGAAAAATTTACCATTATCTCGATTTTCAACTCTATAATAAATAGACGTAGAGATTCATTTGGTCTCTGTAATCATAAATCATTCAAGACCTTCCACAAAGTATATAGCTAATGTCCTATAACATATTCCACGAATAACGTTTAATTTTTACACATATATTTGTTTACACATATTTTTTTCACACATTTTTTTAACACATATTTCATTATATTGTATAATGTATTAATTTAGTTTTCTCAGCATATTTTAAGCCTTTCACCTATTTTTCTCTATAGCCTTAAATTCTCGCACAAACATCTTAGATTTTGTAAACAAACTATCACGCCATATGTTTTTCTACCTTTATAAATCATTCTAGCAATTTCCTTTATTTACTTGTTGATATTAAATAATAATTAAATAGTATACCCCACATATATAGATTTTTAACAGAAATTTTTAATTTTAACATAGATAGATTATTCTTATTTTTATTTTTTATTCGATCTTATTTTATTTTCTTTTATTTTATTTTAAAAACCTTTTATTTAAAAACCTTTTTTATAATTATTTTAATTTAATTTAATTTTATTTTATTAATACATTTTTACACTTCTTAATCCAAGTTTTAGTACTTAAACCCAATATAAAATAATATACCCAGTTTTAATTTTTTAGACCTCTAATATTTGAATGCCATCTATAATATTAGCACATACACCTCATCAATTTGCTTTTTAGCCGTTATTTACAGCTGTTTTCATTTTGACAGCGTTCTTGATCAAATGTCTCTCTCTCCTTTTCTCTTTCTCTCTCTTCCTTCTTTTTTTTCCATTTTTTCCTCTCTTCTATTTCTTTTTCCTTTTTCCTTCTTCTTTCCTTTTCTTCATTTTTCCTATTTTTTCTCTTACTCTTATATTTTTGTCATATGTAGACTGGACACTTTCTTGTGAAGTGTTTTTAGGCCTCATATCATGTTACCTTATTTTATCTGATGAGAACACAATTTTTTATAGGATGATGTTGTTTTCGAAATGCGCATAATAAAATATATGGAACTTTTTTAACCATCTTTTAATTTCTTCTTTTATATATATATCACATAAGAAACGGAGAATCAATGGGGCGACGAATAGGATTTATTAGATATATTACAATCGTTTCTCTGGCGACCAGCTCGAGGCACGATCGATGCAGGTCAAACCTGACTCTGAAATCGCAAGATCTTCGGATATGTCTCGATTCTACGAAACAGAGTTTCAAATGTACAGTTACACCCGCTACCTTCGCTTGGCTTAGATCCTGTTGTTTTCATTCTATGAGTGATCAAGTATTGTACACGTCATGGGTATTTTTGGCCACTCACGCCGTCGTATATCTGATTATTTTCAATTGCCAACTCTCAATCAAAGTTGTTTCTTATATCGGGATTACTACTGTAGTGGGTAAGGGGTTGTATGATTGAACCGGTCGCGTCTTGTCGCAGCCCTGCCGGCGTGTAGGCTCCCACACCCATGTCCATGTATCGCGCAGGCGTGTTAGGTATGGGCTCTCAAACAGCCACACCAATCAGATACACACTCGCAACTGTCTTGAATGCGATAATCACAGTAAATATTAAATATTAAATGTGTAGCGAATACTTAGAAAGAAAAATCATTTAAAAAAAAACATTAAAAAAAATCATTTACAAAAACATTAAAAAAACATTTAAAAAGGTGCTTCATAAAAACACACCCTCAGAATACTTTAAAAATCTACATTTCAAAAAGAAAACCCTGTAAAAAGAACGTCTTTAAAAGGATGCTTGGAAGAGCCCATCAAACAAGTTATTTCAAAGGTATTTTTGATAAGTATACGCACATCCACACACACGCACTGTACACAGTGAATCATATATACTTAAGACGCTGCGTGCATATACAGATGAATAAATAGAGAATCTACAGATAGATATGCATGCATCTACACAGCCATGTTCATACAATTAGATACACTCGGACATGCATATGCATGCCTGTATGCGTGTAAGCATGCACACACATGCATACATGTGCCCGCACATGGGCATGCACATGGCATGCTTATACCTCTCTAAAAGAGAATATACTTGATGAATACCCACACATCCACACACACACACACACACGCGCAACTGTGCACATGGCGCATACAATATTATATGACACAACGTTCTTGAGGCTAGGACTCAATCCATATTATGCTGAAACTCCACACACAATATGCATAAATGCAGTATCTACGTATTAGCCATGTATTAGTCACATATAACGTGGGGGGAACATATATAAAAAAGTGCGTGCACGTACATCAAATAAAATAAAATAAAATAAAATAATATAATATAAAATAAAATAAGATACTAGAAAAAGGAATGTATACATGAAAACGATGCAAAGGGGTATCTGTTCACGCCACCCGGACATTATTGGGATTTTCATAGAGTTGCATAAAATACTTGAAGACTGTGATGCATAGGGTTATATAAGATACAGGACTGACTATCCAAAGGACTGGGTTCGAACCTGCACATCAACAATGCACATCAGACAGGTTTCATGACGGGTGGTCCCAATACTCTGAATGTTTAGAATATTGTTTTCATTATATTTTGTATGAGATGTACATGGAATGTATGCATCTATAGAATATGTCAGGAATGTATAGAATATGTGTTTCATAACAGTCTATATAAAATGTACATGGAATAGATGCATAAGTGGTATATACCCACAGCTTGTGTTGTAGGTGTTGTAGGCATGTATATAGCAACGGCAACATTAAGTCCAGCCTCGAAGCTGCAAATTAAACATCAAGACTCGAAAATTAAAAATTGAAGATTAAGAATTAAAAATCACAACTCCAAATTCAAACTCAAAACCACGCATAAGGTTGTAAACAAAATCCGACTTATATTGAGTCGGCGTCGCCGGATTGGTGGGGCGGTGCTATTCTAGGTACGTTACGAGGTAGGTATCGTTAGATCTGCCGTTGATATCACCTTGTTCCGCCTTGGATTCATAGGTATGTTGTGGCATATCGTGGTCCGCTGATGCGCCCCACCTGGCATTTTCTTACCGGTAGGGCCTTAGATAGGTCCATCCGGTATCACTAAGGCGGATAGCATGCATTTACGTTGATGTCTGCAGGCCATGATGATTTCAGATCTGAGGTTGACTGCGTCGCTCTTCAGTTTGATTATCTCTATAGCCTCGGACAGGCACAACTTGCACCTCGTCTCGCCAGGCGAGTACGCATTCGCGCGCTGGACAATACTCTATCTGAGGTCAAACTCCGTGCCACTGTCTTTGAGTCTCCATATTAGGTCCGCCAGTCTAGTAGAGTGTCTCTTGTTCTTGTGCTTGAACGAGTTCTTGTGAATGTACATCCTCGACTTAAAAGTCGTGGATATTGTCCCAATGTAGGTGTGCCTATCATTTTGCGTGGTAACCACACACCTGTACACAACGCCATTTGTCAGGCACATTCCCTGCAGAGGGCACTGTTCACCTACACGGC
>OZ024740.1:265617080-265644580 GCA_964016885.1 Eledone cirrhosa | reverse complement strand
AGTCTTTTACCTTAGATTTATTTAAATGTCCTTAATGTTCGTGATAATATCTCTTCTTCGGAGAGAAGTTGGCAAGCTATTTAGAACACTGGTTTAACCGCTTTACATCCCTCCGTAGAAGAGATATTATCTCGAAAATTAAGGACATTTAAATAAATCTAAGGTAAAAGACTAATTGTCAACAATATCTTTTGCATTTGCATTCTTTATTCTATGTCCATACCTGCATTGTTTTGGCTTTATTATACATATACAAACGTTTATACCTTATTACACAATGCTTCAAGTGAACTATAACTTCCTCCCATATATATATATATATATATATATATATATATATATATATATATATATATATGTGTGTGCGTGTATGTGTGTATGTTTGTGTGTGTGTATGTGTGCTGCCTATGTATATATAAATGCATACATACATATATACATATGTCCGATATATTAACTATTTTACTTACACGATGTAGTCTTCCTTGTTTATTAACGTATAAATGCACTGTAACCAGTTGGATTTGAATTTTAATAATACGAACTTAATTGTTAAGTAAGTAAGTTGGGAAAAGACCGAAGTTGTGTGCATTCTATTCGACAGGCTTCATCTCTTAATCATATATATATTTATTTATATATTCGCCGCCTACAAACGAAATATATATAGAGAGACTTTTATTTTATTGCCCAAGCTGCTAGAAATAACAGCGAAAGCAAAAAGAAAAACGCAGAGCATTAAGAGCTGGAATAAATACCGCAAAGCATTTCGCCCGACTTTCTAATCACTTTTTGTCGTCCGTATAGATTCAATTGAAAGCCGTACTTTTTTAATATTCATATAACGTTTATTAAAGTTAATCTATATGAGGCCAAAAACGGTGACGTGGCAGAGTTGTTAGAACGTCGGATAGACTACTTTGTGGTATTTGTTTCGGCTTTCTGCTCTCTGTATTCAAATCCTGAGAAGGTCAGCTTTGCCTTTCAGCCATTCAAGGTCGACCAAAAATGTACCAGTCAAGTACTGGACTCGATTTTTCCATTATATCACTTTCTCATTTTTATTCTCTCACCCTCTATCTTTCTCTGGAAGAAATCTGATGTATTCAGACCTAGAGAGGAAATGGGCTCCGCTAGGAATAAAGTGTTCTAGACACGCTGTATATAAATGCGGTGCCCCTACTCCCTTGGAAGTTACGGGATCACACATACATACTAGGCCAATTCTATTAAGTTTTTCAAGTAATTAATAAATATATATATACTCACCGTTTTTGGATTAACTGAATACAATCATCTTTTTTTTTATTTTACTAAAAAATGTGTAGTTCGAATATTATGTTCCTATTGTCTTTCGGAAGTATCTCGTTCAATTACTATATAATTAGATTTTATATTACGATGATCTTGGAAAAAGAGCAGCTAATATAGAGTCATTGTAAATAATTGTTATTATTGTATTACCAAAGAGAATAACGAAGAAATGCTTAAATGTAACCACTAGTATTAATTATATAATTAATACTAGTGGTTACATTTAAGCATTTCTTCGTTATTCTCTTTGGTAATACAATAATAGCAATTATTTACAATGACCCTATATTAGCTGCTCTTTTTCCAAGATCATCGTAATGTAAAATCTAATTATATAGTAATTGAACAAGATACTTCCGAAAGACAATAGGAACATAATATTCGAACTACACATTTTTTAGTAATGCAGATCAAAATGTAATTATATTAGTTTCTGAGACTGACACAAATTCACAAATTTGTGAATGAAATTTGAACTCGATTCAATTGACACAATTATACCAGCCGTCAACAAAAGTCTAGTAGAAAAAAATAAATTTATTCATACCAGTTAATTAGTCAGTTCCACCTGCTTACTATGGATTATCGAGGGCGAGAGATCTTCAGTTTGGATAGTTGTGGGCTCTGTCACGAGTTTGCTGCTCCAGCTGAGAGACCTGTCATGACTCTGCTCCCCAGTTGTGAGTCATGTCATGAGCCAGCTACCAGGATGGCTCATATTTGCTAGGTCTTCCTCTCCTGTCTTCAACTAGGGTTTGACAGGTCTGCTTTGCGTCTTGTGTTGCGTCTTCCACTTGAAAAAGGCTCTCACTAGTCTCTTCGTTGGTATAAATAAGATAAGGCCAGACATCTTCCACCGTCTTAATGAGATGGTACCCCGTAGGTCCCTCACGCTGGGTTGTCAGTGACCTTTTAATTTATGATTTGATCACGCTAATTAATCCTCTATGGTTTTGTTTGTTGAAAACAACTGTGGTACTATAGATTTTTCATGTCTCCGTCCACGTCTCACAATCATGAATCGCCGTCGGTTCGATGATTAATGCATACAGGCAGAGTTTGCTGACTTAGTTGATGGAGCAGTGAAACTTACATGTCTCAGATCTGGTAGACAGCTGAAGGTTTGCTGTTTCTCTTCTCTATATATATTCATACTTATACAGCGTTTCATAATTAGCAAAAACACTCAGCAATTATCTGAAAGGACATATTGAGTACTTTACTGAAACAGAGTGAGGAATGACAGAAATGACAGAACTACAATGTAAATGACACAAAGCCGAACACAACAGTATCTTCTGAAGTGTGGGCTTGTGTGTGTAGTGAATTTTCAAATATACATATATCTGATAGTGATCGAGGAAGCTAATGTCACCGGCATATCAATGAAGGTTTTATCGATGCCATCGGAGCAAATACCAATATCTAATGGACAATGTATTTTAAAAAGAGCAACAAGATAAAAGAGTCATTGCTTCTGGTGGCATTAGAACAGAGAATGTAAAAGGCAGATTTAAAATATTGCGAATTATTTTATATGACCCTATCTACACTACCATACTACAACCCTTCACGATGAAAGCAGCATAGACACGGATGGAACAGAACCAATATAGAAATGCCCAATGTGGTCTGACCTGGTGTTAAACTACTAGCAATAACATTACTAACAACGCCAGTGTCTGCATCGGTTCATTTAGAATTAAGCTAGGACTAACAACAACACCAATAACACAAACATCGGCCACAGAGAGCTTAAACAGCGTTAAAACCAGAGCAACACCAATATCATTGCTGGCCTAGAGTTAAACAACAACGAAGCCAATAACAGTAACAAATGTGTCTACTAAATTAAGTGGTAGCCTAGAGTTAATAAACTACAATAGCAACAAAAATGATATTCATAAGTGTGTATATGAAAGCTGATATATGTCGGGTCACTCTTCAGTGCTACTGGTAACATGTAACCCAGTACAACCTGTCGCATGGTCGGGTCGTCGGCGACTAAACCGGAAACCCCACCAAGTTTACTTGGTGAGGAGGGTGATTTTGGACACCCTGCATGACAAAAAACAAAACCTGACAAAGGGCGGAAGAACTCATAAGAGTCAACGGCTATCCGAAAGTGTGTAAATATGTATATACACATGTACTGCGCGGTTAAACCGCTGGGAGTGAAGGACCCCTAGCCTTTGTCTGGGCATTCTTCTAGTAGAAGGCAATTCAGGAAACTGGGATAACTCCGATATAAAACCTGCCGCTCAGTAGTTGCCGATAATGTTGATCTTTTCTTCTTTTCGAGTTATATCTACTGTCTCTCAGAGAGTGGGATTGGCTCAGTGCATAGTCTTTCCTCACTTTAAAAAATATCTTCATGCACAGGCATTGCACGATAGAATTAATTAATAATTATTAATAATGGTTTATCGTGCAATGGCCATACTCGATAACGAGGGGCCGCTATCATATGAAAGCTCATACGATATGTTTAATGCATAATGAACATACAATAGTTTCACTGATTTATTTTTTTAAGTCGTGATTATGTCACAGCTATCTCAGTAGCGTAGAGAATGCCAAATAGGTATTTCTGAATTTTTATCCTTCATCAGTGACATTTATTTACTGTCTACTGAGACGAAATTGATTAGTTAGAACCTATCTTATCATTAACTTGAGATGCGCGTTTGCATGTAATGCAAACTTGAGTGATGAAAGTGGGCTAATAAGAAGTAGTACTAATGAGACTATGTGTAAGTGAAAATGATTAAATTAGAAAATCTGTTGGTAATGTTATATTTGTTAATATGAAACTAACTCTGTAGTTCTATTCGTTAGTCACCATTTGGAATGAAATGAAATGCGACGACATTGCCGTAGGTATGAATTGGTATAAGAATCCTTATTTATAACATTTTAATCACTTGAGATAAATTCTGTAATAGATTTATTATCATGACATAAAGATATCTATGGAACTACATTATGATAGTATCTGTTGTTCTTTAGACCCTAGGCGTGTACTGAATGGGCAAAACGTACGATGAAAAGCATTCCACCTGTGACTATCCTGCATGTTTATATATTAATGACTATAACGTGTCATTCATCGTTAAGATTGATGTGTGTGTGTGGTTTGTGTAATATTTAGATTTTAATTCTAGCAAGTGGTGATGCGACAGTGATACGACATAGACGGTATCGTTTGGCACACACACACATACACACACATACACGCACACACACACACACATACACACATACACAGATACACACACATGCAGACTAACACACACATACATACACGCATATACGCTGTGTGTGATCAATTGGGGATAGTCTGACGAAAGACGCTGGGAGGCGTGCTTGAGGACTGTTCTCATGACCCTTCCAAGAAGAAGAAGAAGAAGAAGAAGAAGAAGAAGAGTTCCGGTCACCACGAGCAAATTTCTTTCTGCAATTATCTAACACAAACACCTTATTGATCCATACACTATTCTTTATTCTAAAAACCTCTATTTTCACCCATAATGTCGAACTCGTCCTCACTGTAAGCTACGTCCTCCCTTCCGATAGGTTCCATTACGATAACAACGGGGCGACTATGATAATTGTAATGATCCTCAACTACGCGAACCACTTCATTTGTAGCGTTGAAGCTAAACTATTCTCCCAGTTTATGAGATTTCTCCATCTCTGAAACCTATATCGACGACTCAATCGACGCCATCACACTCACCTTGGAACAGCTTAAGCAGTTTCTCGACTTTTAACCAGAGTAAAGTTCATTTCCTCTCTCTATTTTATACGGCTGTTTTCCATAGACTCGCCTTACATCAATAACCTATCTCTTTCTCTCACACATTTACTGATACCTAATCATATCCACACTTCATTTCATTCCTCCCCACACAAAATGTGCCATCTACTACCGATAAAGAGTTTAAAAGCTAGTTTCAATGTATGGACCAGTTGTTTATACGACAAGAATATTCCATTTTCATATTTGGGACTGTCTCCACTTGCACTCCACGTATAGCACTGCCCTCTCATTTTTCATGCATATTAGTGCATTACATATTAGTGCGCCATCTCACCACATTTCCTTTTCCTCCAATATGTATCGGCATTCTTTCCTTTAACCACTCCTCCTCTCCTTTAATCGCACCCATTACCTGCGCACCATAGTGTTCCATAGCACACCCATATAGCATGTTCCCCCTGTTTCCACCTTGATATTATGCCAGGCCATTTTCCGTCATAGCCAGAAGTATTCCATAGATTTAAAATAAAAGCACAATACGAAGCGGTTATCGAGAGGTGGCTATACAATTCTATCTGATATGTGGAATATAAAAGGATCAGAGTTACATTTACTACATCAAGGAAACCTGAAGGGCACAGTGTAACATTAATATGAATAAAAGAATACAAATCTTTACAAAATACAAAGGATAACTATAGTAATGTAAGGCCAATGTTTGTTTTCTCTTTAACACAGTATCATACTGGTTGGCCGTCGTGCATTATATTGTTATGATCACTGCTTTACTGAATTTTAGCTGGTCGATCTGTATATATGCTGTTGCAGTGCTTTTGGCAAAAGTTTAAGCCTTAACACCTGAGCATACGTAGTTGTAAATAGAAGCCATGATTAGAACACATATTTACCGGGAACAATGGGATTACTTGATAATTGGAGAACGTTTTACAAGTTGACATATGCTTCATTCAAGTAATGAAAACCAAAATACTAGATTTAAAAAAAAAGCCAGTTATCTCTTCTTCCCAAAACTAAACAGCTAATCACCCAAAGATGTACAAGATTACGAAAAATATAGTCAAGGAATTGATGCAGTTAAAACAAAACCCTTCAGTGTGCGTTAAACGTTTTACAATTACTGTCTAATTCTACAGTATTATATCAAAATGATATAGAAAAGGACTGTGAAAAACATAAAATTAAGATCCTTTTAATGTAGAGGCACGTTCACACACATATATATATATGATGGCTGCCCCCTCGTTATCGAGTACATAGTATAACATTATTAATAATTATCAATTAATGCTATAGAGCAATTCCTGTGCGTCAAGATTCTTTTTAAAGTGAAGAAAGACTGTGCACTGAGCCAATCCCACTCTCTGATCGACATCAGCTATAAATCTAAAAGAAGAAAAGATCAACATCATCGGTAACTACTGATCCGCAGAATTTATGTTGGAGTTATGCCAGTTTCCTGAGTTGCCTTTACCTAGAAGAATGCCCTGGCAAAGGGTAGGGTCCTTCACTCCCAGTGGTTTAACCGCACGATCGGGTATCCAGCCCGATTATTTCTATGTCCCCGCGCATATACATACACATGCATACGTGTATATACATGATGGCTGCCCCCTCGTTATCGAGTATGGACATTGCACGAGAAGAAAAAAAAAAAAAAAAAAAATAATAATAATAAATAAATAAATAAAAAAAAAAGAAATATATATATATATATATATATACATACATACATACATATATACATACACACATACATACACATACACACACACATATACACACACACACACATACATTAATAACAATAATAATAATAATAGCAATAATAATAATAACGACAGCAACAATAATAATATACATATCCATATATATATACACACACGCGCACGTACATAAGCATATCTACACACACACACACACACACGATAACAACTAACAGTGCTGCGATCGAATGTGGCTTTTTAGCCCAGCCAATGATCTACAATGTCTTGCACAGAGTCGGCAACCAAAACATTCACCGGGAATAGTCGGCTGTGGTTGGAGTTCGTGTACTTTTGCATGTCGCTTGAGCCCTCCTGCTGATTTACATTCTCTACCACACGTTTGGCAAGCATGATGAGTAGCATCTCCAACAGCAGCCTGGTAGTCAACCACTGGTCTTACTTTATGACTGCGAAGATGACTTTCGAGTCCAGCTTTGCTTAGGCAGAGTCTCGCACAGACGCTGCATGTCAGCACCATAGGAGGACCCTCGCCGTCTGGAAGTGCAACAGCAATGCCCTTCCTCACATCCCGCTTTACTTTCTCGTGTGCGATTCGAGATGCCTCAAAGACAACTTTTCCCTCATATACAGTCTTTCTCCATTTATTACGATCAGCAGCAATATTTTCCCATGTATCAGCAGAGATGTTAGCGACTTTCGGAGAGGCTTTCAAGGAATCCTTATACCTCTTTTTTGGTTTATGTGGCGGTCGTTTTCCTTTAACCAACTCTCCATAGAAGAGTCGTTTTGGTATTCCAGAATCCTTCATCCTGGCAAGGTGACCACTCCAACGGAGTCGTTGCTTAAGCACAAGAGCTTCTATACTGTCACACATAGAGCTTTCCAAAATCTCGACATCACTGATGTGGTCCCTCCAGTGAACGCAATGGATCCATCTGAGACACATCTGATGGAAACGCTCCAATTGCTTAAGGTGGTGTCGATATGTGACCCAGATCTCGCAGGCATAAAGAAGACAAGAGAGTACACACGCCTTGTACACCCTTACCTTTGTCCTCCTGCATATGTCTCGCCGACCCCAGAATCGCCTTTCTAGCTTTCCGAAAGCATCACTTGCTTTCCTAACCTAAGTGAAATTTCACTGTCAAGGTTGCCGTATCGATTGACAGTGCTTCCCAGGTAGACAAACTGATCAACCACTCCAAGTCGTTTGCCATACACATAGATGTTTGGTTCAGTGTACTGCTTACTAGGGGCAGGTTGGTACATGACGACGGTTTTCTTGAGACTGACAGTCAAACCCAGGGCAGTGCAAGCGTCAGAAAATGCATTCAAAATGTGCTGCATATCACTCTCTGTGTGCGCTACAAGATCGCAATCATCTGCATACAAGAGGTCTCTTATGATTGATGTAAATACTTTTGTCTTCGCAGCAAAGCGCCTTATGTTAAATATGCTGCCTGAGGTTCGATATCGGATGTAAACACCATGCTCGCAATTCCTGAATGCAATACAGAAAACCATTGCAAAGTATATGGCAAACAGGGTCGGTGCTGGAATATCCCCTGTTTCACTCCATTTTTTACTGAGATAGGCTCCGACATGTTACCTCCGACATTAACCCAAGCCTTCATGTCGTCATGGAAAGACCTAACTAAAGCAAGGAACTTATCAGGGCAACCAAGTTTATGGAGAACCTTCCATAATGCCTCTCTGTTGACAGTATCGAAAGCCTTTGTCAGATCGACAAAAACCTGACACAGATCCAAGCCTTGTTCAATGCACTTCTCCTGGAGCTGTCTAGCTGAGAAGATCATATCAGTAGTGCCGCGTCCAGCACGAAAACCAGATTGACTTTCAGGAAGAACACAATCTGCAATGTGTGTCAGCAGACGGTCCAGAAGCACCCTACATAAAACTTTCCCTACGACAGAAAGCAATGATATACCTCTGTAGTTCCCATAATCATTCCTGTTACCCTTTCCCTTGTACAAGACCACCATTACTGCATCTCTCCAGTCCTCAGGTACGGATTCATTAGCCCATATCCTTCCAAACAAAGAGTGCAGATGTTGCAGGAGTCTCTCACCACCATATTGTAGGAGCTCAGCATGTATGCCATCTATACCTGGAGATCTTCCACTGTTCAGCTTCGAAATAGCCACTGCAACCTCCACAAGCGTCGGCGGTTCTGCGAGAGCTACTTTCACAGGACTTTCTGGAATGAGATTGAGGAAATCTTCACTGACGACAGACGGCTGATTCAAAAGATCATCAAAGTGCTCTCGCCACCTTCGTAGAATTCCCTGTGAGTCACGAAGAAGTTCTTTGCCATCCTTGCTGCGAAGCGGTGTCACCAGACAAGAAGACGGTCCATAAACCTCACGCAAGAGACTGTACAACAGCTTTGTGTTATTGGAATCAGACGCAGTTTGTATCTCACCAGCCTTCTCACTCCATCACTGATCCTTCACCTGAGAAAGACTCCGCCTAACACGTGATTTTACATCCCTGAGCTCCTCATGCAACGTATTCCTCTCCTGTGGTTTTGCCGTCAAGTAGTGTGACAGAGCACGCCTCTTATCAGCTAACAAGTCTTCTATATGTACATCATTCTCATTAAACCAGTCCTGATGTTTTCTCTGCACCAATCCCAGAACACGCCTGCCTGCATCATAAACCGACTTTTTAAGGGTCGGCCAATCCTCACCAAGATCTGCAGCCTGCATCTCTTCTTCAAATGTCCTCTTCACATTTTTATCCTTAAGACGAGCAGCATTCAATCTTTTGGGCAGGGTAACACCAGGAGCCCGGATTTTACGTTTAGTGATTAGTTTCACTTTTGCGCGTACCAGTCCAGCACTCAGCTCCACGAAGAACACGAACACACTGCACATCCTGTCTGTCACGCATCCTGACTAGGACGTAGTCCAAAAGATGCCATTCCTTAGATGCAGGATGCATCCATGTGGTCTTGAATTTGTTCTTTTGTTGGAACATGGTGTTGGTAAGACACAGATCCAGCTCCTCACACATCTGCAGCAGGAGCATACCATTGCTGTTACACTTTCCCACCCCATGCCTTCCGATTACATTCCATGTGTTAAAATCCCTACCCACTCTAGCATTAAAGTAACCAAGCACGATGACTTTGTCTGCCTGAGGGATATTTCTTAGAACACCTTTCAAGGCATGGTAAAAGGACAGTTTTTCTTCATCGACAGAATTCATAGTTGGAGCATACACACTCACCAGGGTAGCATATCTTCCTTTGTCCAGCGGAACTCTCATAGACATAAGACGCTCACTAATCCCTACTGGGAATTCTTCTAATTTATTCACAAGTACAGTCTTAACAGCAAATCCTACCCCAGCCTCTCTTCTGGTTCCTTCATCTCTTCCTTTCCAGAAGAATGTATATTCTCCACAAAATTCCGTAAGATGACCATCTCCAGCTAACCTCGTCTCAGATAAAGCCACGATGTCAAGATCGTAACGTCGAAGCTCCTTTGCAACAAGAGCGGTCCTTCGTTCAGGATGCTCCAAGGAATCCCTGTCAAGCAGCGTCCGTACGTTCCAGCAGCCAAAACTAAATGCCTTGTTTGGCTCTATTACAATGGCACGATGACGAGCGGGCCCAGGCTGTGATAACTTGGGGCCCCTGCCCTTATTGCCAATGATCTTTTTTGTTCCAGAACCTAAATTGCCAATTATCTCTTTTACATTGTTCTGGAACATTATTGAATTGGGAAAAAAAAAAAAAAAAAGTAATAATAATAGTAATAATAATAATAATAATAGTAGTACACTATTAATAATTATTAATGCACTCGTGCAATGCCTGTGCGTGACGAATATTTTTAAAGTGAGGAAAGACTGTGTACTGAGCCAATCCCACTCTCTGAGCGACAGTAGCTATAACCCGAAAAGAAGAAAAGATCAACATCATCGGTAACTACTGAGCCGCAGGTTTTATATCGGAGTTAACCCAGTTTCCTGAGATGCCTTCTCCTAGAAAAATGCCCTGACAAGGGCTAGGGGTTCTTCACTCCCAGTGGTTTAACTGCGCGATCGGACATCCAGCCCCCCCCCCCCCCCCAAAAAAAAAACTCACTTATTGACACTTATACGTACGACATACACACACACGCATACATATGCGCGCACACAGCAACACATACATACAAACAAACACACACACGCTACTCTACTCCCTTACACGCACACACACATATATATATATATATTACCGTCATTACTGATACAAGATTACAAGATTATGTCAACTGTTGACTTTCAAGAGTTTGTATAGTTGAAGCCGATCGTATTACAGTCCATTATTATTATAATTGCGGTGAATTGGCAGTATCGGTAGAGGGTTGGACGCCATGCTTTCTAGCATAGTTACGTCCCTTTACAGTCTGAGTTCAAATCCCGCCGAGGTTAACTTTGCCTTTCATTCTTACGGGGTCGATAAAATAAAGTACCAGTAATGTACTGGTTAATTTGCTGGCCTTGTGCCTAAAGTAGAAACAATTATTATTATAATTGCTTTACAGCATAGAGTTATGGCTCCCCATGCTCTGAGCTCGAATCCCGCCGAGATCCACCTTGCCCTTCATCCCCACGGAGTCAACAAAAGAGAGTACCAGTGATGCGCTGGGCCAGTTGCTGGATCCGTGCCAAAAGCAGAAAAATTATTATTAAAGTTGTTTTCTTAAGGCCCGGTCGCTGGTGATGGTGATGGCGGCGGCGGTGGCGGTGGTGGTGGTGGTGGCAGTTGATGTTGTGTTGTGTGCGTGTGTGTGGGTTTTGTTATTTTGAGTTTTTTTTTTCCCCTTTTCTTTTCTTTTCTTTTCCCTTCCTTTTTTTATGTTTTGATGCCGCTGTTGTTGTTGTAAATGTTCATTTCAGTTCATTCTGAAGCTGTTGTTGCTGTAAACATTAGTGCCGGTGTTGTTGTTGTTATAGATATTGGGGTTGAAATCTGGTCGTTTGACTGAGTGATGTATATACACACATATACATACACACACATATATATATACACATTCAACAGAGAGTAGAGAGTTTGACAAGTCGATGACTTTAGTCTTGATAGGGTATGGTATGGTAATGACATGTGATGGTGGGGAGAGAGTGTAGACGTTATTGTGGTGGTGGGGACAGTGAGATGTATCTAGTTCATTTGACCGTGTTCTTCTCTTTGCAAAATTTGAATTTTAGCCATGTTATATTGAGATGTAAGTAAATGTAAAATGTAAGATATAAATAAGGATTGCTCTGCTAAAATATACTAAAATATTTGTGTAACTTCCACAAACTTCTGTCGTGACATTCCCGAGTCCAGTGACCAAAAAGTTGTTGTATTTTGATACACACACACACACACACACACACACACACACACACACACACACACACACACACACACACACACACACACACACACACACACACACACACACACACACACACAAAAATATATATATATATCACGATAAATTAACGGCGCCATAGGCCCTCGCAATTCCATGTAAATAATGTGCTCCAAGGAGAAGAAATCCTCAGCTCTTTAAAATACAATATGTTGAAAAGGTAACACACCAGAGAGAGATAGATATACAGTGCGCACTGTATATCTCTCTCTGATGCGTTACCTTTTCAATATATTGTATTTATATATATATATATATATATATATATATATATATATATATATATATATATATATATATACATGCATACATGAATATATATATATATATTTACACATTTTTGGATGGCCGTACACTTTTATGTGTTCTTCCGCCCTATGTCAGATTTTCTTTTTTGTCCTGTAGAGTGTCCAAAATCACCCTCCTCCCCAAATATAATTGGTGTGGTTACCGGTTTAGTCGCCGCCGCCCCGACCATGCGACATGTTACCAGTAGCACTCAAGAGTGACTCAACATATATATATATGTACATACATAGAAGGGCTACAAATATCATGATTGGGTACTATAAAGAATGGATCCAACACGTAGAAATATCTGAGGATTAATAGTTATTTGTAAATTAAAGATTTGTGAGTGTAATTCTCAATTACACTCATGGAACTTTAACTTACACAGTTTAAAGTATCAAAGTCGTTATAAATATTATGCCTCACAAACTCTAAAGATATTTTAGCGACATCTATACATATTATATATGTTGCATCATCAAAACTGCGTTTAATAGTCAAGGCCTATCACCCAGAGACACAAATCACTTCATCAAAGCACTTCATCAATCTGTATCTGAATGCAAGTATATCTAACTGCTGATGTAATACGCGTATTGCTGTATTGTTGGGATATTTGCACAACGTTGCTGCCGTTACAAATGAAAAAAAAATGGCCGACTGTATCTAAACAAAAATATGTAAATACCAACGTGATACACCACCTAACTTACATATGCGAGTTTTGATTTCTCTGCTTCTATTTCTATTACAGCGTCTTTTTATCGAACATATCTTACTAATTACCTAAACTTCAAGGAACATCTGACGTACAATTCTCTTTGCATTATTTACTTCTTATTGAGGGCGGTGGATTGGCAGTATCGGTGGAAGGTCGGACGCCATGTTTTCCAGCATAGTTACGTCCCTTTACGATCTGAGTTCAAATCCCGCCGAGGTTGACTTTGCCTTTCATCCTTACGGGGTCGATAAAATAAAGTACCAGTAATGCACTGGGTAATTGCACTGGGTAATTGCTGGCCTTGTGCCTAAAGTAGAAACAATTATTTACTTCTTATTGGACACCTTTCCAGACCCAGCAAAACTTTGCCTATTGATTCTGACCCACATCTGACAATTCTTACATACGTCAACCTAATTACGTTTATACTTCACTATTAGCGCATCAATATCAACAGTGTATAGTTGTAGAAGAACACTGACAATCAGCTGACTAGTTAATTATAAACACACACACGTGCATATACACATACCCTCACGCACACACACATACACACATATTTACAAGTTCAATCTTCTAAATTAGACGATTGCTTTATCTGATTCCTTTCGACATCCTTCTAAAGTATTTTAACTTAATCGTTTAAAATCCTACTAGAACTTTACAAATAGGTCATATGTGATTATTGGATAGAAAACAAAAAGGGGATGAAATATTTCAATAACATCATCATCAGCAGGAATAACATAGAAACACGTTGAAGATTTAAGTTGCTTATAAATATAACCTTATAAATATAACAAGTCTGATTCACAGGAAATAAAATGAATTTAAAATAACGACAGATGAAAATTGAATTAGAATTACTGAACAAAAAATATTTCCCGAAAAACTTAAAATACAGATAATTGCTTCCGCTTCAATTCCAGGCTATTAAATAAAAGAAAGAAAATTTATTCATATTTTAATAGCTCTTCGTTTTTCGTGCAAGACGTAAAAAAGAAATCAATTATTAAATAAGAGAGCATCAAGATAATTATATAATTATAACAATGTTTGCATTGTATTAAAGAACAAATATATGATGGAATAAATTACGTCAACTAAACTAAACGTTATTTAAAGCAATTATTCCAGTGTATTACTGGTACTTTTTTTTCATCCTTACGGGGTCGATAAAATAAAGTACCAGTAGTACACTGGTTTAATTGCTGGCCTTGTGCCAAAAGTAGAAACAGTTATTTAAAATGTTTGGAAAGCTGCAGCTTATCATATATATATGTTATATATATATATATATATATATATATATATATGGGTGTGTAATAATAATAATAATAATACAATTTATAGTTATGTATATACTATAAACAACTATAAACGGGAAAGGTCAGTAATTTCCTACTACCTTATTATTACCAGTAAGAGAAATAGCTCAATGTAAGAACATCAGGTGTTTTACAGAGCAGGAATAAATTAGACAATTATCAAAGTTGTGTTCAAATCATTTAATAGCTGACAATCGTTTCTTCCAAACTTTCGTTTGAAGCCATCCGAGCATTATCAATGTTTGTACATATAATTAACCTCCTATTCAACTGAACAATCATATATATACATATATATTGATGTTGTGAGCAAGAGTTTCGATTTACATGGTGTACTAGATGCGACATATATTATACGTGAATTGTACAATAATTCGAATTAAAATTAAAATTAAAAGCACAGAGTGGATTACATTCAACAGATAATACAAGAGAATAGTCTAATACTTAAAGAGGCATTGGGAAAGAAGCATTGAGAAAGAAAGAGTACATTAGCAGTACATATGCAAGCGTGTAGAAAGTGCACATGCGTTAGTCACATATATGAGAAGGAAATAAGCAAAGGTATTATGCATATATAGATAAATAAATACTGTATGGTAAGCAAATATGTTAATGTATTAAAATCTGTGGCGGATGTAATATGTTGATAGTGTTCGAATTTGTGTGTGTTGAGAAAAAATCAATGTAATTGTAGTCCTTTTCATTACATATGCTGAATTATGCCCTTTCTCTTCCCTTCTGTACTTATAGACTCTGTACGTATTGACTCTCGAGTCTTTACTGCGGAAGCTGGAGCTGTTGCAGGGCATCCCGCTCGAACCAGGGCGTGGAAAGGCGGTGTCGGCTTATGCAGACGACATCACTGTGATGGTGTTGGACACCTCAGTAATCGAGGTGATCGGCACCTTATTGAAGGAATATGAAAGGTTGACAGGAGCCAAACTTAACCCGGAAAAGTCGGCTGGCTTGCAGCTCAGAACCTGGAGAGGCAAGCCTATGCATATCCAACAGCGTCGTAGGATGCTGGACGGACGGACCGGTAAAGTTGCTCGGGGTTTGGTTCGGACCAGACCTCCAGGTGGAAAAGGATTGGAACGAGGTAACGAGCAGAGTAGCCAGTCTCCTGGGAGGAAGCTATTACTGAAAGGTCGCGCGGAGGTGGCGAATGCGTACATCGCGTCCGTCATCTACTACCGCCTGACCGTCGTGCCTTGCTCCCGTCCTCTCTTCATCAAGTTGGAACGGCTCCTCTTCAAATTCTTGTGGAGGGGACAAGTTCCGTTGGTGAGGCGGTCCATCTGCTGCCAGCACCCTCTACGCGGAGGACTGGGCATGCCGTGGCTAATGATGCGCAGACATGCGTTGAGGCTGCGACATCTCCAGATATTCTGCCTAAACGGTGAACAGGTGTGGTCGCCGTTTATCATACGCGCCTTCCCGCAGCTCGTTTCTTTGACTGAGCTGCAGTCCTGGGTCAAGAAGAGACCAAGGCTGGGTGACTGGCACCTGGAATGTTGCCAGGCACTCACTGCCCTCTACCAAGCGGGCAATGCGATCAGTGGAACTTCCACTCTCGAATTCTATAGAGGATTAGTGATGGGAAAGTGCGATGACGCACTCGGAGAAGCTTTGGGCCTCGACGAAGTCGAACTGACCAGTCTGTACCGGAGGACTTTCGAGCCGGGGACGATGGACAACTTCCAGAAACGATTACATTGGACAACTTCCGGGGGGCACTGCCGGTTCGGGATAAACTCTACAGGCAGGGAAGTGCTGTTAGACGGACCTGCCAAAGATGTGCACAGAACGACGAAACCGTTCTGCACGCACTTGTCCAATGTCCGTGCATTACTGACTAGTGGAGTTATGTCGAACAGCTGCTGTCGCGTGTGGAACGAATCCGGCTATCGGCCGAGTCCATAGTGAAGATCGACCCGCCACGTTCCTTTGGTCAGGAAGAGAAGGAAATTTTCCTCTGTCTGGTGGCCGTTGCGAAAGACGTTATATGGTGGACCAGATTAAAAGGAATGAAGACAGACACTTTTCTCTTCGGCCAATCCCTCATCAACTTCTTCAAGTTTCACCTGGAAAGGAAGGTGAGGGTTGAGAGAGAAGTGCTGCCCCCCAGGACATTTGCTAAAAGGTGGATGAATGTGGCGAGAATGGCCCGTGTGAATGGGCCTACTCTGACCATGCGCCTATAGGCTAGCTAACTTGAGGAGAAGGGTGCTCTCCCTGGGTGCCCTAGAAGCGCAGGGTGGTTCAGGATTGGTGGGGTACCTTAGTCACCCCAGCATCGTCCACCCCCTATCGCGGAATTTATTTTGTTATATTTATGCATAGTTTATTTTATATTTTTTATATCTACATTGATAAATTAGTCTTGCCATTGTGCACTTTTACTCGACCTTATTGTAAACCCCCACTGTCCCTGTCTTTGTATTGTCCCCTACATGTCGGCCCTTGTGGCTAATAAATGAAATCATTGCGGTGGATAGGCAGTATCGGTAGAGGGTCGGACGCCATGCTTTGACGCATAGAGTTACGGTCCTTGCCATTCTGAGTTCATATCCCGCCGAGATTTACTTTGCCTTTCATCCTTACGGGGTCGATAAAATAAAGTACCAGTAATGCACTGGTTAATTGCTGGCCTTGTGCCAAAAGTAGAAACAATTATTATTATTATTATTGCTGAATCTCTCGAGACGGTTGTAACGACGGCGGAGTAATTTAGTTGAATGTTATGAGTTATCGAAAGTTCTATATAGTATTTTTTACATCGGTGTGTAATTAAAGAACCCTTCTTTCAAAGGCGGTGGATCTTAATTGTATCACGCGCCCTTGGGGGCTGAATTTGTATTTATTTACAATCGTACCGGATTAGCGAATTAATTAAGCGTGCGTTAACGGGTGCGATCGTCAACAACAGGTGGTGGTTTACCCTGAAAAGGGCTATTAGAGTAGAATCGATAAGGTTTAGCAAAGGAGTAGTGATAGAGGATAATAGAGTAGAGGGACAGTTAGTTATAAACCTAGAAGAGGCGTTTAGGACAGGTATCGCAACTGACGTGCTTGCGGCGAGATTGGCACTCGAACAATTCTTCAATGCAAAGCATGTAGGCTGCGTTGTCAGAGCTAGAGCGCGTGCTCTAAGACACAAGGGGAGGAAAGCCGTTCAATGGGTCCGGGTGGTGGAGGCGCGACGTGGCAAAAGTACTCAATTCGGTCTTTGCCTGATCAAAACGGGCGCATGTTGCTCGAACCCGAGCAGATGTGTGCGGCTTTTCAACAGCACTTTGCTCAATTGTTCGGGAGCGGCGGTGGGCCGGATCGGAGTATGGACTTCGGTGTATACTTCGACGTACTGCCGCAGCTCTCGACGACAGCAGCGCAATGCTGCGAAAAGCCGATGACAGCAGGTGAAATACGGGAAGCGATGTCTGACTGCACGAGAGGTAAATCGCCAGGTTTGGATGGTCTGCCCTACATGCTTTATGCGTATATGCCAGACTTGTGCGGTGACCTATTGACATATGTCTACTGCAACTGGCAGCAGAACAGGAGCATTCCCAGTTTTGTGAGCCTGGATCGGTGACGTTGCTGAGAAAATACCCGTACAAGGGGGACGTTATTGACAAGTTCAGGCCCATAACTCTGCTAAACACAAACTTTAATATTTTGACCAAGGTGTTAGCAAAGAGATTGGCGTTTGTCGTCGGTGATCTGGTGGGAGAGGCGCAGACGTGAGCCATTCCGGACAGATCTATCCACGACAACCTCCATCTCATGCGATACATCCTAGAGAGGGTGGTTAAGGAACCTGGCACGGGTGGGGCCCTGATCAACTTGGATTAATCTAAAGCATTTGATAGGGCCAACCATCAGTACCTGGCTGCGGCCCTCGAGGCGGCCGACTTCTGGCCCGTCTTTAGAGGCTGGATCGTTGCGATGCACAGCGACATCTGTTCAATTGCGAGGGTGAATGGTCACCTGTGACAGCCTGTCCGCCAGAGTTGCCCCCTCTCGTCCCTCTTGTACGTACTGGCCCTCGAGTCGTTACTGCACAAATTGGAGACGATGAGGGTGGTCCCACGCAACTGGGATCCGGGAGATCCGTGTCAGCTTACGCCGACGACGTCACCTTGGTGGTGTCGAGCACCAAACACATCCAGATGCTAGGCACCGCTCTCAAGGAATGCGAAGCGGTGACAGGAGCAAAATTGAACCAGGAAAAGTTGGTGGGCTTGCAACTCGGCACCTGGAGAGGCAAGTCCATACCGTCCGGCAGCGTCGTGGGGCGCTGGACGGAAGGACTGGTTAGATTGCTCGGGGTCTGGCAATAAGGGCTCTGGAACAAAAGAGATAATTGGCAATAAGGGCAGGGACCCTAGGGTATCACAGCCTGAGCCCGCCCGTCACCGTGCCACTGTAATATAGGCAAACAGGGCATTTAATATTGGCTGCTGGAAGGGCTCTGGAACAAAAGAGATAATTGGCAATAAGGGCAGGGGCCCTAGGGTATCACAGTCTGAGCCCGCCCGTCACCGTGCCACTGTAATATAGCCAAACAGGGCATTTAATATTGGCTGCTGGAACGTACGGACGTTGCTTGACAGGGATTCCTCTGAACGTCCTGAACGAAGGACCGCTCTTTTTGTAAAGGAACTTCAACGTTACGATATTCACATCGTAGCTTTATCTGAGACGAGGTTAGCTGGAGATGGTCATCTTACAGAAATTTGTGGAGAATATACATTCTTCTGGAAAGGAAGAGATGAAGGAATCAGAAGAGAGTCAGGGGTAGCATTTGCTGTTAAGACAGCTCTTGTGGATAAATTAGAAGAATTCCCAGTGGGGATTTATGAGCGTCTTATGTCCATGAGAATTCCGCTGGACAAGGGAAGATATGCTACTCTGGTGAGTGTGTATGCTCCAACTATGAATTCTGTCGATGAAGAAAAAGTGTCCTCTTACCATGCCTTGAAAGGTGTTTTAAGAAATATCCCTCAGACAGACAAGGTCATTGTGCTTGGTGACTTTAATGCTAGAGTGGGTTGGGATTTTAACACAAGGAATATAATCGGAAGGCATGGGGTGGGAAAGTGTAACAACAATGGTATGCTCCTGCTGCAGATGTGTGAAGAGCTGGATCTATGTGTTACCTACACCATGTTCCAGCAAAAGAACAAATTTAAGACCACGTGGATGCACCCTGCATCTAAGGAATGGCATCTTTTGAACTACGTCCTTGTCAGGTTGCGTGACAGACAGGATGTGCAGTGTGTTCGTGCTCTTCGTGGAGCTGAGTGCTGAACGGACCACCGCCTGGTACGCGCAAAAGTGAAATTAATCAGTAAACGTAAAATCCGGGCTCCTGGTGTTACCCTGCCTAGGAGATTGAATGCTGCTCGTCTAAGAGATAAAAATGTGAAGATGACATTGCGAGAAGAGATGCTTGTTGGTGTGGATTGGCCGACTCTTAAAAAGTCGGTTTAAGACTGGTTTAATGAGAATGAGGAACATATAGATGACTTGTTATTCCAGCACCGACCCAGTTTGCCATATACTTTGCAATGTTTTTCTATATTGCATTCAGGAATTGCGAGCATGGTGTTTACATCCAATATGGAACCTCTGGCAGCATACTTAACATCAGGCGCTTTGCTACAAAATCAAAAGTATTTACATCAATCATAAAATACCTCTTGTATGCAGATGATTGCGATCTTGTAACACACACAGAGAGTGATATGCAGCACATTTTGAATGCATTTTCTGATGCTTGCACTGCCCTAGGATTGACTGCCAGTCTCAAGAAAACCGTCGTCATGTATCAACCTGCCCCTGGTAAGCAGTACAGTGAGCCAGAGAGAGAGAGAGAGAGAGAGAGAGAAAGAGAGAGAGGGAGAGAGAGAGAGAGAGAGAGAGAGAGAGAGAGAGAGAGAGAGAGAGAGAGATCAGGTATATACCACTTTTAAATCAGTAACGCCATTATGCAGTAGCGTATTCGACATTTGGGAAGTAGAGTGTCAGGGCACGACGGCTGAGCTCTTGCCGTTTCGAAAGCAAAAGAGTCAGCCACCGAGCCCTGATTCTCTACTACTACACACACACATAAACACACACACACACACACATCACATATATATGTAAGGAAAAGAATGACTTCACTTGTAGTTCTAAATAATTTAATTTGATTTTATAATATTATAATTTTACAATTTGGTTTTGTTGATCTAGTAAGGTCTTTGTTAACTTCAGTTCGCGGAGATTTATAAAAATTCCTGGTTAACTTTCCTGGAGAACTTTCTCGCATTCCTTATATATGTATATACAAATATATATATATAAATATATATATATATATATATATATATATATATATATATATATATATATATTGAACGCTCTGGGCTGTAGATATATTGTCTTTAAAGCGTGTAAATATCCAAGACTTCCAGTAGACAAGCGATGAGGAACCCCACCCCACCCCCGTTCTTGCTTAATTCCTCTTCTCACGCCATTTTAAGCTACCTTAACTAGCAACTACACAGCCAACTCTTATTCTCCATATATTTTATCATGTTTCTCTGTGACCAGTCTTCTCTCTCCTACCTACCTATTTCGTTACTATCTACTTTTACTCCTCTTTCTTCCTCTCCCTTACTCCTTCTCACTTTCACTCATCCTTTTTCTGGCAGCCACCTCTTTGTTTCCCTCGCCTGAACCCGTAGCAATCCTTTTCTCACTTACACTCGCAATGGGACAGACGTGTCTTTTGGCTTACCCACACGCTCTTGAACTTAAGTTCTCTCATCGCTGTGGTCTTGGATTTTCACATTGCTCATTTTTTTCGCTGTTTCTTCCCTTTTCCCTTCTATTTTCCTTCCCTCTCTTCTCCGTTTTCCCAATAACTTACCCAGTTTTTGAACGCTCTGGGCGGTAGATATATTGTCTTTAATGCGTGGAAATACCCGAGACACCCCAGTAGACAACTAATATATATTTATATATATGCGACCGGCAGGCTAAAAGAACAACACAGAGGAACGATACAGTACTATGAAGATAGATGTTATCTTAACACTTCATATAGTAGGAAAATCATTAGGAGATAGAATGAGAGGTAGAAAAAGAAACAGTAAGATAGACGAGAGTAAGAAGTGGAAAATATGGAATTGTTTCTTCTGATGTAAAGTGTGTGTGTGTACGCAGTTGTATACCCGTATATATATGCAGCTATGTTGTTTTGCGATGATACAAAATTAACAATAGTTTATTCAGTGCGAAAGTAAACGAAGTGATACATATAAGAAAAAACCAAAACAAAAAAAAACAAGAAACATGAGCAGTTACAAATCATATATAATTAAATTATTCAGTTTAACAAAAACTTCTCCGCTCATCCACTCGTCTCTTTAGATCCCTTAACCTTTAGCCCGGAATGGAAACAAACAATCATCTACAGAGTGTCGCTTAAATTTGAAAATCTCAATGTATGTTAGCTTTCTTAAAGCAACCACAACGCAGGTTAACTATAAGTCGAATATTTAGCCTTACTCATATCTGAAATTACAAAAATAACATTAAGCGTTGCAGTATTGTATCGCAAAAGATAGTTTTTTCAATTTTTCCGAGACACATTCATAGCAGTGCACCTGAGTTTTTCTCACATAGATTCTATTTAAACGTCAGAAGACTGTAAAATAGAGTTATTTTTAATGCCTTAATATATGGACAGTTTTGATTGACAGGAGTCAATTATTTCAACCAACGAAGAAGATATGACATTCGAGGATACGTTGTCCAATGTGTTTCCAAAAAACGTTATATTGGAGCTGTGATCTCTCAATTCGGAGAAGCGGCAGCTCTACATGGACCGACTCTCTGATCTCCGAGTTACACACTCTATAGATTATATAACTGAAATGTTGTGTACGTTGTTCATACAAGCATTCGAGGTGTGGGGTCTACACAAGAGCAATAAATAAACGCATCAAACAATCATATGACGTTAAAAAAAAAAAGAAAAAATAGGTAAAAGAAATATATTTTACCCTGTTAAGACAAGAACCTGGAGCGTACGTCTTACATGTATAAAAGTAAAAATCTTCTATTGACGAAATCATCAGTAACAGCTGCATTATTTTGTAAACAGATATTTATCTCAGCTTAGTTCGTTAGTTTACTTGCGGTGAAGTTTCATTTACAGTTTCTTAACCTTTTATGCTTTTTCTCTAGGATTAAAATGTTAAACTGGCGGGCAGTTAATTGTTAAAACATCAGTGTTTTGTATTAGCACTGACATTTGAGAAGCGCAATTTGTATGTAAAGAAAATAAAGTAACAGAGACAATATGAGCATTTCCAACCAATAACGTTAGTGTATATTATGCTTTTACTTAATTACAAGAAACACCATAATATATATCTTACATACATATATAGATAATTGTATCCGATATTCGGAATTCTCTTTCGTAAAATACACTCGTTGAATAATGATAATGGTTATTAGTTAAATCATGTCACAAAATTTATGTTAAATGACAGAGTCCAAAATCCGATAATTCGCTTGTGAAAGTATATCTTCTATCCTGGTTAAGTTGACGTTAACATGGTGTTCTTTATTGGAACAATATGACTTCTATTATTGATAGTGGCTTGAGGGCATTGGATTGGTAGTGACGGTAGAGCGTCAAATACCATGCTTCACGGCATAGTATCATCGCCCTTTACGTTTTGAGTTCAAATACCGTCGAGTTTACCTTTGCCTTACGGGGGGTCGATAAAATAAAGTACAGTAATGCACTGAGGTTGAGTTAATCGACTTTCCCTTTCCTCAAAATTGTTCGCCATGTTGGGAAAAACATTTCAATTGTTGACCAACAGTTGAAATCCCACTACCACGCCTACACAAAGAACAGTATATATAAATAATTGTTTCTACTTTAGGCACAATGCCAGCAATTATCCAGTGCATTACTAGTACTTTATTTTATCGACCCCGTAAGGATGAAAGGCAAAGTCAACCTCGGCGGGATTTGAACTCAGTTCGTAAAGGGACGTAACTATGCTGGAAAGCATGGCGTCCGACCCTCTACCGATACTGCCAATCCACCGCCCTATATATAAATAGTAATTCTTTTAGATAAGCTCAAATATTCCCATTACACAGAAATGAAGATGCTTTTCAACTTTTAATCTTTCACTTTTAATTTGATATTTGATAAGATGAATTTATTCATCGAAACTGGTAATATTTTATAAAATCCCCTTTTAAAAAAAAAAATCTTACTCGGTCGGATTATAGAAAAAAAAAGAAAAAGAATGCCTTAAATATACTTCCGTGCTGTTTCCACTTTTAGCTGTTACATATAATCTTTGATTGGCCCGGAAATGTATAGCCCTTTTCAACAATATATATATATAGAAAGAAATTGTGAACCCACTGTCATAGTTGCAAACAGTACTTGACAGTGGAGTGAATATGCCGCGCTCATGGAATACGGAACGAAATGCCTGTTGAGAAAGGGATATCCTCGTTCCATCTTAGGATACATTACAGACTTGCATATTGTACAACTTGGAGTGTAGCTTTCGAATTTCCCAGAAACCAATCGAAGATATTTATGTATCTATCAATCAGGTCTTGGTTCGTCTTTAACCTGTTTGTATTTTCGTTGTTGTAGTGGCAAGGTGGCAACATGTCTCCGACTGCAATTTTCGCTGCGTCACACCCCTAACGTATAGTTATTATTCTCGTTGGATTGGCAGTATCGGTAGAGGGTCGGACGCCATGCTTTGCAGCAAAGAGTTACGACCCTTTATGGTTTGAGTTCAAATCCCGCCGAGGTTAACTTTGCCTTTCATCCTTACGAGGTCGATAAAATAAAGTACCAGTAATACACTGGGATAATTGCTGGCCTTGGGCCAAAAGTAGAAACAATTATTCTGAGCTATAATTTATTGATTTATCGATATCATCTCACTGAGTGCTTCCTGCGGGCTTCTAAAAATTGATTTCAAAAAATGCTAATCGCAGCTGCAACATCGATTTTACTCACTATTATATATATATATATATATCACGATAAATTAACGGAGCCATAGACTCTCGCTATTCCCTGTCAGTAATATGCTTAAAGGAGAAGGAATCCCGAGCCCTTTATAATACAATATGTAGAAAATACAACACATTAGAGAGAGAGAGATAGTACGCCATCAGTCAAACAGGGAAAAACCACCAGTGTAAGGAATCTATAGCCCATGGAAGGCAGCGTAGACACTCAATAATTAAAAGTATAAATTAAAGTGTAAATACATACCTCGATAAGTATCTAACACACACGTACAAATCCAAAAAAGATCTGTTTCGCCAAATAAGTTGTTGACAGAAATGATTAGCCCGTGGTTCATCAGCGTGTGTAAGGCTATACATTTCAGACAACACTAAGAGAATGTATTTACACCTTAATTTATACTTTTATTGTGTGTCTACTCTGCCTTCCATGAGCTATAGATTCCATACACTGGTGGTTTTTCCCTGTTTGACTGATGGCGCACCATTTCTCTCTCTCTCTCTCTCTCTCTCTGGTGTGTTATCTTCTCTACATATTGTATTATAAAGGGCTCGGGATTCCATCTCCTTTGAGCACATTACTGACAGGGAATGGCGATAGTATATGGCTCCGTTAATTTATCGTGATATTTCGCTCCTTATAACAGTCTTTCCTCTCTCTCTGTTTGGTTGAGCACACTTCTCTGAGTGGTTTGGGCTGCCCTTTCTAGCAGCTCGTCCCTCAGAGACCACTGGTTACTGCCCTAGGCTCGCTGTGAATTCTCTCTCCCACGTGTGGCTGGATGGTCGCTTTCGATTCTCTTAGTGTTGTCTGAAATGTATAGCCTTACACACGCTGATGAACCATGGGCTAATCATTTCTGTCAACAACTTATTTGGTGAAACAGATCTTTTTGGATTTGTACGTGTGTGTTAGATATTTATCGAGGTATGTATTTACATTTAAATTTATACTTTTAATTATTGTGTGTCTACTCTGCCTTTCATGGGCTATAGATTCCTTACACTGGTGGTTTATCCCTGTTTGAGTGATGGCGCACTATCTGTCTCTAGTCTGTTATCTTTTCAAAATATTGTATTATATATATACACACATATATATATATATATATATATATATATATATATATATATATATATATATATATATATATATATGTGTGTGTGTGTGTGTGTGTGTGTGTGTGTGTGTGTGTGTGTGTGTGTGTGTGTGTGTGTGTGTGTGTGTGTGTGTGTGTGTGTACGCACGTGTGTGTGTATGTGTGTAAAATCTCGACTATATGGTGCTGCAGTCGGGATTTTACATACCTCTATACCCACTCTGCTTCTCCCCATGCAGTGAGTACTCCCTTGATTGGTAGTCTCCCCTGTCTTGGCACCACATACTCTCTCTCTCTCTCTCTCTCTCTCTCTCTCTCTCTCTCTCTCTCTCTCTCTCTCTCTCTCTCTCTCTCTTATATAAATACTAGCAGCAGGACCCGGCGTTGCACGGGGCAAGAAATGTGAAATAGCAACACGCATATGCAAAGATTGAGGAATGTAGCTGTGTACTTTTTGAATTTCCTTATTCTCAGGGAATGATTGTTCATCTACTGGAAACGCAGAACACCAGCAGGCCGAATCCAGTAGTAGCAGTGTCAGTGGGCTGATTGCGGAAATCCTGTATGCGAAAGGAGTAAGTAAGTGTTGTGGGTCGATGTATGTCGTAAGTCTGTTCCCGAATGACGTCACGGACGGGGAACACATGTCAGTCTGAAGGAGGAACATAGTCAATTGTGTGAAAACCAAGTAGGGATGTACGTTTAAGTAGGGATATTGAGATGACGAAATCAGTGTGGCAATGCAACTGAAGCAGAAGGGGGTTATAGTGCAATTAGCACAAATGCTGGGCCGCATTGATTACACTGTGTTTACACAGCAACAAAGGGGCGACAAAAGGGGTCACCGCGTAATTAGCACAACCGCTGTTCGGCGTACTTGTGCAGGGCGTTCATACTACGGTGTAGGTGCAACAAAAGGGTTTTTAGGAGAAGTAGCACAGACGTCAGTTTTACGGTGTCAATAAGACGCCAACGTACACAGGGTCCGGATTCGCGCGTGATGAAAGTACGAAGCGTCAACAGGGCACCGACAAAAATCTTTATGTCCTCCTCATTTCCTCAATCCCCCGAAAATGGCCCTGCTTAAAAGTAAGTAAGTGCTATGAACTCTGTTAAATAAACCAAATTTTTAACGAAATATTATACGCTACTTACGATGTTTAAGTAGCGTTTATATTGACACTGATAATGGCATGTATGGCACAATGCTAATTCGTAAATTTCCTAGAATCCATTAATGGAATCGGAACTTTTTTGTCCACAGCAATGCGAGGGGACTAACTAATGTGTGTTGCAATTTCGAGGAAATCGGCTGGATTATCTTTAAATTACGCCTCAAAAAATGGGCAGAAAAAGTTAAAATATTTTTAACTCATTGCACTTCAAGAAACATAAGTAACGCATATGTGAAATTTGAAAATATTCGGTCGGGTACTTCTCGAGTTTTAGGGATTTACACAGACATACATCCTCTGTTTTATATATATACTAGCAAATGACCCCGTCCATTGGACGGTGTCAGTTCTTGGTAGGGCTGCAATGTTAATGGTCAATTTCCGTGTTGTATGTTTAACTTGGAGGATAATTTTACCTGATCAACTCTTTCAATAAAAAAAAATGAGACGGTATTCAAAAAGAGCAAGTTTTATTTACAGATATGTGAACATAGAGAAATGTATCGTTAGCCGTGTCGGTTGAACAATGTGTATTTTAAAAC
>OZ024740.1:265544580-265609580 GCA_964016885.1 Eledone cirrhosa | reverse complement strand
CTGAATGGTAGAAACATCAGACGATAAGTGTTGGCTAGGTGGATAGAAACAGCAGACGATAAGTGTTGGCAAGACGGATAGAAACAGCGGACGATAAGTGTTGGCAAGGCGGATAGAAACAGCAGACGATAAGTGTTGGCAAGTCAGATAGAAACAGCAGACGATAACTGTTGGCTAGGTGGATAGAAACCGCAGACGATAAGTGTTATCTAGGTAGAGAGAAACAGCAGACGATAAGTGTTGGCTAGGTGGATAGAAACAGCAGACGATAAGTGTCGGCTAGGTGGATAGAAACAGCAGACGATAAGTGTTGGCTAGGTGGATAGAAACAGCAGTTGATAAGTGTTGGCTAGGTGGATAGAAACAGCAGACGATAGGTGTTGGCTAGGTGGATAGAAACAGCAGACGATAAGTGTTGGCTAGGTGGATAGAAACAGCAGACGATAAGTGTTGGCTAGGTGGATAGAAACCGCAGACGATAAGTGTTGTCTAGGTAGAGAGAAACAGCAGACGATAAGTGTCGGCTAGGTGGATAGAAAAAGCAGACGATAAGTGTTGGCTAGGTGGATAGAAACAGCAGTTGATAAGTGTTGGCTAGGTGGATAGAAACAGCAGACGATAGGTGTTGGCTAGGTGGATAGAAACAGCAGACGATAAGTGTTGGCTAGGTGGATAGAAACAGCAGACGATAAGTGTTGGCAAGGCGGATAGAAACAGCACACGATAAGTGTTGGCTAGGTGGATAGAATCAGCAGACGATAAGTGTCGGCTAGGCGGATAGAAACAACAGACGATAAGTGTTGGCTAGGTGGATAGAAACAGCAGACGATAAGTGTTGGCTAGGTGGATAGAAACAGCAGACGATAAATGTTGGTGAGTGGATAGAAACAGCAGACGGTAAGTGTTGGCTAGGTGGATAGAAACAGCAGACGATAAGTGTTGGCTGAATGGATAGAAACAGCAGACGATAAGTGTTGGCTGAGTGGATAGAAACAGCAGACGATAAGTGTTGGCTAGGTGGATAGAAACAGCAGACGATAAGTGTTGGCTAGGTGGATAGAAACAGCAGACGATAAGTGTTGACTAGGTGGATAGAAACAGCAGATGATAAGTGATGGCTAGGTGGATATAAACAGCAGACGATAAGTGTTGGCTATGTGGATAGAAACAGCAGACGATAAGTGTTGGCTAGGTGGATAGAAACAGCAGTTGATAAGTGTTGGCTAGGCGGATAGAAACAGCAGACGATAAGTGTTGGCTAGGTGGATAAAAACAGCAGACGATAAGTGTTGCCTAGGTGGATAGAAACAGCAGACGATAAGTGTTGGATGGTGGTTAGAAACAGCAGACGATACGTGTTGGCTAGGTGGATAGAAAGAGCAGACGATAAGTGTTGGCTAGGTGGATCGAAACAGCAGACGATAAGTGTTGGCTAGGTGGATAGAAACAGCAGACGATAAGTGTTGGCTAGGTGGATAGAAACGGCAGACGATAAGTGTTGGCTAGGTGGATAGAAACAGCAGACGATAAGTGTTGGCTAGGTGGATAGAAACAGCAGATGATAAGTGTTGGCTGAATGGTAGAAACATCAGACGATAAGTGTTGGCTAGGTGGATAGAAATAGCAGACGATAAGTGTTGGCTGAGTGGATTGAAACAGCAGACGATAAGTGTTGGCTAGGTGGATAGAAACAGCAGATGATAAGTGTTGGCAAGGCGGATAGAAGCAGCAGACGATAAGTGTTGGCTAGGTGGATAGAATCAGCAGACGATAAGTGTCGGCTAGGTGGATAGAAACAACAGACGATAAGTGTTGGCTAGGTGGATAGAAACAGCAGACGATAAGTGTTGGCTAGGTGGATAGAAACAGCAGACGATAAGTGTTGGCTAGGTGGATAGAAACATCAGACGATAAGTGTTGGCTGAGTGGATAGAAACAGCAGACGGTAAGTGTTGGCTAGGTGGATAGAAACAGCAGACGATAAGTGTTGGCTGAATGGATAGAAACAGCAGACGATAAGTGTTGGCTGAGTGGATAGAAACAGCAGACGATAAGTGTTGGCTAGGTGGATAGAAACAGCAGACGATAAGTGTTGGCTGAATGGATAGAAACAGCAGACGATAAGTGTTGGCTGAGTGGATAGAAACAGCAGACGATAAGTGTTGGCTAGGTGGATAGAAACAGCAGACGATAAGTGTTGGCTAGGTGGATAGAAACAGCAGACGATAAGTGTTGGCTGAGTGGATAGAAACAGCAGACGGTAAGTGTTGGCTAGGTGGATAGAAACAGCAGACGATAAGTGTTGGCTGAATGGATAGAAACAGCAGACGATAAGTGTTGGCTGAGTGGATAGAAACAGCAGACGATAAGTGTTGGCTAGGTGGATAGAAACAGAAGACGATAAGTGTTGGCTAGTTGGATAGAAACATCAGACGATAAGTGTTGGCTAGGTGGATAGAAACAGCAGACGATAAGTGTTGACTGAGTGGATAGAAACAGCACACGATAAGTGTTGGCTAGGTGGATAGAAACAGCAGACGATAAGTTTTGGCTAGGTGGATAGAAACAGCAGACGATAAGTGTTGGCTAGGTGGATAGAAAATAAGCAGACGATAAGTGTTGGCTAGTAGGATAGAAACAGCAGACGATAAGTGTTGGCAAGACGGATAGAAACAGCAGACGATAAGTGTTGGCAAGGCGGATAGAAACAGCAGACGATAAGTGTTGGCAAGTCAGATAGAAACAGCAGACGATATGTGTTGGCTAGGTGTATAGAAACAGCAGACGATAACTGTTGGCTAGGTGGATAGAAACCGCAGACGATAAGTGTTATCTAGGTAGAGAGAAACAGCAGACGATAAGTGTTGGCTAGGTGGATAGAAACATCAGACGATAAGTGTCGGCTAGGTGGATAGAAACAGCAGACGATAAGTGTTGGCTAGGTGGATAGAAACAGCAGTTGATAAGTGTTGGCTAGGTGGATAGAAACAGCAGACGATAGGTGTTGGCTAGGTGGAGAGAAACAGCAGACGATAAGTGTTGGCTAGGTGGATAGAAACAGCAGACGATAAGTGTTGGCTAGGTGGATAGAAACAGCAGACGATAAGTGTTGGCTAGGTGGATAGAAACAGCAGCCGATAAGTGTTGGCTAGGTGGATAGAAACAGCAGACGATAAGTGTTGGCTAGGTGGATAGAAACCGCAGACGATAAGTGTTGTCTAGGGAGAGAGAAACAGCAGACGATAAGTGTTGGTTAGGTGGATAGAAACAGCAGACGATAAGTGTCGGCTAGGTGGATAGAAAAAGCAGACGATAAGTGTTGGCTAGGTGGATAGAAACAGCAGTTGATAAGTGTTGGCTAGGTGGATAGAAACAGCAGACGATAAGTGTTGGCTATGTGGATAGAAACAGCAGACGATAAGTGTTGGCTAGGTGGATAGAAACAGCAGACGATAAGTGTTGGCTAGGTGGATAGAAACAGCAGCCGATAAGTGTTGGCTGAATGGATAGAAACATCAGACGATAAGTGTTGGCTAGGTGGATTGAAACAGCAGACGATAAGTGTTGTCTGAATGGATAGAAACCTCAGACGATAAGTGTTGGCTAGGTGGATTGAAACAGCAGACGATAAGTGTTGGCTGAGTGGATAGAAACAGCAGACGATAAGTGTTGGCTAGGTGGATAGAAACAGCAGACGATAAGTGTTGGCTGAATGGATAGAAACATCAGACGATAAGTGTTGGCTAGGTGGATTGAAACGGCAGACGATAAGTGTTGGCTATGTGGATAGAAACAGCAGTTGATAAGTGTTGGCTAGGTGGATAGAAAAAGCAGACGATAAGTGTTGGCTAGGTGAATAGAGACAGCAGACGATAAGTGATGTCTGAGTGGATAGAAACAGCAGACGATAAATGTTGGCTAGGTGGATAGAAACAGCAGACGATAAGTGTTGGCTACATGGATAGAAACAGCAGACGATAAGTGTTGGCTAGGTGGATAGAGACAGCAGACGATAAGTGTTGGCTAGGTGGATAGAAACAGCAGACGATAAGTGTTGGCAAGGCGGATAGAAATGTCAGACGATAAGTGTTGGCTAGGTGGATAGAAACAGCAGACGATAAGTGTTGGCTAGGTGGATAGAAACAGCAGACGATAAGTGTCGGCTAGGTGGATAGAAACAGCAGACGATAAGTGTTGGCTAGGTGGATAGAAACAGCAGTTGATAAGTGTTGGCTAGGTGGATAGAAACAGCAGACGATAGGTGTTGGCTAGGTGGATAGAAACAGCAGACGATAAGTGTTGGCTAGGTGGATAGAAATAGCATACGATAAGTGTTGGCTAGGTGGATAGAAACAGCAGACGATAAGTGTTGGCTAGGTGGATAGAAACAGCAGCCGATAAGTGTTGGCTAGGTGGATAGAAACAGCAGACGATAAGTGTTGGCTAGGTGGATAGAAACAGCAGTTGATAAGTGTTGTCTAGGTAGAGAGAAACAGCAGACGATAAGTGTTGGTTAGGTGGATAGAAACAGCAGACGATAAGTGTCGGCTAGGTGGATAGAAAAAGCAGACGATAAGTGTTGGCTAGGTGGATAGAAACAGCAGTTGATAAGTGTTGGCTAAGTGGATAGAAACAGCAGACGATAGGTGTTGGCTAGGTGGATAGAAACAGCAGACGATAAGTGTTGGCTAGGTGGATAGAAACAGCAGACGATAAGTGTTGGCTAGGTGGATAGAAACAGCAGTTGATAAGTGTTGGCTAGGTGGATAGAAACAGCAGACGATAAGTGTTGGCTGAATGGATAGAAACAGCAGACGATAAGTGTTGGCTGAGTGGATAGAAACAGCAGACGATAAGTGTTGGCTAGGTGGATAGAAACAGCAGACGATAAGTGTTGGCTAGGTGGATAGAAACAGCAGACGATAAGTGTTGACTAGGTGGATAGAAACAGCAGATGATAAGTGATGGCTAGGTGGATATAAACAGCAGACGATAAGTGTTGGCTATGTGGATAGAAACAGCAGACGATAAGTGTTGGCTAGGTGGATAGAAACAGCAGTTGATAAGTGTTGGCTAGGCGGATAGAAACAGCAGACGATAAGTGTTGGCTAGGTGGATAAAAACAGCAGACGATAAGTGTTGCCTAGGTGGATAGAAACAGCAGACGATAAGTGTTGGATGGTGGTTAGAAACAGCAGACGATAAGTGTTGGCTAGGTGGATAGAAAGAGCAGACGATAAGTGTTGGCTAGGTGGATCGAAACAGCAGACGATAAGTGTTGGCTAGGTGGATAGAAACAGCAGACGATAAGTGTTGGCTAGGTGGATAGAAACGGCAGACGATAAGTGTTGGCTAGGTGGATAGAAACAGCAGACGATAAGTGTTGCCTAGGTGGATAGAAACAGCAGATGATGAGTGTTGGCTGAATGGTAGAAACATCAGACGATAAGTGTTGGCTAGGTGGATAGAAATAGCAGACGATAAGTGTTGGCTGAGTGGATTGAAACAGCAGACGATAAGTGTTGGCTAGGTGGATAGAAACAGCAGTTGATAAGTGTTGGCTAGGTGGATAGAAACAGCAGACGATAGGTGTTGGCTAGGTGGAGAGAAACAGCAGACGATAAGTGTTGGCTAGGTGGATAGAAACAGCAGACGATAAGTGTTGGCTAGGTGGATAGAAACAGCAGACGATAAGTGTTGGCTAGGTGGATAGAAACAGCAGCCGATAAGTGTTGGCTAGGTGGATAGAAACAGCAGACGATAAGTGTTGGCTAGGTGGATAGAAACCGCAGACGATAAGTGTTGTCTAGGTAGAGAGAAACAGCAGACGATAAGTGTTGGTTAGGTGGATAGAAACAGCAGACGATAAGTGTCGGCTAGGTGGATAGAAAAAGCAGACGATAAGTGTTGGCTAGGTGGATAGAAACAGCAGTTGATAAGTGTTGGCTAGGTGGATAGAAACAGCAGACGATAGGTGTTGGCTAGGTGGATAGAAACAGCAGACGATAAGTGTTGGCTATGTGGATAGAAACAGCAGACGATAAGTGTTGGCTAGGTGGATAGAAACAGCAGACCATAAGTGTTGGCTAGGTGGATAGAAACAGCAGCCGATAAGTGTTGGCTGAATGGATAGAAACATCAGACGATAAGTGTTGGCTAGGTGGATTGAAACAGCAGACGATAAGTGTTGTCTGAATGGATAGAAACCTCAGACGATAAGTGTTGGCTAGGTGGATTGAAACAGCAGACGATAAGTGTTGGCTGAGTGGATAGAAACAGCAGACGATAAGTGTTGGCTAGGTGGATAGAAACAGCAGACGATAAGTGTTGGCTGAATGGATAGAAACATCAGACGATAAGTGTTGGCTAGGTGGATTCAAACGGCAGACGATAAGTGTTGGCTATGTGGATAGAAACAGCAGTTGATAAGTGTTGGCTAGGTGGATAGAAAAAGCAGACGATAAGTGTTGGCTAGGTGAATAGAGACAGCAGACGATAAGTGTTGGCTGAGTGGATAGAAACAGCAGACGATAAATGTTGGCTAGGTGGATAGAAACAGCAGACGATAAGTGTTGGCTACATGGATAGAAACAGCAGACGATAAGTGTTGGCTAGGTGGATAGAGACAGCAGACGATAAGTGTTGGCTAGGTGGATAGAAACAGCAGACGATAAGTGTTGGCAAGGCGGATAGAAATGTCAGACGATAAGTGTTGGCTAGGTGGATAGAAACAGCAGACGATAAGTGTTGGCTAGGTGGATAGAAAAAGCAGACGATAAGTGTCGGCTAGGTGGATAGAAACAGCAGACGATAAGTGTTGGCTAGGTGGATAGAAACAGCAGTTGATAAGTGTTGGCTAGGTGGATAGAAACAGCAGACGATAGGTGTTGGCTAGGTGGATAGAAACAGCAGACGATAAGTGTTGGCTAGGTGGATAGAAATAGCATACGATAAGTGTTGGCTAGGTGGATAGAAACAGCAGACGATAAGTGTTGGCTAGGTGGATAGAAACAGCAGCCGATAAGTGTTGGCTAGGTGGATAGAAACAGCAGACGATAAGTGTTGGCTAGGTGGATAGAAACAGCAGTTGATAAGTGTTGTCTAGGTAGAGAGAAACAGCAGACGATAAGTGTTGGTTAGGTGGATAGAAACAGCAGACGATAAGTGTCGGCTAGGTGGATAGAAAAAGCAGACGATAAGTGTTGGCTAGGTGGATAGAAACAGCAGTTGATAAGTGTTGGCTAAGTGGATAGAAACAGCAGACGATAGGTGTTGGCTAGGTGGATAGAAACAGCAGACGATAAGTGTTGGCTAGGTGGATAGAAACAGCAGACGATAAGTGTTGGCTAGGTGGATAGAAACAGCAGTTGATAAGTGTTGGCTAGGTGGATAGAAACAGCAGACGATAAGTGTTGGCTGAATGGATAGAAACAGCAGACGATAAGTGTTGGCTGAGTGGATAGAAACAGCAGACGATAAGTGTTGGCTAGGTGGATAGAAACAGCAGACGATAAGTGTTGGCTAGGTGGATAGAAACAGCAGACGATAAGTGTTGACTAGGTGGATAGAAACAGCAGATGATAAGTGATGGCTAGGTGGATATAAACAGCAGACGATAAGTGTTGGCTATGTGGATAGAAACAGCAGACGATAAGTGTTGGCTAGGTGGATAGAAACAGCAGTTGATAAGTGTTGGCTAGGCGGATAGAAACAGCAGACGATAAGTGTTAGCTAGGTGGATAAAAACAGCAGACGATAAGTGTTGCCTAGGTGGATAGAAACAGCAGACGATAAGTGTTGGATGGTGGTTAGAAACAGCAGACGATAAGTGTTGGCTAGGTGGATAGAAAGAGCAGACGATAAGTGTTGGCTAGGTGGATCGAAACAGCAGACGATAAGTGTTGGCTAGGTGGATAGAAACAGCAGACGATAAGTGTTGGCTAGGTGGATAGAAACGGCAGACGATAAGTGTTGGCTAGGTGGATAGAAACAGCAGACGATAAGTGTTGCCTAGGTGGATAGAAACAGCAGATGATGAGTGTTGGCTGAATGGTAGAAACATCAGACGATAAGTGTTGGCTAGGTGGATAGAAATAGCAGACGATAAGTGTTGGCTGAGTGGATTGAAACAGCAGACGATAAGTGTTGGCTAGGTGGATAGAAACAGCAGATGATAAGTGTTGGCAAGGCGGATAGAAGCAGCAGACGATAAGTGTTGGCTAGGTGGATAGAATCAGCAGACGATAAGTGTCGGCTAGGTGGATAGAAACAACAGACGATAAGTGTTGGCTAGGTGGATAGAAACAGCAGACGATAAGTGTTGGCTAGGTGGATAGAAACAGCAGACGATAAGTGTTGGCTAGGTGGATAGAAACATCAGACGATAAGTGTTGGCTGAGTGGATAGAAATAGCAGACGGTAAGTGTTGGCTAGGTGGATAGAAACAGCAGACGATAAGTTTTGGCTGAATGGATAGAAACAGCAGACGATAAGTGTTGGCTGAGTGGATAGAAACAGCAGACGATAAGTGTTGGCTAGGTGGATAGAAACAGCAGACGATAAGTGTTGGCTAGGTGGATAGAAACAGCAGACGATAAGTGTTGGCTAGGTGGATAGAAACAGAAGACGATAAGTGTTGGCTAGTTGGATAGAAACATCAGACGATAAGTGTTGGCTAGGTGGATAGAAACAGCAGACGATAAGTGTTGACTGAGTGGATAGAAACAGCACACGATAAGTGTTGGCTAGGTGGATAGAAACAGCAGACGATAAGTTTTGGCTAGGTGGATAGAAACAGCAGACGATAAGTGTTGGCTAGGTGGATAGAAAATCAGCAGACGATAAGTGTTGGCTAGTAGGATAGAAACAGCAGACGATAAGTGTTGGCAAGAAGGATAGAAACAGCAGACGATAAGTGTTGGCAAGTCAGATAGAAACAGCAGACGATATGTGTTGGCTAGCTGTATAGAAACAGCAGACGATAACTGTTGGCTAGGTGGATAGAAACCGCAGACGATAAGTGTTATCTAGGTAGAGAGAAACAGCAGACGATAAGTGTTGGCTAGGTGGATAGAAACATCAGACGATAAGTGTCGGCTAGGTGGATAGAAACAGCAGACGATAAGTGTTGGCTAGGTGGATAGAAACAGCAGTTGATAAGTGTTGGCTAGGTGGATAGAAACAGCAGACGATAGGTGTTGGCTAGGTGGAGAGAAACAGCAGACGATAAGTGTTGGCTAGGTGGATAGAAACAGCAGACGATAAGTGTTGGCTAGGTGGATAGAAACAGCAGACGATAAGTGTTGGCTAGGTGGATAGAAACAGCAGCCGATAAGTGTTGGCTAGGTGGATAGAAACAGCAGACGATAAGTGTTGGCTAGGTGGATAGAAACCGCAGACGATAAGTGTTGTCTAGGTAGAGAGAAACAGCAGACGATAAGTGTTGGTTAGGTGGATAGAAACAGCAGACGATAAGCGTCGGCTAGGTGGATAGAAAAAGCAGACGATAAGTGTTGGCTAGGTGGATAGAAACAGCAGTTGATAAGTGTTGGCTAGGTGGATAGAAACAGCAGACGATAGGTGTTGGCTAGGTGGATAGAAACAGCAGACGATAAGTGTTGGCTATGTGGATAGAAACAGCAGATGATAAGTGTTGGCTAGGTGGATAGAAACAGCAGACGATAAGTGTTGGCTAGGTGGATAGAAACAGCAGCCGATAAGTGTTGGCTGAATGGATAGAAACATCAGACGATAAGTGTTGGCTAGGTGGATTGAAACAGCAGACGATAAGTGTTGTCTGAATGGATAGAAACCTCAGACGATAAGTGTTGGCTAGGTGGATTGAAACAGCAGACGATAAGTGTTGGCTGAGTGGATAGAAACAGCAGACGATAAGTGTTGGCTAGGTGGATAGAAACAGCAGACGATAAGTGTTGGCTGAATGGATAGAAACATCAGACGATAAGTGTTGGCTAGGTGGATTGAAACGGCAGACGATAAGTGTTGGCTATGTGGATAGAAACAGCAGTTGATAAGTGTTGGCTAGGTGGATAGAAAAAGCAGACGATAAGTGTTGGCTAGGTGGATAGAGACAGCAGACGATAAGTGTTGGCTGAGTGGATAGAAACAGCAGACGATAAATGTTGGCTAGGTGGATAGAAACAGCAGACGATAAGTGTTGGCTACATGGATAGAAACAGCAGACGATAAGTGTTGGCTAGGTGGATAGAAACAGCAGACGATAAGTGTTGGCTAGGTGGATAGAAACAGCAGACGATAAGTGTTGGCAAGGCGGATAGAAATGTCAGACGATAAGTGTTGGCTAGGTGGATAGAAACAGCAGACGATAAGTGTTGGCTAGGTGGATAGAAACAGCAGACGATAAGTGTCGGCTAGGTGGATAGAAACAGCAGACGATAAGTGTTGGCTAGGTGGATAGAAACAGCAGTTGATAAGTGTTGGCTAGGTGGATAGAAACAGCAGACGATAGGTGTTGGCTAGGTGGATAGAAACAGCAGACGATAAGTTTTGGCTAGGTGGATAGAAATAGCAGACGATAAGTGTTGGCTAGGTGGATAGAAACAGCAGACGATAAGTGTTGGCTAGGTGGATAGAAACAGCAGCCGATAAGTGTTGGCTAGGTGGATAGAAACAGCAGACGATAAGTGTTGGCTAGGTGGATAGAAACAGCAGTTGATAAGTGTTGTCTAGGTAGAGAGAAACAGCAGACGATAAGTGTTGGTTAGGTGGATAAAAACAGCAGACGATAAGTGTCGGCTAGGTGGATAGAAAAAGCAGACGATAAGTGTTGGCTAGGTGGATAGAAACAGCAGTTGATAAGTTTTGGCTAAGTGGATAGAAACAGCAGACGATAGGTGTTGGCTAGGTGGATAGAAACAGCAGACGATAAGTGTTGGCTAGGTGGATAGAAACAGCAGACGATAAGTGTTGGCTAGGTGGATAGAAACAGCAGACGATAAGTGTTGGCTAGGTGGATAGAAACAGCAGCCGATAAGTGTTGGCTGAATGGAGAGAAACAGCAGACGATAAGTGTTGGCTAGGTGGATAGAAACAGCAGACGATAAGTGTTGTCTGAATGGATAGAAACCTCAAACGATAAGTGTTGGCTAGGTGGATTGAAACAGCAGACGATAAGTGTTGGCTGAGTGGATAGAAACAGCAGACGATAAGTGTTGGCTAGGTGGATAGAAACAGCAGACGATAAGTGTTGGCTAGGTCGATAGAAACAGCAGTTGATATGTGTTGGCTAGGTGGATAGAAAAAGCAGACGATAAGTGTTGGCTAGGTGGATAGAGACAGCAGACGATAAGTGTTGGCTGAGTGGATAGAAACAGCAGACGATAAATGTTGGCTAGGTGGATAGAAACAGCAGACGATAAGTGTTGGCTACGTGGATAGAAACAGCAGACGATAAGTGTTGGCTAGGTGGATAGAAACAGCAGACGATAAGTGTTGGCTAGGTGGATAGAAACAGCAGACGATAAGTGTTGGCAAGGCGGATAGAAATGTCAGACGATAAGTGTGGGCTAGGTGGATAGAATCAGCAGACGATAAGTGTTGGCTAGGTGGATAGAAACAGCAGACGATAAGTGTTGGCTAGGTGGGTAGAAACAGCAGACGATAAGTGTTGGCTAGGTGGGTAGAAACAGCAGACGATAAATGTTGGCTGAATGGATAGAAACATCAGAAGATAAGTGTTGGCTAGGTGGATAGAGACAGCAGACGATAAGTGTTGGCTGAATGGATAGAAACAGCAGACCATAAGTCTTGACTGAGTGGATAGAAACAGCAGACGATAAGTGTTCGCTAGGTGGATAGAAACAGCAGACGATAAGTGTTGGCTAGGTGGATAGAAACAGCAGACGATAAGTGTTGGCTAGGTGGATAGAAACATCAGACGATAAGTGTTGGTAAGTCAGATAGAAACAGCAGACGATATGTGTTGGCTAGGTGGATAGAAACAGCAGACGATAAGTGTTGTCTATGTGGATAGAAACAGCAGACGATAAGTGTTGGCTAGGTGGATAGAAACAGCAGACGATATGTGTTGGCTGAGTGGATAGAAACAGCAGATGGTAAGTGTTGGCTAGGTGGATAGAAACAGCAGACGATAAGTGTTGGTTGAGTGGATAGAAACAGCAGACGATAATTGTTGGCTGAATGGATAGAAACAGCAGACCATAAGTCTTGACTGAGTGGATAGAAACAGCAGACGATAAGTGTTCGCTAGGTGGATAGAAACAGCAGACGATAAGTGTTGGCTGAATGGATAGAAACAGCAGACCATAAGTCTTGACTGAGTGGATAGAAACAGCAGACGATAAGTGTTCGCTAGGTGGATAGAAACAGCAGACGATAAGTGTTGTCTGAATGGATAGAAACCTCAAACGATAAGTGTTGGCTAGGTGGATTGAAACAGCAGACGATAAGTGTTGGCTGAGTGGATAGAAACAGCAGACGATAAGTGTTGGCTAGGTGGATAGAAACAGCAGACGATAAGTGTTGGCTAGGTCGATAGAAACAGCAGTTGATATGTGTTGGCTAGGTGGATAGAAAAAGCAGACGATAAGTGTTGGCTAGGTGGATAGAGACAGCAGACGATAAGTGTTGGCTGAGTGGATAGAAACAGCAGACGATAAATGTTGGCTAGGTGGATAGAAACAGCAGACGATAAGTGTTGGCTACGTGGATAGAAACAGAAGACGATAAGTGTTGGCTAGGTGGATAGAAACAGCAGACGATAAGTGTTGGCTACGTGGAGAGAAACAGCAGACGATAAGTGTTGGCTAGGTGGATAGAAACAGCAGACGATAAGTGTCGGCTAGGTGGATAGAAAAAGCAGACGATAAGTGTTGGCTAGGTGGATAGAAACAGCAGTTGATAAGTGTTGGCTAGGTGGATAGAAGCAGCAGGCGATAAGTGTTGTCTGAGTGGAAAGAAATAGCAGACGATAAGTGTTGGCTAGGTGGATAGAAACAACAGACGATAAGTGTTGGCTAGGTGGATAGAAACAGCAGACGATAAGTGTTGGCTAGGTGGATAGAAACAGCACACGATACGTGTTGGCTAGGTGGATAGAAACAGCAGACGATAGGTGTTGGCTAGGTGGATAGAAACAGCAGACGATTAGTGTTGGCTAGGTGGATAGAAACAGCAGACGATAAGTGTTGGCTAGGTGGATATAAACAGCAAACGATAAGTGTTGGCTGAATGGAGAGAAACAGCAGACGATAAGTGTTGGCTAGGTGGATAGAAACAGCAGACGATAAGTGTTGGCTAGGTGGATAGAAACAGCAGACGATAAGTGTTAGCTAGGTGGATAGAAACAGCAGTTGATAAGTGTTGACTAGGTGGATAGAAACAGCAGACGATAGGTATTGGCTAGGTGGATAGAAACAGCAGACGATAAGTGTTGGCTAGGTGGATAGAAACAGCAGACGTTAAGTGTTGGCTAGGTGGATAGAAACAGCAGACGATAAGTGTTGGCTAGGTGGATATAAACAGCAAACGATAAGTGTTGGCTGAATGGAGAGAAACAGCAGACGATAAGTGTTGGCTAGGTGGATAGAAACAGCAGACGATAAGTGTTGGCTGAATGGATAGAAACATCAGAAGATAAGTGTTGGCTAGGTGGATAGAAACAGCAGTTGATAAGTGTTGGCTAGGTGGATAGAAGCAGCAGGCGATAAGTGTTGTCTGAGTGGAAAGAAACAGCAGACGATAAGTGTTGGCTAGGTGGATAGAAACAACAGACGATAAGTGTTGGCTAGGTGGATAGAAACAGCAGACGATAAGTGTTGGCTAGGTGGATAGAAACATCAGACGATAAGTGTTGGTTAGGTGGATAGAAACAGCAGACGATAAGTGTCGGCTAGGTGGATAGAAAAAGCAGACGATAAGTGTTGGCTAGGTGGATAGAAACAGCAGTTGATAAGTGTTGGCTAAGTGGATAGAAACAGCAGACGATAGGTGTTGGCTAGGTGGATAGAAACAGCAGACGATAAGTGTTGGCTAGGTGGATAGAAACAGCAGACGATAAGTGTTGTCTGAATGGATAGAAACCTCAAACGATAAGTGTTGGCTAGGTGGATTGAAACAGCAGACGATAAGTGTTGGCTGAGTGGATAGAAACAGCAGACGATAAGTGTTGGCTAGGTGGATAGAAACAGCAGACGATAAGTGTTGGCTAGGTGGATAGAAACAGCAGACGATATGTGTTGGCTGAGTGGATAGAAACAGCAGATGGTAAGTGTTGGCTAGGTGGATAGAAACAGCAGACGATAAGTGTTGGTTGAGTGGATAGAAACAGCAGACGATAGGTGTTGGCTGAATGGATAGAAACAGCAGACCATAAGTCTTGACTGAGTGGATAGAAACAGCAGACGATAAGTGTTCGCTAGGTGGATAGAAACAGCAGACGATAAGTGTTGGCTGGGTGGATAGAAACAGCAGACGATAAGTGTTGGCTAGGTGGATAGAAACAGCAGACGATAAGTGTTGGCTAGGTGGATAGAAATATCAGACGATAAGTGTTGGCAAGTCAGATAGAAACAGCAGACGATATGTGTTGGCTAGGTGGATAGAAACAGCAGACGATAAGTGTTGTCTATGTGGATAGAAACAGCAGACGATAAGTGTTGGCTAGGTGGATAGAAACAGCAGACGATAAGTGTCGGCTAGGTGGATAGAAAAAGCAGACGATAAGTGTTGGCTAGGTGTATAGAAACAGCAGTTGATAAGTGTTGGCTAGGTGGATAGAAGCAGCAGGCGATAAGTGTTGTCTGAGTGGAAAGAAACAGCAGACGATAAGTGTTGGCTAGGTGGATAGAAACAACAGACGATAAGTGTTGGCTAGGTGGATAGAAACAGCAGACGATAAGTGTTGGCTAGGTGGATAGAAACAGCACACGATACGTGTTGGCTAGGTGGATAGAAACAGCAGACGATAGGTGTTGGCTAGGTGGATAGAAACATCAGACGATTAGTGTTGGCTAGGTGGATAGAAACAGCAGACGATAAGTGTTGGCTAGGTGGATATAAACAGCAAACGATAAGTGTTGGCTGAATGGAGAGAAACAGCAGACGATAAGTGTTGGCTAGGTGGATAGAAACAGCAGACGATAAGTGTTGGCTAGGTGGATAGAAACAGCAGACGATAAGTGTTGGCTGAATGGATAGAAACATCAGACGATAAGTGTTGGCTAGGTGGATTGAAAGAGCAGACGATAAGTGTTGGCTAGGTGGATAGATACAACAGACGATAAGTGTTGGATAGGTGGATAGAAACAGTAGACGATAAGTGTCGGCTAGGTGGATAGAAAAAGCAGACGATAAGTGTTAGCTAGGTGGATAGAAACAGCAGTTGATAAGTGTTGACTAGGTGGATAGAAACAGCAGACGATAGGTATTGGCTAGGTGGATAGAAACAGCAGACGATAAGTGTTGGCTAGGTGGATAGAAACAGCAGACGTTAAGTGTTGGCTAGGTGGATAGAAACAGCAGACGATAAGTGTTGGCTAGGTGGGTAGAAACAGCAGACGATAAGTGTTGGCTAGGTGGGTAGAAATAGCAGACGATAAATGTTGGCTGAATGGATAGAAACATCAGAAGATAAGTGTTGGCTAGGTGGATAGAGACAGCAGACGATAAGTGTTGGCTGAATGGATAGAAACAGCAGACCATAAGTCTTGACTGAGTGGATAGAAACAGCAGACGATAAGTGTTCGCTAGGTGGATAGAAACAGCAGACGATAAGTGTTGGCTGGGTGGATAGAAACAGCAGACGATAAGTGTTGGCTAGGTGGATAGAAACAGCAGACGATAAGTGTTGGCTAGGTGGATAGAAACATCAGACGATAAGTGTTGGCAAGTCAGATAGAAACAGCAGACGATATGTGTTGGCTAGGTGGATAGAAACAGCAGACGATAAGTGTTGTCTATGTGGATAGAAACAGCAGACGATAAGTGTTGGCTAGGTGGATAGAAACAGCAGACGATATGTGTTGGCTGAGTGGATAGAAACAGCAGATGGTAAGTGTTGGCTAGGTGGATAGAAACAGCAGACGATAAGTGTTGGTTGAGTGGATAGAAACAGCAGACGATAAGTGTTGGCTGAATGGATAGAAACAGCAGACCATAAGTCTTGACTGAGTGGATAGAAACAGCAGACGATAAGTGTTCGCTAGGTGGATAGAAACAGCAGACGATAAGTGTTGGCTGAATGGATAGAAACAGCAGACCATAAGTCTTGACTGAGTGGATAGAAACAGCAGACGATAAGTGTTCGCTAGGTGGATAGAAACAGCAGACGATAAGTGTTGTCTGAATGGATAGAAACCTCAAACGATAAGTGTTGGCTAGGTGGATTGAAACAGCAGACGATAAGTGTTGGCTGAGTGGATAGAAACAGCAGACGATAAGTGTTGGCTAGGTGGATAGAAACAGCAGACGATAAGTGTTGGCTAGGTCGATAGAAACAGCAGTTGATATGTGTTGGCTAGGTGGATAGAAAAAGCAGACGATAAGTGTTGGCTAGGTGGATAGAGACAGCAGACGATAAGTGTTGGCTGAGTGGATAGAAACAGCAGACGATAAATGTTGGCTAGGTGGATAGAAACAGCAGACGATAAGTGTTGGCTACGTGGATAGAAACAGCAGACGATAAGTGTTGGCTAGGTGGATAGAAACAGCAGACGATAAGTGTTGGCTAGGTGGATAGAAACAGCAGACGATAAGTGTCGGCTAGGTGGATAGAAAAAGCAGACGATAAGTGTTGGCTAGGTGGATAGAAACAGCAGTTGATAAGTGTTGGCTAGGTGGATAGAAGCAGCAGGCGATAAGTGTTGTCTGAGTGGAAAGAAATAGCAGACGATAAGTGTTGGCTAGGTGGATAGAAACAACAGACGATAAGTGTTGGCTAGGTGGATAGAAACAGCAGACGATAAGTGTTGGCTAGGTGGATAGAAACAGCACACGATACGTGTTGGCTAGGTGGATAGAAACAGCAGACGATAGGTGTTGGCTAGGTGGATAGAAACAGCAGACGATTAGTGTTGGCTAGGTGGATAGAAACAGCAGACGATAAGTGTTGGCTAGGTGGATATAAACAGCAAACGATAAGTGTTGGCTGAATGGAGAGAAACAGCAGACGATAAGTGTTGGCTAGGTGGATAGAAACAGCAGACGATAAGTGTTGGCTAGGTGGATAGAAACAGCAGACGATAAATGTTAGCTAGGTGGATAGAAACAGCAGTTGATAAGTGTTGACTAGGTGGATAGAAACAGCAGACGATAGGTATTGGCTAGGTGAATAGAAACAGCAGACGATAAGTGTTGGCTAGGTGGATAGAAACAGCAGACGTTAAGTGTTGGCTAGGTGGATAGAAACAGCAGACGATAAGTGTTGGCTAGGTGGATATAAACAGCAAACGATAAGTGTTGGCTGAATGGAGAGAAACAGCAGACGATAAGTGTTGGCTAGGTGGATAGAAACAGCAGACGATAAGTGTTGGCTGAATGGATAGAAACATCAGAAGATAAGTGTTGGCTAGGTGGATAGAAACAGCAGTTGATAAGTGTTGGCTAGGTGGATAGAAGCAGCAGGCGATAAGTGTTGTCTGAGTGGAAAGAAACAGCAGACGATAAGTGTTGGCTAGGTGGATAGAAGCAACAGACGATAAGTGTTGGCTAGGTGGATAGAAACAGCAGACGATAAGTGTTGGCTAGGTGGATAGAAACATCAGACGATAAGTGTTGGTTAGGTGGATAGAAACAGCAGACGATAAGTGTCGGCTAGGTGGATAGAAAAAGCAGACGATAAGTGTTGGCTAGGTGGATAGAAACAGCAGTTGATAAGTGTTGGCTAAGTGGATAGAAACAGCAGACGATAGGTGTTGGCTAGGTGGATAGAAACAGCAGACGATAAGTGTTGGCTAGGTGGATAGAAACAGCAGACGATAAGTGTTGGCTAGGTGGATAGAAACACCAGACGATAAGTGTTGGCTAGGTGGATAGAAACAGCAGCCGATAAGTGTTGGCTGAATGGAGAGAAACAGCAGACGATAAGTGTTGGCTAGGTGGATAGAAACAGCAGACGATAAGTGTTGTCTGAATGGATAGAAACCTCAAACGATAAGTGTTGGCTAGGTGGATTGAAACAGCAGACGATAAGTGTTGGCTGAGTGGATAGAAACAGCAGACGATAAGTGTTGGCTAGGTGGATAGAAACAGCAGACGATAAGTGTTGGCTAGGTGGATAGAAACAGCAGACGATATGTGTTGGCTGAGTGGATAGAAACAGCAGATGGTAAGTGTTGGCTAGGTGGATAGAAACAGCAGACGATAAGTGTTGGTTGAGTGGATAGAAACAGCAGACGATAGGTGTTGGCTGAATGGATAGAAACAGCAGACCATAAGTCTTGACTGAGTGGATAGAAACAGCAGACGATAAGTGTTCGCTAGGTGGATAGAAACAGCAGACGATAAGTGTTGGCTGGGTGGATAGAAACAGCAGACGATAAGTGTTGGCTAGGTGGATAGAAACAGCAGACGATAAGTGTTGGCTAGGTGGATAGAAACATCAGACGATAAGTGTTGGCAAGTCAGATAGAAACAGCAGACGATATGTGTTGGCTAGGTGGATAGAAACAGCAGACGATAAGTGTTGTCTATGTGGATAGAAACAGCAGACGATATGTGTTGGCTAGGTGGATAGAAACAGCAGACGATAAGTGTCGGCTAGGTGGATAGAAAAAGCAGACGATAAGTGTTGGCTAGGTGTATAGAAACAGCAGTTGATAAGTGTTGGCTAGGTGGATAGAAGCAGCAGGCGATAAGTGTTGTCTGAGTGGAAAGAAACAGCAGACGATAAGTGTTGGCTAGGTGGATAGAAACAACAGACGATAAGTGTTGGCTAGGTGGATAGAAACAGCAGACGATAAGTGTTGGCTAGGTGGATAGAAACAGCACACGATACGTGTTGGCTAGGTGGATAGAAACAGCAGACGATAGGTGTTGGCTAGGTGGATAGAAACAGCAGACGATTAGTGTTGGCTAGGTGGATAGAAACAGCAGACGATAAGTGTTGGCTAGGTGGATATAAACAGCAAACGATAAGTGTTGGCTGAATGGAGAGAAACAGCAGACGATAAGTGTTGGCTAGGTGGATAGAAACAGCAGACGATAAGTGTTGGCTAGGTGGATAGAAACAGCAGACGATAAGTGTTGGCTGAATGGATAGAAACATCAGACGATAAGTGTTGGCTAGGTGGATTGAAAGAGCAGACGATAAGTGTTGGCTAGGTGGATAGATACAACAGACGATAAGTGTTGGATAGGTGGATAGAAACAGTAGACGATAAGTGTCGGCTAGGTGGATAGAAAAAGCAGACGATAAGTGTTAGCTAGGTGGATAGAAACAGCAGTTGATAAGTGTTGACTAGGTGGATAGAAACAGCAGACGATAGGTATTGGCTAGGTGGATAGAAACAGCAGACGATAAGTGTTGGCTAGGTGGATAGAAACAGCAGACGTTAAGTGTTGGCTAGGTGGATAGAAACAGCAGACGATAAGTGTTGGCTAGGTGGATATAAACAGCAAACGATAAGTGTTGGCTGAATGGAGAGAAACAGCAGACGATAAGTGTTGGCTAGGTGGATAGAAACAGCAGACGATAAGTGTTGGCTGAATGGATAGAAACATCAGAAGATAAGTGTTGGCTAGGTGGATAGAAACAGCAGTTGATAAGTGTTGGCTAGGTGGATAGAAGCAGCAGGCGATAAGTGTTGGCTAGGTGGATAGAAACAGCAGACGATAAGTGTTGGCTAGTTGGATAGAAACATCAGACGATAAGTGTTGGCAAGTCAGATAGAAACAGCAGACGATATGTGTTGGCTAGGTGGATAGAAACAGCAGACGATAAGTGTTGTCTAGGTGGATAGAAACAGAAGACGATAAGTGTTGGCTACGTGGAGAGAAACAGCAGACGATAAGTGTAGGCTAGGTGGATAGAAACAGCAGACGATAAGTGTCGGCTAGGTGGATAGAAAAAGCAGACGATAAGTGTTGGCTAGGTGGATAGAAACAGCAGTTGATAAGTGTTGGCTAGGTGGATAGAAGCAGCAGGCGATAAGTGTTGTCTGAGTGGAAAGAAACAGCAGACGATAAGTGTTGGCTAGGTGGATAGAAACAACAGACGATAAGTGTTGGCTAGGTGGATAGAAACAGCAGACGATAAGTGTTGGCTAGGTGGATAGAAACAGCAGACGATACGTGTTGGCTAGGTGGATAGAAACAGCAGACGATAGGTGTTGGCTAGGTGGATAGAAACAGCAGACGATTAGTGTTGGCTAGGTGGATAGAAACAGCAGACGATAAGTGTTGGCTAGGTGGATATAAACAGCAAACGATAAGTGTTGGCTGAATGGAGAGAAACAGCAGACGATAAGTGTTGGCTAGGTGGATAGAAACAGCAGACGATAAGTGTTGGCTAGGTGGATAGAAACAGCAGACGATAAGTGTTGGCTGAATGGATAGAAACATCAGACGATAAGTGTTGGCTAGGTGGATTGAAACAGCAGACGATAAGTGTTGGCTAGGTGGATAGATACAACAGACGATAAGTGTTGGATAGGTGGATAAAAACAGTAGACGATAAGTGTCGGCTAGGTGGATAGAAACAGCAGTTGATAAGTGTTGACTAGGTGGATAGAAACAGCAGACGATAGGTATTGGCTAGGTGGATAGAAACAGCAGACGATAAGGGTTGGCTAGGTGGATAGAAACAGCAGACATTAAGTGTTGGCTAGGTGGATAGAAACAGCAGACGATAAGTGTTGGCTAGGTGGATATAAACAGCAAACGATAAGTGTTGGCTGAATGGAGAGAAACAGCAGACGATAAGTGTTGCCTAGGTGGATAGAAACAGCAGACGATAAGTGTTGGCTAGGTGGATAGAAACAGCAGACGATAAGTGTTGGCTGAATGGATAGAAACATCAGACGATAAGTGTTGGCTAGGTGGATTGAAAGAGCAGACGATAAGTGTTGGCTAGGTGGATAGATACAACAGACGATAAGTGTTGGATAGGTGGATAGAAACAGTAGACGATAAGTGTCGGCTAGGTGGATAGAAAAAGCAGACGATAAGTGTTAGCTAGGTGGATAGAAACAGCAGTTGATAAGTGTTGACTAGGTGGATAGAAACAGCAGACGATAGGTATTGGCTAGGTGGATAGAAACAGCAGACGATAAGTGTTGGCTAGGTGGATAGAAACAGCAGACGTTAAGTGTTGGCTAGGTGGATAGAAACAGCAGACGATAAGTGTTGGCTAGGTGGATATAAACAGCAAACGATAAGTGTTGGCTGAATGGAGAGAAACAGCAGACGATAAGTGTTGGCTAGGTGGATAGAAACAGCAGACGATAAGTGTTGGCTGAATGGATAGAAACATCAGAAGATAAGTGTTGGCTAGGTGGATAGAAACAGCAGTTGATAAGTGTTGGCTAGGTGGATAGAAGCAGCAGGCGATAAGTGTTGGCTAGGTGGATAGAAACAGCAGACGATAAGTGTTGGCTAGTTGGATAGAAACATCAGACGATAAGTGTTGGCAAGTCAGATAGAAACAGCAGACGATATGTGTTGGCTAGGTGGATAGAAACAGCAGACGATAAGTGTTGTCTAGGTGGATAGAAACAGAAGACGATAAGTGTTGGCTACGTGGAGAGAAACAGCAGACGATAAGTGTAGGCTAGGTGGATAGAAACAGCAGACGATAAGTGTCGGCTAGGTGGATAGAAAAAGCAGACGATAAGTGTTGGCTAGGTGGATAGAAACAGCAGTTGATAAGTGTTGGCTAGGTGGATAGAAGCAGCAGGCGATAAGTGTTGTCTGAGTGGAAAGAAACAGCAGACGATAAGTGTTGGCTAGGTGGATAGAAACAACAGACGATAAGTGTTGGCTAGGTGGATAGAAACAGCAGACGATAAGTGTTGGCTAGGTGGATAGAAACAGCAGACGATACGTGTTGGCTAGGTGGATAGAAACAGCAGACGATAGGTGTTGGCTAGGTGGATAGAAACAGCAGACGATTAGTGTTGGCTAGGTGGATAGAAACAGCAGACGATAAGTGTTGGCTAGGTGGATATAAACAGCAAACGATAAGTGTTGGCTGAATGGAGAGAAACAGCAGACGATAAGTGTTGGCTAGGTGGATAGAAACAGCAGACGATAAGTGTTGGCTAGGTGGATAGAAACAGCAGACGATAAGTGTTGGCTGAATGGATAGAAACATCAGACGATAAGTGTTGGCTAGGTGGATTGAAACAGCAGACGATAAGTGTTGGCTAGGTGGATAGATACAACAGACGATAAGTGTTGGATAGGTGGATAAAAACAGTAGACGATAAGTGTCGGCTAGGTGGATAGAAACAGCAGTTGATAAGTGTTGACTAGGTGGATAGAAACAGCAGACGATAGGTATTGGCTAGGTGGATAGAAACAGCAGACGATAAGGGTTGGCTAGGTGGATAGAAACAGCAGACATTAAGTGTTGGCTAGGTGGATAGAAACAGCAGACGATAAGTGTTGGCTAGGTGGATATAAACAGCAAACGATAAGTGTTGGCTGAATGGAGAGAAACAGCAGACGATAAGTGTTGCCTAGGTGGATAGAAACAGCAGACGATAAGTGTTGGCTGAATGGATAGAAACATCAGAAGATAAGTGTTGGCTAGGTGGATAGAAACAGCAGACGATAAGTGTTGGCTAGGTGGATAGAAACAGCAGACGATAAGTGTTGGTTGAGTGGATAGAAACAGCAGATGATAAGTGTTGGCTGAATGGATAGAAACAGCAGACCATAAGTCTTGACTGAGTGGATAGAAACAGCAGACGATAAGTGTTCGCTAGGTGGATAGAAACAGCAGACGATAAGTGTTGGCTAGGTGGATAGAAACAGCAGACGATAAGTGTTGGCTAGGTGGATAGAAACAGCAGACGATAAGTGTTGGCTAGGTGGATAGAAACATCAGACGATAAGTGTTGGCAAGTCAGATAGAAACAGCAGACGATATGTGTTGGCTAGGTGGATAGAAACAGCAGACGAAAAGTGTTGTCTAGGTGGATAGAAACAGCAGACGATAAGTGTTGTCTACGTGGAGAGAAACAGCAGACGATAAGTGTTGGCTAGGTGGATAGAAACAGCAGACGATAAGTGTCGGCTAGGTGGATAGAAAAAGCAGACGATAAGTGTTGGCTAGGTGGATAGAAACAGCAGTTGATAAGTGTTGGCTAGGTGGATAGAAACAGCAGTTGATATGTGTTGGCTAGGTGGATAGAAAAAGCAGACGATAAGTGTTGGCTAGGTGGATAGAGACAGCAGACGATAAGTGTTGGCTGAGTGGATAGAAACAGCAGACGATAAATGTTGGCTAGGTGGATAGAAACAGCAGACGATAAGTGTTGGCTACGTGGATAGAAACAGCAGACGATAAGTGTTGGCTAGGTGGATAGAAACAGCAGACGATAAGTGTTGGCTAAGTGGGTAGAAACAGCAGACGATAAATGTTGGCTGAATGGATAGAAACATCAGAAGATAAGTGTTGGCTAGGTGGATAGAAACAGCAGACGATAAGTGTTGGCTAGGTGGATAGAAACAGCAGACGATATGTGTTGGCTGAGTGGATAGAAACAGCAGATGGTAAGTGTTGGCTAGGTGGATAGAAACAGCAGACGATAAGTGTTGGTTGAGTGGATAGAAACAGCAGACGATAAGTGTTGGCTGAATGGATAGAAACAGCAGACCATAAGTCTTGACTGAGTGGATAGAAACAGCAGACGATAAGTGTTCGCTAGGTGGATAGAAACAGCAGACGATAAGTGTTGGATAGGTGGATAGAAACAGTAGACGATAAGTGTTGGCTAGGTGGATAGAAACAGCAGACGTTAAGTGTTGGCTAGGTGGATAGAAACAGCAGACGATAAGTGTTGGCTAGGTGGATATAAACAGCAAACGATAAGTGTTGGCTGAATGGAGAGAAACAGCAGACGATAAGTGTTGGCTAGGTGGATAGAAACAGCAGACGATAAGTGTTGGCTGAATGGATAGAAACATCAGAAGATAAGTGTTGGCTAGGTGGATAGAAACAGCAGTTGATAAGTGTTGGCTAGGTGGATAGAAGCAGCAGGCAATAAGTGTTGTCTGAGTGGAAAGAAACAGCAGACGATAAGTGTTGGCTAGGTGGATAGAAACAGCAGACGATAAGTGTTGGCTAGGTGGATAGAAACATCAGACGATAAGTGTTGGCAAGTCAGATAGAAACAGCAGACGATATGTGTTGGCTAGGTGGATAGAAACAGCAGACGATAAGTGTTGTCTAGGTGGATAGAAACAGCAGACGATAAGTGTTGGCTACGTGGAGAGAAACAGCAGACGATAAGTGTTGGCTAGGTGGATAGAAACAGCAGACGATAAGTGTCGGCTAGGTGGATAGAAAAAGCAGACGATAAGTGTTGGCTAGGTGGATAGAAACAGCAGTTGATAAGTGTTGGCTAGGTGGATAGAAGCAGCAGGCGATAAGTGTTGTCTGAGTGGAAAGAAACAGCAGACGATAAGTGTTGGCTAGGTGGATAGAAACAACAGACGATAAGTGTTGGCTAGGTGGATAGAAACAGCAGACGATAAGTGTTGGCTAGGTGGATAGAAACAGCAGACGATACGTGTTGGCTAGGTGGATAGAAACAGCAGACGATAGGTGTTGGCTAGGTGGATAGAAACAGCAGACGATTAGTGTTGGCTAGGTGGATAGAAACAGCAGACGATAAGTGTTGGCTACGTGGATATAAACATCAAATGATAAGTGTTGGCTGAATGGAGAGAAACAGCAGACGATAAGTGTTGGCTAGGTGGATAGAAACAGCAGACGATAAGTGTTGGCTAGGTGGATAGAAACAGCAGACGATAAGTGTTGGCTGAATGGATAGAAACATCAGACGATAAGTGTTGGCTAGGTGGATATAAACAGCAAATGATAAGTGTTGGCTGAATGGAGAGAAACAGCAGACGATAAGTGTTGGATAGGTGGATAGAAACAGTAGACGATAAGTGTCGGCTAGGTGGATAGAAAAAGCAGACGATAAGTGTTGGCTAGGTGGATAGAAACAGCAGTTGATAAGTGTTGACTAGGTGGATAGAAACAGCAGACGATAGGTATTGGCTAGGTGGATAGAAACAGCAGACGATAAGTGTTGGCTAGGTGGATAGAAACAGCAGACATTAAGTGTTGGCTAGGTGGATAGAAACAGCAGACGATAAGTGTTGGCTAGGTGGATATAAACAGCAAACGATAAGTGTTGGCTGAATGGAGAGAAACAGCAGACGATAAATGTTGGCTAGGTGGATAGAAACAGCAGACGATAAGTGTTGGCTGAATGGATAGAAACATCAGAAGATAAGTGTTGGCTAGGTGGATAGAAACAGCAGACGATAAGTGTTGGCTAGGTGGATAGAAACAGCAGACGATATGTGTTGGCTGAGTGGATAGAAACAGCAGACGGTAAGTGTTGGCTAGGTGGATAGAAACAGCAGACGATAAGTGTTGGTTGAGTGGATAGAAACAGCAAACGATAAGTGTTGGCTGAATGGATAGAAACATCAGACGATAAGTGTTGGCTAGGTGGATTGAAACAGCAGACGATAAGTGTTGGCTAGGTGGATAGATACAGCAGACGATAAGTGTTGGATAGGTGGTTAGAAACAGTAGACGATAAGTGTCGGCTAGGTGGATAGAAAAAGCAGACGATAAGTGTTGGCTAGGTGGATAGATACAGCAGACGATAAGTGTTGGATAGGTGGTTAGAAACAGTAGACGATAAGTGTCGGCTAGGTGGATAGAAAAAGCAGACGATAAGTGTTGGCTAGGTGGATAGAAACAGCAGTTGATAAGTGTTGACTAGGTGGATAGAAACAGCAGACGATAGGTATTGGCTAGGTGGATAGAAACAGCAGACGATAAGTGTTGGCTAGGTGGATAGAAACAGCAGACGTTAAGTGTTGGCTAGGTGGATAGAAACAGTAGACTATAAGTGTTGGCTAGGTGGATAGAAACAGCAGACGATATGTGTTGGCTGAGTGGATAGAAACAGCAGACGGTAAGTGTTGGCTAGGTGGATAGAAACAGCAGACGATAAGTGTTGGTTGAGTGGATAGAAACAGCAGATGATAAGTCTTGGCTGAATGGATAGAAACAGCAGACCATAAGTCTTGACTGAGTGGATAGAAACAGCAGACGATAAGTGTTCGCTAGGTGGATAGAAACAGCAGACGATAAGTGTTGGCTAGGTGGATAGAAACAGCAGACGATAAGTGTTGGCTAGGTGGATAGAAACAGCAGACGATAAGTGTTGGCTAGGTGGATAGAAACATAAGACGATAAGTGTTGGCAAGTCAGATAGAAACAGCAGACGATATGTGTTGGCTAGGTGGATAGAAACAGCAGACGAAAAGTGTTGTCTAGGTGGATAGAAACAGCAGACGATAAGTGTTGGCTACGTGGAGAGAAACAGCAGACGATAAGTGTTGGCTAGGTGGATAGAAACAGCAGACGATAAGTGTCGGCTAGGTGGATAGAAAAAGCAGACGATAAGTGTTGGCTAGGTGGATAGAAACAGCAGTTGATAAGTGTTGGCTAGGTGGATAGAAGCAGCAGGCGATAAGTGTTGTCTGAGTGGAAAGAAACAGCAGACGATAAGTGTTGGCTAGGTGGATAGAAACAACAGACGATAAGTGTTGGCTAGGTGGATAGAAACAGCAGACGATAAGTGTTGGCTAGGTGGATAGAAACAGCAGACGATACGTGTTGGCTAGGTGGATAGAAACAGCAGACGATAGGTGTTGGCTAGGTGGATAGAAACAGCAGACGATAAGTGTTGGCTAGGTGGATAGAAACAGCAGACGATAAGTGTTGGCTAGGTGGATATAAACAGCAAACGATAAGTGTTGGCTGAATGGATAGAAACATCAGACGATAAGTGTTGGCTAGGTGGATTGAAACAGCAGACGATAAGTGTTGGCTAGGTGGATAGATACAGCAGACGATAAGTGTTGGATAGGTGGTTAGAAACAGTAGACGATAAGTGTCGGCTAGGTGGATAGAAAAAGCAGACGATAAGTGTTGGCTAGGTGGATAGAAACAGCAGTTGATAAGTGTTGACTAGGTGGATAGAAACAGCAGACGATAGGTATTGGCTAGGTGGATAGAAACAGCAGACGATAAGTGTTGGCTAGGTGGATAGAAACAGCAGACGTTAAGTGTTGGCTAGGTGGATAGAAACAGTAGACTATAAGTGTTGGCTAGGTGGATAGAAACAGCAGACGATAAGTGTTGGCTGAATGGAGAGAAACAGCAGACGATAAGAGTTGGCTAGGTGGATAGAAACAGCAGACGATAAGTGTTGGCTACGTGGATAGAAACAGCAGCGGATAAGTGTTGGCTAGGTGGATAGAAACAGCAGACGATAAGTGTTGGCTGAATGGATATAAACAGCAGACGATAAGTCTTGACTGAGTGGATAGAAACAGCAGACGATAAGTGTTGGCTACGTGGATAGAAACAGCAGACGATAAGTGTTGGCTAGGTGGATAGAAACAGCAGACGATAAGTGTTGGCTAGGTGGATAGAAACAGCAGACGATAAGTGTTGGCAAGGCGGATAGAAATGTCAGACGATAAGTGTTGGCTACGTGGATATAATTAGCAGACGATAAGTGTTGGCTAGGTGGATAGAATCAGCAGACGATAAGTGTTGGCTAGGTGGATAGAAACAGCAGACGATAAGTGTTGGCTAGGTGGATAGAAACAGCAGACGATATGTGTTGGCTGAGTGGATAGAAACAGCAGACTGTAAGTGTTGGCTAGGTGGATAGAAACAGCAGACGATAAGTGTTGGCTGAATGGATAGAAACAACAGACGATAAGTCTTGACTGAGAGGATAGAAACAGCAGACGATAAGTGTTCGCTAGGTGGATAGAAACAGCAGACGATAAGTGTTGGCTAGGTGGATAGAAACAGCAGACGATAAGTGTTGGCTAGGGGGATAGAAACAGCAGACGATAAGTGTTGGCTAGGTGGATAGAAACATCAGACGAGAAGTGTTGGCAAGTCAGATAGAAACAGCAGACGATATGTGTTGGCTAGGTGGATAGAAACAGCAGAGGATAAGTGTTGTCTAGGTGGATAGAAACAGCAGACGATAAGTGTTGTCTGAGTGGAACGAAACAGCAGACGATAAGTGTTGGCTAGGTGGATAGAAACAACAGACGATAAGTGTTGGCTAGGTGGATAGAAACAGCAGACGATAAGTGTTGGCTAGGTGGATAGAAACAGCAGACGATACGTGTTGGCTAGGTGGATAGAAACATCTGACGATAAGTGTTGGCAAGTCAGATAGAAACAGCAGATGATATGTGTTGGCTAGGTGGATAGAAACAGCAGACGATAAGTGTTGTCTAGGTGGATAGAAGCAGCAGGCGATAAGTGTTGTCTGAGTGGAAAGAAACAGCAGACGATAAGTGTTGGCTCGGTGGATAGAAACAGCAGACGATAAGTGTTGGCTATGTGGATAGAAACAGCAGACGATACGTGTTGGCTAGGTGGATAGAAACAGCAGACGATAGGTGTTGGCTAGGTGGATAGAAACAGCAGACGATAAGTGTTGGCTAGGTGGATAGAAACAGCAGACGATAAGTGTTGCCTAGGTGGATATAAACAGCAAACGATAAGTGTTGGCTGAATGGAGAGAAACAGCAGACGATAAGTGTTGGCTAGGTGGATAGAAACAGCAGACGATAAGTGTTGGCTAGGTGGATAGAAACAGCAGACGATAAGTGTTGGCTGAATGGATAGAAACATCAGACGATAAGTGTTGGATAGGTGGATAGAAACAGTAGACGATAAGTGTCGGCTAGGTGGATAGAAAAAGCAGACGATAAGTGTTGGCTAGGTGGATAGAAACAGCAGTTGATAAGTGTTGGCTAGGTGGATAGAAACAGCAGACGATAGGTATTGGCTAGGTGGATAGAAACAGCAGACGATAAGTGTTGGCTAGGTGGATAGAAACAGCAGACGTTAAGTTTTGGCTAGGTGGATAGAAACAGCAGACTATAAGTTTTGGCTAGCTGGATAGAAACAGCAGACGATAAGTGTTGGCTGAATGGAGAGAAACAGCAGACGATAAGCGTTGGCTAGGTGGATAGAAACAGCAGACGATAAGTGTTGGCTACGTGGATAGAAACAGCAGCCGATAAGTGTTGGCTAGGTGGATAGAAACAGCAGACGATGAGTGTTGGCTGAATGGATATAAACAGCAGACGATAAGTCTTGACTGAGTGGATAGAAACAGCAGACGATAAGTGTTGGCTACGTGGATAGAAACAGCAGACGATAAGTGTTGGCTAGGTGGATAGAAACAGCAGACGATAAGTGTTGGCTAGCTGGATAGAAACAGCAGACGATAAGTGTTGGCAAGGCGGATAGAAATGTCAGACGATAAGTGTTGGCTACGTGGATATAATTAGCAGACGATAAGTGTTGGCTAGGTGGATAGAATCAGCAGACGATAAGTGTTGGCTAGGTGGATAGAAACAGCAGACGATAAGTGTTGGCTAGGTGGATAGAAACAGCAGACGATATGTGTTGGCTGAGTGGATAGAAACAGCAGACGGTAAGTGTTGGCTAGGTGGATAGAAACAGCAGACGATAAGTGTTGGCTGAATGGATAGAAACAACAGACGATAAGTCTTAACTGAGAGGATAGAAACAGCAGACGATAAGTGTTCGCTAGGTGGATAGAAACAGCAGACGATAAGTGTTGGCTAGGTGGATAGAAACAGCAGACGATAAGTGTTGGCTAGGGGGATAGAAACAGCAGACGATAAGTGTTGGCTAGGTGGATAGAAACATCAGACGATAAGTGTTGGCAAGTCAGATAGAAACAGCAGACGATATGTGTTGGCTAGGTGGATAGAAACAGCAGACGATAAGTGTTGTCTAGGTGGATAGAAACAGCAGACGATAAGTGTTGTCTGAGTGGAAAGAAACAGCAGACGATAAGTGTTGGCTAGGTGGATAGAAACAACAGACGATAAGTGTTGGCTAGGTGGATAGAAACAGCAGACGATAAGTGTTGGCTAGGTGGATAGAAACAGCAGATGATATGTGTTGGCTAGGTGGATAGAAACAGCAGACGATAAGTGTTGTCTAGGTGGATAGAAGCAGCAGGTGATAAGTGTTGTCTGAGTGGAAAGAAACAGCAGACGATAAGTGTTGGCTAGGTGGATAGAAACAACAGACGATAAGTGTTGGCTAGGTGGATAGAAACATCAGACGATAATTGTTGGCTAGGTGGATAGAAACAGCAGACGATACGTGTTGGCTAGGTGGATAGAAACAGCAGACGATAGGTGTTGGCTAGGTGGATAGAAACAGCAGACGATAAGTGTTGGCTAGGTGGATAGAAACAGCAGACGATAAGTGTTGCCTAGGTGGATATAAACAGCAAACGATAAGTGTTGGCTGAATGGAGAGAAACAGCAGACGATAAGTGTTGGCTAGGTGGATAGAAACAGCAGACGATAAGTGTTGGCTAGGTGGATAGAAACAGCAGACGATAAGTGTTGGCTGAATGGATAGAAACATCAGACGATAAGTGTTGGCTAGGTGGATTGAAACAGCAGACGATAAGTGTTGGCTAGGTGGATAGATACAGCAGACGATAAGTGTTGGATAGGTGGATAGAAACAGTAGACGATAAGTGTAGTCTAGGTGGATAGAAAAAGCAGACGATAAGTGTTGGCTAGGTTGATAGAAACAGCAGTTGATAAGTGTTGGCTAGGTGGATAGAAACAGCAGACGATAGGTATTGGCTAGGTGGATAGAAACAGCAGACGATAAGTGTTGGCTAGGTGGATAGAAACAGCAGACGTTAAGTGTTGGCTAGGTGGATAGAAACAGCAGACTATAAGTGTTGGCTAGGTGGATAGAAACAGCAGACGATAAGTGTTGGCTGAATGGAGAGAAACAGCAGACGATAAGAGTTGGCTAGGTGGATAGAAACAGCAGACGATAAGAGTTGGCTACGTGGATAGAAACAGCAGCCGATAAGTGTTGGCTAGGTGGATAGAAACAGCAGACGATAAGTGTTGGCTGAATGGATAGAAACAGCAGACGATAAGTCTTGACTGAGTGGATAGAAACAGCAGACGATAAGTGTTGACTACGTGGATAGAAACAGCAGACGATAAGTGTTGGCTAGGTGGATAGAAACAGCAGACTATAAGTGTTGGCTAGGTGGATAGAAATAGCAGACGATAAGTGTTGGCAAGGCGGATAGAAATGTCAGACGATAAGTGTGGGCTAGGTGTATATAATCAGCAGACGATAAGTGTTGGCTAGGTGGATAGAATCAGCAGACGATAAGTGTTGGCTAGGTGGATAGAAACAGCAGACGATAAGTGTTGGCTAGGTGGATAGAAACAGCAGACGATATGTGTTGGCTGAGTGGATAGAAACAGCAGACGGTAAGTGTTGGCTAGGTGGATAGAAACAGCAGACGATAAGTGTTGGCTGAATGGATAGAAACAGCAGACGATAAGTCTTGACTGAGAGGATAGAAACAGCAGACGATAAGTGTTGGCAAGTCAGATAGAAACAGCAGACGATATGTGTTGGCTAGGTGGATAGAAACAGCAGACGATAAGTGTTGTCTAGGTGGATAGAAACATCAGACGATAAGTGTTGGCAAGTCAGATAGAAACAGCAGACGATATGTGTTGGCTAGGTGGATAGAAACAGCAGACGATAAGTGTTGTCTAGGTGGATAGAAACAGCAGACGATAAGTGTTGTCTGAGTGGAAAGAAACAGCAGACGATAAGTGTTGGCTAGGTGGATAGAAACAACAGACGATAAGTGTTGGCTAGGTGGATAGAAACAGCAGACGATAAGTGTTGGCTAGGTGGATAGAAACAGCAGATGATATGTGTTGGCTAGGTGGATAGAAACAGCAGACGATAAGTGTTGTCTAGGTGGATAGAAGCAGCAGGTGATAAGTGTTGTCTGAGTGGAAAGAAACAGCAGACGATAAGTGTTGGCTAGGTGGATAGAAACAACAGACGATAAGTGTTGGCTAGGTGGATAGAAACATCAGACGATAATTGTTGGCTAGGTGGATAGAAACAGCAGACGATACGTGTTGGCTAGGTGGATAGAAACAGCAGACGATAGGTGTTGGCTAGGTGGATAGAAACAGCAGACGATAAGTGTTGGCTAGGTGGATAGAAACAGCAGACGATAAGTGTTGCCTAGGTGGATATAAACAGCAAACGATAAGTGTTGGCTGAATGGAGAGAAACAGCAGACGATAAGTGTTGGCTAGGTGGATAGAAACAGCAGACGATAAGTGTTGGCTAGGTGGATAGAAACAGCAGACGATAAGTGTTGGCTGAATGGATAGAAACATCAGACGATAAGTGTTGGCTAGGTGGATTGAAACAGCAGACGATAAGTGTTGGCTAGGTGGATAGATACAGCAGACGATAAGTGTTGGATAGGTGGATAGAAACAGTAGACGATAAGTGTAGTCTAGGTGGATAGAAAAAGCAGACGATAAGTGTTGGTTAGGTTGATAGAAACAGCAGTTGATAAGTGTTGGCTAGGTGGATAGAAACAGCAGACGATAGGTATTGGCTAGGTGGATAGAAACAGCAGACGATAAGTGTTGGCTAGGTGGATAGAAACAGCAGACGTTAAGTGTTGGCTAGGTGGATAGAAACAGCAGACTATAAGTGTTGGCTAGGTGGATAGAAACAGCAGACGATAAGTGTTGGCTGAATGGAGAGAAACAGCAGACGATAAGAGTTGGCTAGGTGGATAGAAACAGCAGACGATAAGAGTTGGCTACGTGGATAGAAACAGCAGCCGATAAGTGTTGGCTAGGTGGATAGAAACAGCAGACGATAAGTGTTGGCTGAATGGATAGAAACAGCAGACGATAAGTCTTGACTGAGTGGATAGAAACAGCAGACGATAAGTGTTGACTACGTGGATAGAAACAGCAGACGATAAGTGTTGGCTAGGTGGATAGAAACAGCAGACTATAAGTGTTGGCTAGGTGGATAGAAATAGCAGACGATAAGTGTTGGCAAGGCGGATAGAAATGTCAGACGATAAGTGTGGGCTAGGTGTATATAATCAGCAGACGATAAGTGTTGGCTAGGTGGATAGAATCAGCAGACGATAAGTGTTGGCTAGGTGGATAGAAACAGCAGACGATAAGTGTTGGCTAGGTGGATAGAAACAGCAGACGATATGTGTTGGCTGAGTGGATAGAAACAGCAGACGGTAAGTGTTGGCTAGGTGGATAGGAACAGCAGACGATAAGTGTTGGCTGAATGGATAGAAACAGCAGACGATAAGTCTTGACTGAGAGGATAGAAACAGCAGACGATAAGTGTTGGCAAGTCAGATAGAAACAGCAGACGATATGTGTTGGCTAGGTGGATAGAAACAGCAGACGATAAGTGTTGTCTAGGTGGATAGAAACAGCAGACGATAAGTGTTGGCTAGGTGGAGAGAAACAGCAGACGATAAGTGTTGGCTAGGTGGATAGAAACAGCAGACGATAAGTGTCGGCTAGGTGGATAGAAAAAGCAGACGATAAGTGTTGGCTAGGTGGATAGAAACAGCAGTTGATAAGTGTTGGCTAGGTGGATAGAAGCAGCAGACGATAAGTGTTGTCCGAGTGGAAAGAAACAGCAGACGATAAGTGTTGGCTAGGTGGATAGAAACAACAGACGATAAGTGTTGGCTAGGTAGATAGAAAAAGCAAACGATAGGTGTTGGCTAGGTGGATAGAAACAGCAGACGATAGGTGTTGGCTAGGTGGATAGAAACAGCAGACGATAAGTGTTGGCTAGGTGGATAGAAACAGCAGACGATAAGTGTTGGCTAGGTGGATAGAAACAGCAGACGATAAGTGTTGGCTAGGGGGATAGAAACAGCAGACGATAAGTGTTGGCTAGGTGGATAGAAACATCAGACGATAAGTGTTGGCAAGTCAGATAGAAACAGCAGACGATATGTGTTGGCTAGGTAGATAGAAACAGCAGACGATAAGTGTTGTCTAGGTGGATAGAAACAGCAGACGATAAGTGTTGTCTGAGTGGAAAGAAACAGCAGACGATAAGTGTTGGCTAGGTGGATAGAAACAACAAACGATAAGTGTTGGCTAGGTGGATAGAAACAGCAGACGATAAGTGTTGGCTAGGTGGATAGAAACAGCAGACGATACGTGTTGGCTAGGTGGATAGAAACATCAGACGATAAGTGTTGGCAAGTCAGATAGAAACAGCAGACGATATGTGTTGGCTAGGTGGATATAAACAGCAGACGATAAGTGTTGTCTAGGTGGATAGAAGCAGCAGGCGATAAGTGTTGTCTGAGTGGAAAGAAACAGCAGACGATAAGTGTTGGCTAGTTGGATAGAAACAACAGACGATAAGTGTTGGCTAGGTGGATATAAACAGCAGACGATAAGTGTTGGCTAGGTGGATAGAAACAGCAGACGATACGTGTTGGCTAGGTGGATAGAAACAGCAGACGATAGGTGTTGGCTAGGTGGATAGAAACAGCAGACGATAAGTGTGGCTAGGTGGATAGAAACAGCAGACGATAAGTGTTGCCTAGGTGGATATAAACAGCAAACGATAAGTGTTGGCTGAATGGAGAGAAACAGCAGACGATAAGTGTTGGCTAGGTGGATAGAAACAGCAGACGATAAGTGTTGGCTAGGTGGATAGAAACAGCAGACGATAAGTGTTGGCTGAATGGATAGAAACATCAGACGATAAGTGTTGGATAGGTGGATAGAAACAGTAGACGATAAGTGTCGGCTAGGTGGATAGAAAAAGCAGACGATAAGTGTTGGCTAGGTGGATAGAAACAGCAGTTGATAAGTGTTGGCTAGGTGGATAGAAACAGCAGACGATAGGTATTGGCTAGGTGGATAGAAACAGCAGACGATAAGTGTTGGCTAGGTGGATAGAAACAGCAGACGTTAAGTTTTGGCTAGGTGGATAGAAACAGCAGACTATAAGTGTTGGCTAGGTGGATAGAAACAGCAGACGATAAGTGTTGGCTGAATGGAGAGAAACAGCAGACGATAAGAGTTGGCTAGGTGGATAGAAACAGCAGACGATAAGTGTTGGCTACGTGGATAGAAACAGCAGCCGATAAGTGTTGGCTAGGTGGATAGAAACAGCAGACGATAAGTCTTGACTGAGAGGATAGAAACAGCAGACGATAAGTGTTCGCTAGGTGGATAGAAACAGCAGACGATAAGTGTTGGCTAGGTGGATAGAAACAGCAGACGATAAGTGTTGGCTAGGGGGATAGAAACAGCAGACGATAAGTGTTGGCTAGGTGGATAGAAACATCAGACGATAAGTGTTGGCAAGTCAGATAGAAACAGCAGACGATATGTGTTGGCTAGGTGGATAGAAACAGCAGACGATAAGTGTTGTCTAGGTGGATAGAAACAGCAGACGATAAGTGTTGGCTAGGTGGAGAGAAACAGCAGACGATAAGTGTTGGCTAGGTGGATAGAAACAGCAGACGATAAGTGTCGGCTAGGTGGATAGAAAAAGCAGACGATAAGTGTTGGCTAGGTGGATAGAAACAGCAGTTGATAAATGTTGGCTAGGTGGATAGAAGCAGCAGACGATAAGTGTTGTCTGAGTGGAAAGAAACAGCAGACGATAAGTGTTGGCTAGGTGGATAGAAACAGCAGACGATAAGTGTTGGCTAGGTGGATAGAAACAGCAGACGATAAGTGTTGGCTAGGTGGATATAATCAGAAGACGATATGTGTTGGCTGAGTGGATAGAAACAGCTGACGATAAGTGTTGGCTAGGTGGATAGAAACAGCAGACGATACGTGTTGGCTAGGTGGATAGAAACAGCAGACGATAGGTGTTGGCTAGGTGGATAGAAACAGCAGACGATAAGTGTTGGCTAGGTGGATAGAAACCACAGACGATAAGTGTTGGCTAGGTGGATAGAAACAGCAGACGATAAGTGTTGGCTAGGTGGATAGAAACAGCAGACGATAAGTGTTGGCTAGGTGGATAGAAACAGCAGACGATAAGTGTTGGCTAGGTGGATAGAAACAGCAGACGTTAAGTGTTGGCTAGGTGGATAGAAACAGCAGACTATAAGTGTTGGCTATGTGGATAGAAACAGCAGACGATAAGTGTTGGCTGAATGGAGAGAAACAGCAGACGATAAGTGTTGGCTAGGTGGATAGAAACAGCAGACGATAAGTGTTGGCTACGTGGATAGAAACAGCAGCCGATAAGTGTTGGCTAGGTGGATAGAAACAGCAGACGATAAGTGTTGGCTGAATGGATAGAAACAGCAGACGATAAGTCTTGACTGAGTGGATAGAAACAGCAGACGATAAGTGTTGGCTACGTGGAGAGAAACAGCAGACGATAAGTGTTGGCTAGGTGGATAGAAACAGCAGACGATAAGTGTTGGCTAGGTGGATATAATCAGAAGACGATATGTGTTGGCTGAGTGGATAGAAACAGCAGACGGTAAGTGTTGGCTAGGTGGATAGAAACAGCAGACGATAAGTGTTGGCTGAATGGATAGAAACAGCAGACGGTAAGTGTTGGCTAGGTGGATAGAAACTGCAGACGAGAAGTGTTGGCTGAATGGATAGAAACAGCAGACGGTAAGTGTTGGCTAGGTGGATAGAAACAGCAGACGGTAAGTGTTGGCTAGGTGGATAGAAACAGCAGACGATATGTGTTGGCTGAGTGGATAGAAACAGCAGACGGTAAGTGTTGGCTAGGTGGATAGAAACAGCAGACGAGAAGTGTTGGCTGAATGGATAGAAACAGCAGACGGTAAGTGTTGGCTAGGTGGATAGAAACTGCAGACGATAAGTGTTGGCTAGGTGGATAGAAACAGCAGACGATAAGTCTTGACTGAGAGGATAGAAACAGCAGACTGTAAGTGTTGGCTAGGTGGATAGAAACAGCAGACGATAAGTGTTGGCTGAATGGATAGAAACAACAGACGATAAGTCTTGACTGAGAGGATAGAAACAGCAGACGATAAGTGTTCGCTAGGTGGATAGAAACAGCAGACGATAAGTGTTGGCAAGGCGGATAGAAATGTCAGACGATAAGTGTTGGCTACGTGGATATAATTAGCAGACGATAAGTGTTGGCTAGGTGGATAGAATCAGCAGACGATAAGTGTTGGCTAGGTGGATAGAAACAGCAGACGATAAGTGTTGGCTAGGTGGATAGAAACAGCAGACGATATGTGTTGGCTGAGTGGATAGAAACAGCAGACTGTAAGTGTTGGCTAGGTGGATAGAAACAGCAGACGATAAGTGTTGGCTGAATGGATAGAAACAACAGACGATAAGTCTTGACTGAGAGGATAGAAACAGCAGACGATAAGTGTTCGCTAGGTGGATAGAAACAGCAGACGATAAGTGTTGGCTAGGTGGATAGAAACAGCAGACGATAAGTGTTGGCTAGGGGGATAGAAACAGCAGACGATAAGTGTTGGCTAGGTGGATAGAAACATCAGACGAGAAGTGTTGGCAAGTCAGATAGAAACAGCAGACGATATGTGTTGGCTAGGTGGATAGAAACAGCAGAGGATAAGTGTTGTCTAGGTGGATAGAAACAGCAGACGATAAGTGTTGTCTGAGTGGAACGAAACAGCAGACGATAAGTGTTGGCTAGGTGGATAGAAACAACAGACGATAAGTGTTGGCTAGGTGGATAGAAACAGCAGACGATAAGTGTTGGCTAGGTGGATAGAAACAGCAGACGATACGTGTTGGCTAGGTGGATAGAAACATCTGACGATAAGTGTTGGCAAGTCAGATAGAAACAGCAGATGATATGTGTTGGCTAGGTGGATAGAAACAGCAGACGATAAGTGTTGTCTAGGTGGATAGAAGCAGCAGGCGATAAGTGTTGTCTGAGTGGAAAGAAACAGCAGACGATAAGTGTTGGCTCGGTGGATAGAAACAGCAGACGATAAGTGTTGGCTATGTGGATAGAAACAGCAGACGATACGTGTTGGCTAGGTGGATAGAAACAGCAGACGATAGGTGTTGGCTAGGTGGATAGAAACAGCAGACGATAAGTGTTGGCTAGGTGGATAGAAACAGCAGACGATAAGTGTTGCCTAGGTGGATATAAACAGCAAACGATAAGTGTTGGCTGAATGGAGAGAAACAGCAGACGATAAGTGTTGGCTAGGTGGATAGAAACAGCAGACGATAAGTGTTGGCTAGGTGGATAGAAACAGCAGACGATAAGTGTTGGCTGAATGGATAGAAACATCAGACGATAAGTGTTGGATAGGTGGATAGAAACAGTAGACGATAAGTGTCGGCTAGGTGGATAGAAAAAGCAGACGATAAGTGTTGGCTAGGTGGATAGAAACAGCAGTTGATAAGTGTTGGCTAGGTGGATAGAAACAGCAGACGATAGGTATTGGCTAGGTGGATAGAAACAGCAGACGATAAGTGTTGGCTAGGTGGATAGAAACAGCAGACGTTAAGTTTTGGCTAGGTGGATAGAAACAGCAGACTATAAGTTTTGGCTAGCTGGATAGAAACAGCAGACGATAAGTGTTGGCTGAATGGAGAGAAACAGCAGACGATAAGAGTTGGCTAGGTGGATAGAAACAGCAGACGATAAGTGTTGGCTACGTGGATAGAAACAGCAGCCGATAAGTGTTGGCTAGGTGGATAGAAACAGCAGACGATGAGTGTTGGCTGAATGGATATAAACAGCAGACGATAAGTCTTGACTGAGTGGATAGAAACAGCAGACGATAAGTGTTGGCTACGTGGATAGAAACAGCAGACGATAAGTGTTGGCTAGGTGGATAGAAACAGCAGACGATAAGTGTTGGCTAGCTGGATAGAAACAGCAGACGATAAGTGTTGGCAAGGCGGATAGAAATGTCAGACGATAAGTGTTGGCTACGTGGATATAATTAGCAGACGATAAGTGTTGGCTAGGTGGATAGAATCAGCAGACGATAAGTGTTGGCTAGGTGGATAGAAACAGCAGACGATAAGTGTTGGCTAGGTGGATAGAAACAGCAGACGATATGTGTTGGCTGAGTGGATAGAAAAAGCAGACGGTAAGTGTTGGCTAGGTGGATAGAAACAGCAGACGATAAGTGTTGGCTGAATGGATAGAAACAACAGACGATAAGTCTTAACTGAGATGATAGAAACAGCAGACGATAAGTGTTCGCTAGGTGGATAGAAACAGCAGACGATAAGTGTTGGCTAGGTGGATAGAAACAGCAGACGATAAGTGTTGGCTAGGGGGATAGAAACAGCAGACGATAAGTGTTGGCTAGGTGGATAGAAACATCAGACGATAAGTGTTGGCAAGTCAGATAGAAACAGCAGACGATATGTGTTGGCTAGGTGGATAGAAACAGCAGACGATAAGTGTTGTCTAGGTGGATAGAAACAGCAGACGATAAGTGTTGTCTGAGTGGAAAGAAACAGCAGACGATAAGTGTTGGCTAGGTGGATAGAAACAACAGACGATAAGTGTTGGCTAGGTGGATAGAAACAGCAGACGATAAGTGTTGGCTAGGTGGATAGAAACAGCAGATGATATGTGTTGGCTAGGTGGATAGAAACAGCAGACGATAAGTGTTGTCTAGGTGGATAGAAGCAGCAGGTGATAAGTGTTGTCTGAGTGGAAAGAAACAGCAGACGATAAGTGTTGGCTAGGTGGATAGAAACAACAGACGATAAGTGTTGGCTAGGTGGATAGAAACATCAGACGATAATTGTTGGCTAGGTGGATAGAAACAGCAGACGATACGTGTTGGCTAGGTGGATAGAAACAGCAGACGATAGGTGTTGGCTAGGTGGATAGAAACAGCAGACGATAAGTGTTGGCTAGGTGGATAGAAACAGCAGACGATAAGTGTTGCCTAGGTGGATATAAACAGCAAACGATAAGTGTTGGCTGAATGGAGAGAAACAGCAGACGATAAGTGTTGGCTAGGTGGATAGAAACAGCAGACGATAAGTGTTGGCTAGGTGGATAGAAACAGCAGACGATAAGTGTTGGCTGAATGGATAGAAACATCAGACGATAAGTGTTGGCTAGGTGGATTGAAACAGCAGACGATAAGTGTTGGCTAGGTGGATAGATACAGCAGACGATAAGTGTTGGATAGGTGGATAGAAACAGTAGACGATAAGTGTAGTCTAGGTGGATAGAAAAAGCAGACGATAAGTGTTGGCTAGGTTGATAGAAACAGCAGTTGATAAGTGTTGGCTAGGTGGATAGAAACAGCAGACGATAGGTATTGGCTAGGTGGATAGAAACAGCAGACGATAAGTGTTGGCTAGGTGGATAGAAACAGCAGACGTTAAGTGTTGGCTAGGTGGATAGAAACAGCAGACTATAAGTGTTGGCTAGGTGGATAGAAACAGCAGACGATAAGTGTTGGCTGAATGGAGAGAAACAGCAGACGATAAGAGTTGGCTAGGTGGATAGAAACAGCAGACGATAAGAGTTGGCTACGTGGATAGAAACAGCAGCCGATAAGTGTTGGCTAGGTGGATAGAAACAGCAGACGATAAGTGTTGGCTGAATGGATAGAAACAGCAGACGATAAGTCTTGACTGAGTGGATAGAAACAGCAGACGATAAGTGTTGACTACGTGGATAGAAACAGCAGACGATAAGTGTTGGCTAGGTGGATAGAAACAGCAGACTATAAGTGTTGGCTAGGTGGATAGAAATAGCAGACGATAAGTGTTGGCAAGGCGGATAGAAATGTCAGACGATAAGTGTGGGCTAGGTGTATATAATCAGCAGACGATAAGTGTTGGCTAGGTGGATAGAATCAGCAGACGATAAGTGTTGGCTAGGTGGATAGAAACAGCAGACGATAAGTGTTGGCTAGGTGGATAGAAACAGCAGACGATATGTGTTGGCTGAGTGGATAGAAACAGCAGACGGTAAGTGTTGGCTAGGTGGATAGAAACAGCAGACGATAAGTGTTGGCTGAATGGATAGAAACAGCAGACGATAAGTCTTGACTGAGAGGATAGAAACAGCAGACGATAAGTGTTGGCAAGTCAGATAGAAACAGCAGACGATATGTGTTGGCTAGGTGGATAGAAACAGCAGACGATAAGTGTTGTCTAGGTGGATAGAAACATCAGACGATAAGTGTTGGCAAGTCAGATAGAAACAGCAGACGATATGTGTTGGCTAGGTGGATAGAAACAGCAGACGATAAGTGTTGTCTAGGTGGATAGAAACAGCAGACGATAAGTGTTGTCTGAGTGGAAAGAAACAGCAGACGATAAGTGTTGGCTAGGTGGATAGAAACAACAGACGATAAGTGTTGGCTAGGTGGATAGAAACAGCAGACGATAAGTGTTGGCTAGGTGGATAGAAACAGCAGATGATATGTGTTGGCTAGGTGGATAGAAACAGCAGACGATAAGTGTTGTCTAGGTGGATAGAAGCAGCAGGTGATAAGTGTTGTCTGAGTGGAAAGAAACAGCAGACGATAAGTGTTGGCTAGGTGGATAGAAACAACAGACGATAAGTGTTGGCTAGGTGGATAGAAACATCAGACGATAATTGTTGGCTAGGTGGATAGAAACAGCAGACGATACGTGTTGGCTAGGTGGATAGAAACAGCAGACGATAGGTGTTGGCTAGGTGGATAGAAACAGCAGACGATAAGTGTTGGCTAGGTGGATAGAAACAGCAGACGATAAGTGTTGCCTAGGTGGATATAAACAGCAAACGATAAGTGTTGGCTGAATGGAGAGAAACAGCAGACGATAAGTGTTGGCTAGGTGGATAGAAACAGCAGACGATAAGTGTTGGCTAGGTGGATAGAAACAGCAGACGATAAGTGTTGGCTGAATGGATAGAAACATCAGACGATAAGTGTTGGCTAGGTGGATTGAAACAGCAGACGATAAGTGTTGGCTAGGTGGATAGATACAGCAGACGATAAGTGTTGGATAGGTGGATAGAAACAGTAGACGATAAGTGTAGTCTAGGTGGATAGAAAAAGCAGACGATAAGTGTTGGTTAGGTTGATAGAAACAGCAGTTGATAAGTGTTGGCTAGGTGGATAGAAACAGCAGACGATAGGTATTGGCTAGGTGGATAGAAACAGCAGACGATAAGTGTTGGCTAGGTGGATAGAAACAGCAGACGTTAAGTGTTGGCTAGGTGGATAGAAACAGCAGACTATAAGTGTTGGCTAGGTGGATAGAAACAGCAGACGATAAGTGTTGGCTGAATGGAGAGAAACAGCAGACGATAAGAGTTGGCTAGGTGGATAGAAACAGCAGACGATAAGAGTTGGCTACGTGGATAGAAACAGCAGCCGATAAGTGTTGGCTAGGTGGATAGAAACAGCAGACGATAAGTGTTGGCTGAATGGATAGAAACAGCAGACGATAAGTCTTGACTGAGTGGATAGAAACAGCAGACGATAAGTGTTGACTACGTGGATAGAAACAGCAGACGATAAGTGTTGGCTAGGTGGATAGAAACAGCAGACTATAAGTGTTGGCTAGGTGGATAGAAATAGCAGACGATAAGTGTTGGCAAGGCGGATAGAAATGTCAGACGATAAGTGTGGGCTAGGTGTATATAATCAGCAGACGATAAGTGTTGGCTAGGTGGATAGAATCAGCAGACGATAAGTGTTGGCTAGGTGGATAGAAACAGCAGACGATAAGTGTTGGCTAGGTGGATAGAAACAGCAGACGATATGTGTTGGCTGAGTGGATAGAAACAGCAGACGGTAAGTGTTGGCTAGGTGGATAGGAACAGCAGACGATAAGTGTTGGCTGAATGGATAGAAACAGCAGACGATAAGTCTTGACTGAGAGGATAGAAACAGCAGACGATAAGTGTTGGCAAGTCAGATAGAAACAGCAGACGATATGTGTTGGCTAGGTGGATAGAAACAGCAGACGATAAGTGTTGTCTAGGTGGATAGAAACAGCAGACGATAAGTGTTGGCTAGGTGGAGAGAAACAGCAGACGATAAGTGTTGGCTAGGTGGATAGAAACAGCAGACGATAAGTGTCGGCTAGGTGGATAGAAAAAGCAGACGATAAGTGTTGGCTAGGTGGATAGAAACAGCAGTTGATAAGTGTTGGCTAGGTGGATAGAAGCAGCAGACGATAAGTGTTGTCCGAGTGGAAAGAAACAGCAGACGATAAGTGTTGGCTAGGTGGATAGAAACAACAGACGATAAGTGTTGGCTAGGTAGATAGAAAAAGCAAACGATAGGTGTTGGCTAGGTGGATAGAAACAGCAGACGATAGGTGTTGGCTAGGTGGATAGAAACAGCAGACGATAAGTGTTGGCTAGGTGGATAGAAACAGCAGACGATAAGTGTTGGCTAGGTGGATAGAAACAGCAGACGATAATTGTTGGCTAGGGGGATAGAAACAGCAGACGATAAGTGTTGGCTAGGTGGATAGAAACATCAGACGATAAGTGTTGGCAAGTCAGATAGAAACAGCAGACGATATGTGTTGGCTAGGTAGATAGAAACAGCAGACGATAAGTGTTGTCTAGGTGGATAGAAACAGCAGACGATAAGTGTTGTCTGAGTGGAAAGAAACAGCAGACGATAAGTGTTGGCTAGGTGGATAGAAACAACAAACGATAAGTGTTGGCTAGGTGGATAGAAACAGCAGACGATAAGTGTTGGCTAGGTGGATAGAAACAGCAGACGATACGTGTTGGCTAGGTGGATAGAAACATCAGACGATAAGTGTTGGCAAGTCAGATAGAAACAGCAGACGATATGTGTTGGCTAGGTGGATATAAACAGCAGACGATAAGTGTTGTCTAGGTGGATAGAAGCAGCAGGCGATAAGTGTTGTCTGAGTGGAAAGAAACAGCAGACGATAAGTGTTGGCTAGTTGGATAGAAACAACAGACGATAAGTGTTGGCTAGGTGGATATAAACAGCAGACGATAAGTGTTGGCTAGGTGGATAGAAACAGCAGACGATACGTGTTGGCTAGGTGGATAGAAACAGCAGACGATAGGTGTTGGCTAGGTGGATAGAAACAGCAGACGATAAGTGTGGCTAGGTGGATAGAAACAGCAGACGATAAGTGTTGCCTAGGTGGATATAAACAGCAAACGATAAGTGTTGGCTGAATGGAGAGAAACAGCAGACGATAAGTGTTGGCTAGGTGGATAGAAACAGCAGACGATAAGTGTTGGCTAGGTGGATAGAAACAGCAGACGATAAGTGTTGGCTGAATGGATAGAAACATCAGACGATAAGTGTTGGATAGGTGGATAGAAACAGTAGACGATAAGTGTCGGCTAGGTGGATAGAAAAAGCAGACGATAAGTGTTGGCTAGGTGGATAGAAACAGCAGTTGATAAGTGTTGGCTAGGTGGATAGAAACAGCAGACGATAGGTATTGGCTAGGTGGATAGAAACAGCAGACGATAAGTGTTGGCTAGGTGGATAGAAACAGCAGACGTTAAGTTTTGGCTAGGTGGATAGAAACAGCAGACTATAAGTGTTGGCTAGGTGGATAGAAACAGCAGACGATAAGTGTTGGCTGAATGGAGAGAAACAGCAGACGATAAGAGTTGGCTAGGTGGATAGAAACAGCAGACGATAAGTGTTGGCTACGTGGATAGAAACAGCAGCCGATAAGTGTTGGCTAGGTGGATAGAAACAGCAGACGATAAGTCTTGACTGAGAGGATAGAAACAGCAGACGATAAGTGTTCGCTAGGTGGATAGAAACAGCAGACGATAAGTGTTGGCTAGGTGGATAGAAACAGCAGACGATAAGTGTTGGCTAGGGGGATAGAAACAGCAGACGATAAGTGTTGGCTAGGTGGATAGAAACATCAGACGATAAGTGTTGGCAAGTCAGATAGAAACAGCAGACGATATGTGTTGGCTAGGTGGATAGAAACAGCAGACGATAAGTGTTGTCTAGGTGGATAGAAACAGCAGACGATAAGTGTTGGCTAGGTGGAGAGAAACAGCAGACGATAAGTGTTGGCTAGGTGGATAGAAACAGCAGACGATAAGTGTCGGCTAGGTGGATAGAAAAAGCAGACGATAAGTGTTGGCTAGGTGGATAGAAACAGCAGTTGATAAATGTTGGCTAGGTGGATAGAAGCAGCAGACGATAAGTGTTGTCTGAGTGGAAAGAAACAGCAGACGATAAGTGTTGGCTAGGTGGATAGAAACAGCAGACGATAAGTGTTGGCTAGGTGGATAGAAACAGCAGACGATAAGTGTTGGCTAGGTGGATATAATCAGAAGACGATATGTGTTGGCTGAGTGGATAGAAACAGCTGACGATAAGTGTTGGCTAGGTGGATAGAAACAGCAGACGATACGTGTTGGCTAGGTGGATAGAAACAGCAGACGATAGGTGTTGGCTAGGTGGATAGAAACAGCAGACGATAAGTGTTGGCTAGGTGGATAGAAACCACAGACGATAAGTGTTGGCTAGGTGGATAGAAACAGCAGACGATAAGTGTTGGCTAGGTGGATAGAAACAGCAGACGATAAGTGTTGGCTAGGTGGATAGAAACAGCAGACGATAAGTGTTGGCTAGGTGGATAGAAACAGCAGACGTTAAGTGTTGGCTAGGTGGATAGAAACAGCAGACTATAAGTGTTGGCTATGTGGATAGAAACAGCAGACGATAAGTGTTGGCTGAATGGAGAGAAACAGCAGACGATAAGTGTTGGCTAGGTGGATAGAAACAGCAGACGATAAGTGTTGGCTACGTGGATAGAAACAGCAGCCGATAAGTGTTGGCTAGGTGGATAGAAACAGCAGACGATAAGTGTTGGCTGAATGGATAGAAACAGCAGACGATAAGTCTTGACTGAGTGGATAGAAACAGCAGACGATAAGTGTTGGCTACGTGGATAGAAACAGCAGACGATAAGTGTTGGCTAGGTGGATAGAAACAGCAGACGATAAGTGTTGGCTAGGTGGATATAATCAGAAGACGATATGTGTTGGCTGAGTGGATAGAAACAGCAGACGGTAAGTGTTGGCTAGGTGGATAGAAACAGCAGACGATAAGTGTTGGCTGAATGGATAGAAACAGCAGACGGTAAGTGTTGGCTAGGTGGATAGAAACTGCAGACGAGAAGTGTTGGCTGAATGGATAGAAACAGCAGACGGTAAGTGTTGGCTAGGTGGATAGAAACAGCAGACGGTAAGTGTTGGCTAGGTGGATAGAAACAGCAGACGATATGTGTTGGCTGAGTGGATAGAAACAGCAGACGGTAAGTGTTGGCTAGGTGGATAGAAACAGCAGACGAGAAGTGTTGGCTGAATGGATAAAAACAGCAGACGGTAAGTGTTGGCTAGGTGGATAGAAACTGCAGACGATAAGTGTTGGCTAGGTGGATAGAAACAGCAGACGATAAGTCTTGACTGAGAGGATAGAAACAGCAGACGATAAGTGTTCGCTAGGTGGATAGAAACAGCAGACGGTAAGTGTTGGCTAGGTGGATAGAAACAGCAGACAATAAGTCTTGACTGAGAGGATAGAAACAGCAGACGATAAGTGTTGGCTAGGTGGATAGAAACAGCAGACGATAAGTCTTGACTGAGAGGATAGAAACAGCAGACGATAAGTGTTGGCTAGGTGGATAGAAACAGCAGACGGTAAGTGTTGGCTAGGTGGATAGAAACTGCAGACGATAAGTGTTGGCTGAGTGGATAGAAACAGCAGACGGTAAGTGTTGGCTAGGTGGATAGAAACAGCAGACGATAAGTGTTGGCTGAATGGATAGAAACAGCAGACGATAAGTCTTGACTGAGAGGATAGAAACAGCAGACGATAAGTGTTCGCTAGGTGGATAGAAACAGCAGATGATAAGTGTTGGCTAGGTGGATAGAAACAGCAGACGATAAGTGTTGGCTAGGGGGATAGAAACAGCAGACGATAAGTGTTGGCTAGGTGGATAGAAACATCAGACGATAAGTATTGGCAAGTCAGATAGAAACAGCAGGTGATAAGTGTTGGCTAGGTGGATAGAAGCAGCAGACGATAAGTGTTGTCTGAGTGGAAAGAAATAACAGACGATAAGTGTTGGCTAGGTGGATAGAAACAACAGACGATAAGTGTTGGCTAGGTGGATAGAAACAGCAGACGATAAGTGTTGGCTGAATGGAGAGAAACAGCAGACGATAAGTGTTGGCTAGGTGGATAGAAACAACAGACGATAAGTGTTGGCTAGGTGGATAGAAAAAGCAGACGATAAGTGTTGGCTAGGTGGATAGAAACAGCAGGTGATAAGTGTTGGCTAGGTGGATAGAAGCAGCAGACAATAATGTTGTCTGAGTGGAAAGAAACAGCAGACGATAAGTGTTGGCTAGGTGGATAGAAACAACAGACGATAAGTGTTGGCTAGGTGGATAGAAACAGCAGACGATAAGTGTTGGCTGAATGGAGAGAAACAGCAGACGATAAGTGTTGGCTAGGTGGATAGAAACAGCAGACGATAAGTGTTGGCTAGGTGGATAGAAACAGCAGACGATAAGTGTTGGCTGAATGTATAGAAACATCAGACGATAAGTGTTGGCTAGGTGGATTGAAACAGCAGACGATAAGTGTTGGTTAGGTGGATAGAAACAGCAGACGATAAGTGTTGGCTACGTGGATAGAAACAGCAGACGATAAGTGTTGGCTAGGTGGATAGAAACAGCACACGATAAGTGTTGGCTGAGTGGATAGAAACAGCATACGATAAGTGTTGGCTAGGTGGATAGAAACAGCAGACGATAGGTGTTGGCTAGGTGGATAGAAACAGCAGACGATAAGTGTTGGCTAGGTGGATAGATGCAGCAGACGATAAGTGTTGGATAGGTGGATAGAAACAGTAGACGATAAGTGTCGGCTAGGTGGATAGAAAAAGCAGACGATAAGTGTTGGCTAGGTGGATAGAAACAGCAGTTGATAAGTGTTGGCTAGGTGGATAGAAACAGCAGACGATAGGTGTTGGCTAGGTGGATAGAAACAGCAGACGATAAGTGTTGGCTAGGTGGATAGAAACAGCAGACGTTAAGTGTTGGCTAGGTGGATAGAAACAGCAGACTATAAGTGTTGGCTAGGTGGATAGAAACAGCAGACGATAAGTGTTGGCTGAATGGAGAGAAACAGCAGACGATAAGAGTTGGCTAGGTGGATAGAAACAGCAGACGATAAGTGTTGGCTACGTGGTTAGAAACAGCAGCCGATAAGTGTTGGCTAGGTGGATAGAAACAGCAGACGATAAGTGTTGGCTGAGTGGATAGAAACAGCAGACGATAAGTGTTGGCAAGGCGGATAGAAACAGCAGACGATAAGTGTTGGCTAGGTGGATAGAATCAGCAGACTATAAGTGTTGGCTAGGTGGATAGAATCATCAGACGATAAGTGTTGGCTAGGTGGATAGAAACAGCAGACGATAAGTGTTGGCTAGGTGGATAGAAACAGCAGACGATAAATGTTGGCTGAATGGATAGAAACATCAGAAGATAACTGTTGGCTAGGTGGATAGAAACATCAGAAGATAAGTGTTGGCTAGGTGGATAGAAACAGCAGACGATAAGTGTTGGCTAGGTGGATAGAAACAGCAGACGATAAGTGTTGGCTGAGTGGATAGAAACAGCAGACAATAAGTGTTGGCTAGGTGGATAGAAACAGCAGACGATAAGTGTTGGCTAGGTGGATAGAAACAGCAGACGATAAGTGTTGGCTAGGTGGATAGAAACAGCAGACGATAAGTGTTGGCAAGGCGGATAGAAACAGCAGACGATAAGTGTTGGCAAGGAGGATAGAAACAGCAGACGATAAGTGTTGGCTAGGTGGATAGAAACAGCAGACGATAAGTGTTGGCTAGGTGGATAGAAACAGCAGACGATAAGTGTTGGCTAGGTGGATAGAAACAGCAGACGATAAGTGTTGGCTGAGTGGATAGAAACAGCAGACGATAAGTGTTGGCTAGGTGGATAGAAACAGCAGACGATAAGTGTTGGCAAGGCGGATAGAAACAGCAGACGATAAGTGTTGGCTAGGTGGATAGAAACAGCAGACGATAAGTGTTGGCAAGTCAGATAGAAACAGCAGACGATATGTGTTGGCTAGGTGGATAGAAACATCAGACGATAAGTGTTGTCTAGGTGGATAGAAACAGCAGACGATAAGTGTTGGCTAGGTGGAGAGAAACAGCAGACGATAAGTGTTGGCTAGGTGGATAGAAACAGCAGACGATAAGTGTCGGCTAGGTGGATAGAAAAATCAGACGATAATTGTTGGCTAGGTGGATAGAAACAGCTGTTGATAAGTTTTGGCTAGGTGGATAGAAGCAGCAGACGATAAGTGTTGTCTGAGTGGAAAGAAACAGCAGACGATAAGTGTTGGCTAGGTGGATTGAAACAGCAGACGATAAGTGTTAGCTAGGTGGATAGAAACAGCAGACGATAAGTGTTGGCTAGGTGGATAGAAACAGCAGACGATAAGTGTTGGCTAGGTGGATAGAAACAGCAGACGATAGGTGTTGGCTAGGTGGATAGAAACAGCAGACGATTAGTGTTGGCTAGGTGGATAGAAACAGCAGACGATAAGTGTTGGCTAGGTGGATAGAAACAGCAGACGATAAGTGTTGGCTAGGTGGATAGAAACAGCAGACGTTAAGTGTTGGCTAGGTGGATAGAAACAGCAGACTATAAGTGTTGGCTAGGTGGATAGAAACAGCAGACGATAAGTGTTGGCTGAATGGAGAGAAACAGCAGACGATAAGAGTTGGCTAGGTGGATAGAAACAGCAGACGATAAGTGTTGGCTACGTGGATAGAAACAGCAGCCGATAAGTGTTGGCTAGGTGGATAGAAACAGCAGACGATAAGTGTTGGCTGAGTGGATAGAAACAGCAGACGATAAGTGTTGGCAAGGCGGATAGAAACAGCAGACGATAAGTGTTGGCTAGGTGGATAGAATCAGCAGACTATAAGTGTTGGCTAGGTGGATAGAATCATCAGACGATAAGTGTTGGCTAGGTGGATAGAAACAGCAGACGATAAGTGTTGGCTAGGTGGATAGAAACAGCAGACGATAAATGTTGGCTGAATGGATAGAAACATCAGAAGATAACTGTTGGCTAGGTGGATCGAAACATCAGAAGATAAGTGTTGGCTAGGTGGATAGAAACAGCAGACGATAAGTGTTGGCTAGGTGGATAGAAACAGCAGACGATAAGTGTTGGCTGAGTGGATAGAAACAGCAGACAATAAGTGTTGGCTAGGTGGATAGAAACAGCAGACGATAAGTGTTGGCTAGGTGGATAGAAACAGCAGACGATAAGTGTTGGCTAGGTGGATAGAAACAGCAGACGATAAGTGTTGGCAAGGCGGATAGAAACAGCAGACGATAAGTGTTGGCAAGGAGGATAGAAACAGCAGACGATAAGTGTTGGCTAGGTGGATAGAAACAGCAGACGATAAGTGTTGGCTAGGTGGATAGAAACAGCAGACGATAAGTGTTGGCTAGGTGGATAGAAACAGCAGACGATAAGTGTTGGCTGAGTGGATAGAAACAGCAGACGATAAGTGTTGGCTAGGTGGATAGAAACAGCAGACGATAAGTGTTGGCAAGGCGGATAGAAACAGCAGACGATAAGTGTTGGCTAGGTGGATAGAAACAGCAGACGATAAGTGTTGGCAAGTCAGATAGAAACAGCAGACGATATGTGTTGGCTAGGTGGATAGAAACATCAGACGATAAGTGTTGTCTAGGTGGATAGAAACAGCAGACGATAAGTGTTGGCTAGGTGGAGAGAAACAGCAGACGATAAGTGTTGGCTAGGTGGATAGAATCATCAGACGATAAGTGTTGGCTAGGTGGATAGAAACAGCAGACGATAAGTGTTGGCTAGGTGGATAGAAACAGCAGACGATAAATGTTGGCTGAATGGATAGAAACATCAGAAGATAACTGTTGGCTAGGTGGATAGAAACATCAGAAGATAAGTGTTGGCTAGGTGGATAGAAACAGCAGACGATAAGTGTTGGCTAGGTGGATAGAAACAGCAGACGATAAGTGTTGGCTGAGTGGATAGAAACAGCAGACAATAAGTGTTGGCTAGGTGGATAGAAACAGCAGACGATAAGTGTTGGCTAGCTGGATAGAAACAGCAGACGATAAGTGTTGGCTAGGTGGATAGAAACAGCAGACGATAAGTGTTGGCAAGGCGGATAGAAACAGCAGACGATAAGTGTTGGCAAGGAGGATAGAAACAGCAGACGATAAGTGTTGGCTAGGTGGATAGAAACAGCAGACGATAAGTGTTGGCTAGGTGGATAGAAACAGCAGACGATAAGTGTTGGCTAGGTGGATAGAAACAGCAGACGATAAGTGTTGGCTGAGTGGATAGAAACAGCAGACGATAAGTGTTGGCTAGGTGGATAGAAACAGCAGACGATAAGTGTTGGCAAGGCGGATAGAAACAGCAGACGATAAGTGTTGGCTAGGTGGATAGAAACAGCAGACGATAAGTGTTGGCAAGTCAGATAGAAACAGCAGACGATATGTGTTGGCTAGGTGGATAGAAACATCAGACGATAAGTGTTGTCTAGGTGGATAGAAACAACAGACGATAAGTGTTGGCTAGGTGGAGAGAAACAGCAGACGATAAGTGTTGGCTAGGTGGATTGAAACAGCAGACGATAAGTGTTAGCTAGGTGGATAGAAACAGCAGACGATAAGTGTTGGCTCGGCGGATAGAAACAGCAGACGATAAGTGTTGGCTAGGTGGATAGAAACAGCAGACGATAAGTGTTGGCTAGGTGGATAGAAACAGCAGACGATAAGTGTTGGCTAGGTGGATAGAAACAGCACACGATAAGTGTTGGCTAGGTGGATAGAAACATCAGACGATAAGTGTTGGCTACGTGGATAGAAACAGCAGACGATAAGTGTTGGCTATGTGGATAGATACAGCAGATGATAAGAGTTGGCTAGGTGGATAGAAACAGCAGACGATAAGTGTTGGCTAGGTGGATAGAAACAGCAGACGATAAGTGTTGGCAAGTTGGATAGAAACAGCAGACGATAAGTGTTGGCTCGGCGGATAGAAACAGCAGACGATAAGTGTTGGCTAGGTGGATAGAAACAGCAGACGATAAGTGTTGGCTAGGTGGATAGAAACAGCAGACGATAAGTGTTGTCTGAGTGGAAAGAAACAGCAGACGATAAGTGTTGGCTAGGTGGATTGAAACAGCAGACGATAAGTGTTGTCTGAGTGGAAAGAAACAGCAGACGATAAGTGTTGGCTAGGTGGATTGAAACAGCAGACGATAAGTGTTAGCTAGGTGGATAGAAACAGCAGACGATAAGTGTTGGCTAGGTGGATAGAAACAGCAGACGATAAGTGTTGGCTGAATGGATAGACACATCAGAAGATAAGTGTTGGCTAGGTGGATAGAAACAGCAGACGATAAGTGTTGGCTAGGTGGATAGAAACAGCAGACGATAAGTGTTGGCTGAATGGATAGAAACAGCAGACGGTAAGTGTTGGCTAGGTGGATAGAAACAGCAGACGATAAGTGTTGGCTGAATGGATAGAAACAGCAGACGATAAGTGTTGGCTGAGTGGATAGAAACAGCAGACGATAAGTGTTGGCTAGGTGGATAGAAACAGCAGACGATAAGTGTTGGCTAGGTGGATAGAAACAGCAGACGATAAGTCTTGGCTAGGTGGATAGAAACAGCAGACGATAAGTGTTGGCTGAGTGGATAGAAACAGCACACGATAAGTGTTGGCTAGGTGGATAGAAACAGCAGACGATAAGTTTTGGCTGAATGGATAAAAACAGCAGACGATAAGTGTTGGCTAGGTGGATAGAAACAGCAGACGATAAGTGTTGGCAAGGCGGATAGAAACAGCAGACGATAAGTGTTGGCTAGGTGGATAGAAACAGCAGACGATAAGTGTTGGCTAGGTGGATAGAAACCGCAGACGATAAGTGTTGGCTGAGTGGATAGAAACAGCAGACGGTAAGTGTTGGCTAGGTGGATAGAAACAGCAGACGATAAGTGTTGGCAAGGCGGATAGAAACAGCAGACGATAAGTGTTGGTTAGGTGGATAGAAACAGCAGGCGATAAGTGTTGGTTAGGTGGATAGAGACAGCAGGCGATAAGTGTTGGCTAGGTGGATAGAATCAGAAGACAATAAGTGTTGGCTAGGTGGATAGAAACAGCAGACGATAAGTGTTGGCTAGGTGGATTGAAACAGCAGACGATAAGTGTTAGCTAGGTGGATAGAAACAGCAGACGATAAGTGTTGGCTAGGTGGATAGAAACAGCAGACGATAAGTGTTGGCTAGGTGGATAGAAACAGCAGACGATAGGTGTTGGCTAGGTGGATAGAAACAGCAGACGATTAGTGTTGGCTAGGTGGATAGAAACAGCAGACGATAAGTGTTGGCTAGGTGGATAGAAACAGCAGACGATAAGTGTTGGCTAGGTGGATAGAAACAGCAGACGTTAAGTGTTGGCTAGGTGGATAGAAACAGCAGACTATAAGTGTTGGCTAGGTGGATAGAAACAGCAGACGATAAGTGTTGGCTGAATGGAGAGAAACAGCAGACGATAAGAGTTGCCTAGGTGGATAGAAACAGCAGACGATAAGTGTTGGCTACGTGGATAGAAACAGCAGCCGATAAGTGTTGGCTAGGTGGATAGAAACAGCAGACGATAAGTGTTGGCTGAGTGGATAGAAACAGCAGACGATAAGTGTTGGCATGGCGGATAGAAACAGCAGACGATAAGTGTTGGCTAGGTGGATAGAATCAGCAGACTATAAGTGTTGGCTAGGTGGATAGAAACAGCAGACGATAAGTGTTGGCTAGGTGGATAGAAACAGCAGACGATAAATGTTGGCTGAATGGATAGAAACATCAGAAGATAACTGTTGGCTAGGTGGATCGAAACATCAGAAGATAAGTGTTGGCTAGGTGGATAGAAACAGCAGACGATAAGTGTTGGCTAGGTGGATAGAAACAGCAGACGATAAGTGTTGGCTGAGTGGATAGAAACAGCAGACAATAAGTGTTGGCTAGGTGGATAGAAACAGCAGACGATAAGTGTTGGCTAGGTGGATAGAAACAGCAGACGATAAGTGTTGGCTAGGTGGATAGAAACAGCAGACGATAAGTGTTGGCAAGGCGGATAGAAACAGCAGACGATAAGTGTTGGCAAGGAGGATAGAAACAGCAGACGATAAGTGTTGGCTAGGTGGATAGAAACAGCAGACGATAAGTGTTGGCTAGGTGGATAGAAACAGCAGACGATAAGTGTTGGCTAGGTGGATAGAAACAGCAGACGATAAGTGTTGGCTGAGTGGATAGAAACAGCAGACGATAAGTGTTGGCTAGGTGGATAGAAACAGCAGACGATAAGTGTTGGCAAGGCGGATAGAAACAGCAGACGATAAGTGTTGGCTAGGTGGATAGAAACAGCAGACGATAAGTGTTGGCAAGTCAGATAGAAACAGCAGACGATATGTGTTGGCTAGCTGGATAGAAACATCAGACGATAAGTGTTGTCTAGGTGGATAGAAACAGCAGACGATAAGTGTTGGCTAGGTGGAGAGAAACAGCAGACGATAAGTGTTGGCTAGGTGGATAGAATCATCAGACGATAAGTGTTGGCTAGGTGGATAGAAACAGCAGACGATAAGTGTTGGCTAGGTGGATAGAAACAGCAGACGATAAATGTTGGCTGAATGGATAGAAACATCAGAAGATAACTGTTGGCTAGGTGGATAGAAACATCAGAAGATAAGTGTTGGCTAGGTGGATAGAAACAGCAGACGATAAGTGTTGGCTAGGTGGATAGAAACAGCAGACGATAAGTGTTGGCTGAGTGGATAGAAACAGCAGACAATAAGTGTTGGCTAGGTGGATAGAAACAGCAGACGATAAGTGTTGGCTAGGTGGATAGAAACAGCAGACGATAAGTGTTGGCTAGGTGGATAGAAACAGCAGACGATAAGTGTTGGCAAGGCGGATAGAAACAGCAGACGATAAGTGTTGGCAAGGAGGATAGAAACAGCAGACGATAAGTGTTGGCTAGGTGGATAGAAACAGCAGACGATAAGTGTTGGCTAGGTGGATAGAAACAGCAGACGATAAGTGTTGGCTAGGTGGATAGAAACAGCAGACGATAAGTGTTGGCTGAGTGGATAGAAACAGCAGACGATAAGTGTTGGCTAGGTGGATAGAAACAGCAGACGATAAGTGTTGGCAAGGCGGATAGAAACAGCAGACGATAAGTGTTGGCTAGGTGGATAGAAACAGCAGACGATAAGTGTTGGCAAGTCAGATAGAAACAGCAGACGATATGTGTTGGCTAGGTGGATAGAAACATCAGACGATAAGTGTTGTCTAGGTGGATAGAAACAACAGACGATAAGTGTTGGCTAGGTGGAGAGAAACAGCAGACGATAAGTGTTGGCTAGGTGGATTGAAACAGCAGACGATAAGTGTTAGCTAGGTGGATAGAAACAGCAGACGATAAGTGTTGGCTCGGCGGATAGAAACAGCAGACGATAAGTGTTGGCTAGGTGGATAGAAACAGCAGACGATAAGTGTTGGCTAGGTGGATAGAAACAGCAGACGATAAGTGTTGGCTAGGTGGATAGAAACAGCACACGATAAGTGTTGGCTAGGTGGATAGAAACATCAGACGATAAGTGTTGGCTACGTGGATAGAAACAGCAGACGATAAGTGTTGGCTATGTGGATAGATACAGCAGATGATAAGAGTTGGCTAGGTGGATAGAAACAGCAGACGATAAGTGTTGGCTAGGTGGATAGAAACAGCAGACGATAAGTGTTGGCAAGTTGGATAGAAACAGCAGACGATAAGTGTTGGCTCGGCGGATAGAAACAGCAGACGATAAGTGTTGGCTAGGTGGATAGAAACAGCAGACGATAAGTGTTGGCTAGGTGGATAGAAACAGCAGACGATAAGTGTTGTCTGAGTGGAAAGAAACAGCAGACGATAAGTGTTGGCTAGGTGGATTGAAACAGCAGACGATAAGTGTTGTCTGAGTGGAAAGAAACAGCAGACGATAAGTGTTGGCTAGGTGGATTGAAACAGCAGACGATAAGTGTTAGCTAGGTGGATAGAAACAGCAGACGATAAGTGTTGGCTAGGTGGATAGAAACAGCAGACGATAAGTGTTGGCTAGGTGGATAGAAACAGCAGACGATAAGTGTTGGCTAATTGGATAGAAACAGCAGACGATAAGTGTTGGCTGAATGGATAGACACATCAGAAGATAAGTGTTGGCTAGGTGGATAGAAACAGCAGACGATAAGTGTTGGCTAGGTGGATAGAAACAGCAGACGATAAGTGTTGGCTGAATGGATAGAAACAGCAGACGGTAAGTGTTGGCTAGGTGGATAGAAACAGCAGACGATAAGTGTTGGCTGAATGGATAGAAACAGCAGACGATAAGTGTTGGCTGAGTGGATAGAAACAGCAGACGATAAGTGTTGGCTAGGTGGATAGAAACAGCAGACGATAAGTGTTGGCTAGGTGGATAGAAACAGCAGACGATAAGTCTTGGCTAGGTGGATAGAAACAGCAGACGATAAGTGTTGGCTGAGTGGATAGAAACAGCACACGATAAGTGTTGGCTAGGTGGATAGAAACAGCAGACGATAAGTTTTGGCTGAATGGATAAAAACAGCAGACGATAAGTGTTGGCTAGGTGGATAGAAACAGCAGACGATAAGTGTTGGCAAGGCGGATAGAAACAGCAGACGATAAGTGTTGGCTAGGTGGATAGAAACAGCAGACGATAAGTGTTGGCTAGGTGGATAGAAACCGCAGACGATAAGTGTTGGCTGAGTGGATAGAAACAGCAGACGGTAAGTGTTGGCTAGGTGGATAGAAACAGCAGACGATAAGTGTTGGCAAGGCGGATAGAAACAGCAGACGATAAGTGTTGGTTAGGTGGATAGAAACAGCAGGCGATAAGTGTTGGTTAGGTGGATAGAGACAGCAGGCGATAAGTGTTGGCTAGGTGGATAGAATCAGAAGACAATAAGTGTTGGCTAGGTGGATAGAAACAGCAGACGATAAGTGTTGGCTGAATGGATAGACACATCAGAAGATAAGTGTTGGCTGAGTGGATAGAAACAGCAGACGATAAGTGTTGGCTAGTTGGATAGTAACAGCAGACGATAAGTGTTGGCTAGGTGGATAGAAACAGCAGACGATAAGTGTTGGCTAGGTGGATAGAAACAGCAGACGATAAGTGTTGGCTAATTGGATAGAAACAGCAGACGATAAGTGTTGGCCACGTGGATAGAAACAGCAGACGATAAGTGTTGGCTAGGTGGATAGAAACAGCAGACGATAAGTGTTGGCTAGGTGGATAGAAACAGCAGACGATAAGTGTTGGCTGAATGGATAGACACATCAGAAGATAAGTGTTGGCTAGGTGGATAGAAACAGCAGACGATAAGTGTTGGCTAGGTGGATAGAAAGAGCAGACGATAAGTGTTGGCTGAATGGATAGAAACAGCAGACGGTAAGTGTTGGCTAGGTGGATAGAAACAGCAGACGATAAGTGTTGGCTGAGTGGATAGAAACAGCAGACGATAAGTGTTGGCTAGGTGGATAGAAACAGCAGACGATAAGTGTTGGCTAGGTGGATAGAAACAGCAGACGATAAGTCTTGGCTAGGTGGATAGAAACAGCAGACGATAAGTGTTGGCTGAGTGGATAGAAACAGCACACGATAAGTGTTGGCTAGGGGGATAGAAACAGCAGACGATAAGTGTTGGCTAGGTGGATAGAAACAATAGACGATAAGTGTTGGCTAGGTGGCTAGTAACAGCAGACGATAAGTGTTGGCTAGGTGGATAGAAACAGCAGACGATAAGTGTTGGCAAGGAGGATAGAAACAGCAGACGATAAGTGTTGGCAAGGTGGATAGAAATAGCAGACGATAAGTGTTGGCAAGTCAGATAGAAACAGCAGACGATATGTGTTGGCTAGGTGGATAGAAACAGCAGACGATAAGTGTTGGCTAGGTGGATAGAAACCGCAGACGATAAGTGTTGTCTAGGTGGATAGAAACAGCAGACGATAAGTGTTGGCTAGGTAGAGAGAAACAGCAGACGATAAGTGTTGGCTAGGTGGATAGAAACAGCAGACGATAAGTTTTGGCTAGGTGGATAGAAACTGCAGTTGATAAGTGTTGGCTAGGTGGATAGAAGCAGCAGACGATAAGTTTTGTCTGAGTGGATAGAAACAGCAGACGATAACTGTTGGCTAGGTGGATAGAAGCAGCAGGCGATAAGTGTTGGCTAGGTGGATAGAAACAGCAGACGATAAGTGTTGGCTAGGTGGATAGAAACAGCAGACGATAAGTGTTGGCTGAATGGATAGAAACAGCAGACGATAAGTGTTGGCTAGGTGGATAGAAACAGCAGACGATAAGTGTTGGCTAGGTGGATAGAAACAGCAGACGATAAGTCTTGGCTAGGTGGATAGAAACAGCAGACGATAAGTGTTGGCTGAGTGGATAGAAACAGCACACGATAAGTGTTGGCTAGGTGGATAGAAACAGCAGACGATAAGTGTTGGCTAGGTGGATAGAAACAATAGACGATAAGTGTTGGCTAGGTGGCTAGTAACAGCAGACGATAAGTGTTGGCTAGGTGGATAGAAACAGCAGACGATAAGTGTTGGCAAGGCGGATAGAAACAGCAGACGATAAGTGTTGGCAAGGTGGATAGAAATAGCAGACGATAAGTGTTGGCAAGTCAGATAGAAACAGCAGACGATATGTGTTGGCTAGGTGGATAGAAACAGCAGACGATAAGTGTTGGCTAGGTGGATAGAAACCGCAGACGATAAGTGTTGTCTAGGTGGATAGAAACAGCAGACGATAAGTGTTGGCTAGGTAGAGAGAAACAGCAGACGATAAGTGTTGGCTAGGTGGATAGAAACAGCAGACGATAAGTGTCGGCTAGGTGGATAGAAACAGCAGACGATAAGTTTTGGCTGAATGGATAAAAACAGCAGACGATAAGTGTTGGCTAGGTGGATAGAAACAGCAGACGATAAGTGTTGGCAAGGCGGATAGAAACAACAGACGATAAGTGTTGGCTAGGTGGATAGAAACAGCAGACGATAAGTGTTGGCTAGGTGGATAGAAACCGCAGACGATAAGTGTTGGCTGAGTGGATAGAAACAGCAGACGGTAAGTGTTGGCTAGGTGGATAGAAACAGCAGACGATAAGTGTTGGCAAGGCGGATAGAAACAGCAGACGATAAGTGTTGGCTAGGTGGATAGAAAAAGCAGACGATAAGTGTTGGTTAGGTGGATAGAAACAGCAGGCGATAAGTGTTGGTTAGGTGGATAGAGACAGCAGGCGATAAGTGTTGGCTAGGTGGATAGAATCAGAAGACAATAAGTGTTGGCTAGGTGGATAGAAACAGCAGACGATAAGTGTTGGCTGAATGGATAGACACATCAGAAGATAAGTGTTGGCTAGGTGGATAGAAACAGCAGACGATAAGTGTTGGCTAGGTGGATAGAAACAGCAGACGATAAGTGTTGGCTGAGTGGATAGAAACAGCAGACGATAAGTGTTGGCTAGTTGGATAGTAACAGCAGACGATAAGTGTTGGCAAGGTGGATAGAAACAGCAGACGATAAGTGTTGGCTAGGTGGATAGAAACAGCAGACGATAAGTGTTGGCTAATTGGATAGAAACAGCAGACGATAAGTGTTGGCCACGTGGATAGAAACAGCAGACGATAAGTGTTGGCTAGGTGGATAGAAACAGCAGACGATAAGTGTTGGCTAGGTGGATAGAAACAGCAGACGATAAGTGTTGGCTGAATGGATAGAAACAGCAGACGATAAGTGTTGGCTGAGTGGATAGAAACAGCAGACGATAAGTGTTGGCTAGGTGGATAGAAACAGCAGACGATAAGTGTTGGCTAGGTGGATAGAAACAGCAGACGATAAGTCTTGGCTAGGTGGATAGAAACAGCAGACGATAAGTGTTGGCTGAGTGGATAGAAACAGCACACGATAAGTGTTGGCTAGGTGGATAGAAACAGCAGACGATAAGTGTTGGCTAGGTGGATAGAAACAATAGACGATAAGTGTTGGCTAGGTGGCTAGTAACAGCAGACGATACGTGTTGGCTAGGTGGATAGAAACAGCAGACGATAAGTGTTGGCAAGGCGGATAGAAACAGCAGACGATAAGTGTTGGCAAGGTGGATAGAAATAGCAGACGATAAGTGTTGGCAAGTCAGATAGAAACAGCAGACGATATGTGTTGGCTAGGTGGATAGAAACAGCAGACGATAAGTGTTGGCTAGGTGGATAGAAACCGCAGATGATAAGTGTTGTCTAGGTGGATAGAAACAGCAGACGATAAGTGTTGGCTAGGTAGAGAGAAACAGCAGACGATAAGTGTTGGCTACGTGGATAGAAACAGCAGACGATAAGTGTCGGCTAGGTGGATAGAAAAAGCAGACGATAAGTTTTGGCTAGGTGGATAGAAACAGCAGTTGATAAGTGTTGGCTAGGTGGATAGAAGCAGCAGACGATAAGTGTTGTCTGAGTGGATAGAAACAGCAGACGATAAGTGTTGGCTAGGTGGATAGAAGCAGCAGGCGATAAGTGTTGGCTAGGTGGATAGAAACAGCAGACGATAAGTGTTGGCTAGGTGGATAGAAACAGCAGACTATAAGTGTTGGCTGAATGGATAGAAACAGCAGACGATAAGTGTTGGCTGAGTGGATAGAAACAGCAGACGATAAGTGTTGGCTAGGTGGATAGAAACAGCAGACGATAAGTGTTGGCTAGGTGGATAGAAACAGCAGACGATAAGTGTTGGCTAGGTGGATAGAAACAATAGACGATAAGTGTTGGCTAGGTGGCTAGTAACAGCAGACGATAAGTGTTGGCTAGGTGGATAGAAACAGCAGACGATAAGTGTTGGCAAGGCGGATAGAAACAGCAGACGATAAGTGTTGGCAAGGTGGATATAAATAGCAGACGATAAGTGTTGGCAAGTCAGATAGAAACAGCAGACGATATGTGTTGGCTAGGTGGATAGAAACAGCAGACGATAAGTGTTGGCTAGGTGGATAGAAACCGCAGACGATAAGTGTTGTCTAGGTGGATAGAAACAGCAGACGATAAGTGTTGGCTAGGTAGAGAGAAACAGCAGACGATAAGTGTTGGCTAGGTGGATAGAAACATCAGACGATAAGTGTCGGCTAGGTGGATAGAAAAAGCAGACGATAAGTTTTGGCTAGGTGGATAGAAACAGCAGTTGATAAGTGTTGGCTAGGTGGATAGAAGCAGCAGACGATAAGTGTTGGCTAGGTGGATAGAAGCAGCAGGCGATAAGTGTTGGCTAGGTGGATAGAAACAGCAGACGATAAGTGTTGGCTAGGTGGATAAAAACAGCAGACGATAAGTGTTGGCTAGGTGGATAGAAACAGCAGACGATAAGTGTTGGCAAGTTGGATAGAAACAGCAGACGATAAGTGTTGGCTCGGCGGATAGAAACAGTAGACGATAAGTGTTGGCTAGGTGGATAGAAACAGCCGACGATAAGTGTTGGCTAGGTGGATAGAAACAGCAGACGATAAGTGTTGGCTAGGTGGATAGAAACAGCAGACGATAAGTGTTGGCTGAGTGGATAGAAACAGCACACGATAAGTGTTGGCTAGGTGGATAGAAACAGCAGACGATAAGTGTTGGCTAGGTGGATAGAAACAATAGACGATAAGTGTTGGCTAGGTGGCTAGTAACAGCAGACGATAAGTGTTGGCTAGGTGGATAGAAACAGCAGACGATAAGTGTTGGCAAGGCGGATAGAAACAGCAGACGATAAGTGTTGGCAAGGTGGATAGAAATAGCAGACGATAAGTGTTGGCAAGTCAGATAGAAACAGCAGACGATATGTGTTGGCTAGGTGGATAGAAACAGCAGACGATAAGTGTTGGCTAGGTGGATAGAAACCGCAGACGATAAGTGTTGTCTAGGTGGATAGAAACAGCAGACGATAAGTGTTGGCTAGGTAGAGAGAAACAGCAGACGATAAGTGTTGGCTAGGTGGATAGAAACAGCAGACGATAAGTGTCGGCTAGGTGGATAGAAACAGCAGACGATAAGTTTTGGCTGAATGGATAAAAACAGCAGACGATAAGTGTTGGCTAGGTGGATAGAAACAGCAGACGATAAGTGTTGGCAAGGCGGATAGAAACAGCAGACGATAAGTGTTGGCTAGGTGGATAGAAACAGCAGACGATAAGTGTTGGCTAGGTGGATAGAAACCGCAGACGATAAGTGTTGGCTGAGTGGATAGAAACAGCAGACGGTAAGTGTTGGCTAGGTGGATAGAAACAGCAGACGATAAGTGTTGGCAAGGCGGATAGAAACAGCAGACGATAAGTGTTGGCTAGGTGGATAGAAACAGCAGACGATAAGTGTTGGTTGGGTGGATAGAAACAGCAGGCGATAAGTGTTGGTTAGGTGGATAGAGACAGCAGGCGATAAGTGTTGGCTAGGTGGATAGAATCAGAAGACAATAAGTGTTGGCTAGGTGGATAGAAACAGCAGACGTTAAGTGTTGGCTGAATGGATAGACACATCAGAAGATAAGTGTTGGCTAGGTGGATAGAAACAGCAGACAATAAGTGTTGGCTAGGTGGATAGAAACAGCAGACGATAAGTGTTGGCTGAGTGGATAGAAACAGCAAACGATAAGTGTTGGCTAGTTGGATAGTAACAGCAGACGATAAGTGTTGGCTAGGTGGATAGAAACAGCAGACGATAAGTGTTGGCTAGGTGGATAGAAACAGCAGACGATAAGTGTTGGCTAATTGGATAGAAACAGCAGACGATAAGTGTTGGCCACGTGGATAGAAACAGCAGACTATAAGTGTTGGCTAGGTGGATAGAAACAGCAGACGATAAGTGTTGGCTAGGTGGATAGAAACAGCAGACGATAAGTGTTGGCTGAATGGATAGACACATCAGAAGATAAGTGTTGGCTAGGTGGATAGAAACAGCAGACGGTAAGTGTTGGCTAGGTGGATAGAAACAGCAGACGATAAGTGTTGGCAAGGCGGATAGAAACAGCAGACGATAAGTGTTGGCTAGGTGGATAGAAACAGCAGACGATAAGTGTTGGTTAGGTGGATAGAAACAGCAGGCGATAAGTGTTGGTTAGGTGGATAGAGACAGCAGGCGATAAGTGTTGGCTAGGTGGATAGAATCAGAAGACAATAAGTGTTGGCTAGGTGGATAGAAACAGCAGACGATAAGTGTTGGCTGAATGGATAGACACATCAGAAGATAAGTGTTGGCTAGGTGGATAGAAACAGCAGACAATAAGTGTTGGCTAGGTGGATAGAAACAGCAGACGATAAGTGTTGGCTGAGTGGATAGAAACAGCAGACGATAAGTGTTGGCTAGTTGGATAGTAACAGCAGACGATAAGTGTTGGCTAGGTGGATAGAAACAGCAGACGATAAGTGTTGGCTAGGTGGATAGAAACAGCAGACGATAAGTGTTGGCTAATTGGATAGAAACAGCAGACGATAAGTGTTGGCCACGTGGATAGAAACAGCAGACTATAAGTGTTGGCTAGGTGGATAGAAACAGCAGACGATAAGTGTTGGCTAGGTGGATAGAAACAGCAGACGATAAGTGTTGGCTGAATGGATAGACACATCAGAAGATAAGTGTTGGCTAGGTGGATAGAAACAGCAGACGATAAGTGTTGGCTAGGTGGATAGAAACAGCAGACGATAAGTGTTGGCTGAATGGATAGACACATCAGAAGATAAGTGTTGGCTAGGTGGATAGAAACAGCAGACGATAAGTGTTGGCTAGGTGGATAGAAACAGCAGACGATAAGTGTTGGCTGAATGGATAGAAACAGCAGACGGTAAGTGTTGGCTAGGTGGATAGAAACAGCAGACGATAAGTGTTGGCTGAATGGATAGAAACAGCAGACGATAAGTGTTGGCTGAGTGGATAGAAACAGCAGACGATAAGTGTTGGCTAGGTGGATAGAAACAGCAGACGATAAGTGTTGGCTAGGTGGATAGAAACAGCAGACGATAAGTCTTGGCTAGGTGGATAGAAACAGCAGATGATAAGTGTTGGCTGAGTGGATAGAAACAGCACACGATAAGTGTTGGCTAGGTGGATAGAAACAGCAGACGATAAGTGTTGGCTAGGTGGATAGAAACAATAGACGATAAGTGTTGGCTAGGTGGCTAGTAACAGCAGACGATAAGTGTTGGCTAGGTGGATAGAAACAGCAGACTATAAGTGTTGGCAAGGCGGATAGAAACAGCAGACGATAAGTGTTGGCAAGGTGGATAGAAATAGCAGACGATAAGCGTTGGCAAGTCAGATAGAAACAGCAGACGATATGTGTTGGCTAGGTGGATAGAAACAGCAGACGATAAGTGTTGGCTAGGTGGATAGAAGCAGCAGACGATAAGTCTTGGCTAGGTGGATAGAAACAGCAGACGATAAGTGTTGGCTGAGTGGATAGAAACAGCACACGATAAGTGTTGGCTAGGTGGATAGAAACAGCAGACGATAAGTGTTGGCTAGGTGGATAGAAACAATAGACGATAAGTGTTGGCTAGGTGGCTAGTAACAGCAGACGATAAGTGTTGGCTAGGTGGATAGAAACAGCAGACGATAAGTGTTGGCAAGGCGGATAGAAACAGCAGACGATAAGTGTTGGCAAGGTGGATAGAAATAGCAGACGATAAGTGTTGACAAGTCAGATAG
>OZ024740.1:265489580-265539580 GCA_964016885.1 Eledone cirrhosa | reverse complement strand
TGTGTGTGTGTGTGTGCTTTAATTCCTCCAAATCTTCATCATCATCAACACTCATTAACACCGCACCCCAGACACATCCAAATCTCTCTTATATATATATATAGTCACACATCTTAACACAACCTGATCTCAGTTTGACAATCGCCACAGACGAATGCGATAAAGTTCTCCAAGAAAAGTTAACCAGGAATCTTTAAACTTCTTCCCACCGAAGTTAACAAAGAACTTACTAGATCTACCAACTCATAATATTATATTATAAAATTAAATCAAATTATTTAACACTACAAGTGAAGTCATTCTTTTCCTTTAAAAAAAAAAAAAAAAAATATATATATATATATATATATATATATATATATATATATATATATATATATATGTATATATATATATATATATGCGTTGTGGATAAAATTACATTAGAGCTTTAAATATCTGAATGCCTTATACAGTTGTATCATCAACTCATATAATCTAACTATATATATATATTACATGTGTGTGTGTGTGTGTATGTGTGTGTGTGTGTGTGTGTGTGTGTGTGTGTGTGTGTGTGTGTGTGTGAGTGTGTGTGTGTACGCGCGTGTGTGTGAGTGTGCTCTTCACATTCTCTATCACTTTTTGTTTTTCTGCGGGTCTCCTGGAATAATTTAATCGAGTAATACAAGTATATTCTTCTACGTATAATGAAGACCTGTTGTGTAAGAGCTCAACCTAGTTTCCTGAAATAACATTAATCGCATGACTAATTTCTACATGGTCATGAAGCTATTATGTCAGAAATAATATACCCCTGTGTATAACATAAAGATCATACACACACCTGCGAGCAAACACATACATGCATGCTCACACACCTGTACGCACACCTGTACGCACACACACAAACACACACACACACATCCATTTGTTTATCGATTTCTGCATATGCTGGTAATTATATATATATATATGTGTGTGTTTGTGTATATGTGTGTGTGTGTGTGTGTGTGTGTGTGTGTGTGTGTGTGTGTGTGTGTGTGTGTGTGTGTGTGTGTGTGTATGTGTGTGTGTGCATGAATACTTATGTCTGTTACAGTTTCTAATTTGCAAATGCTCTGCGTGATTCACAATAAAAGTGTATAGGAATCCATATATATTATGCTGACTTATAATAAACCATTCGGCAGCGAATCGGCAGAGTGGTTAAATCGTTAGATTCGTGGTGTTTGTTCCGGCTCTTTGAACTCTGATTTCAAATCACGCTACGTACAACTTTCTCTTTCATCCATTTGATGACGATAAATAGTACCAGTCTAGTACGTAGGTAGATTCTCCCACTACAACTAATCTCATCTCTCTCCTTCTCTGGACGAAATCCGCTATGTTCAGTCATGGAAAGGCATGGACTCCGCTGGTTTTAAAATACTCAAGTAAAGTCAAATGTCAATAAGGCGACTGTACACTAGAAGTTTCGGGTCAATACATATAATAAGCAGACATTTCATCTCGCTGTGAGTAAATAAGATATGCACAAGGGTAGGAATGGTGGTTGCATTTGAATGTCTTTAGAGTTCGTAAGAGCGGCCATAACTACTCCCGAGTGCTGAGATATTAACATTTTTTATCTTCCTGTAGATTTACTTGACAACTCTCGGTGTAGCCGCATCTGTATATATATATATATATATATATATATATATATATATATATATATATATATATATATATATATATATATATATATATATATATATATATATATTTATATATGTTATATAGAAGTGACTTCTAAAGGACTAGAGCTGTTTCATTCGTATGAAATCATCATGACATTCTTGGTGATTTCACACGAATGTAACAGTTCTAGACCCGAAGAAATAATTTCTATATAAAATCAAAAAAGCCTATATTTTATCAATGTATTGACTATTTTTGTTAACTGAAGTTACCCACCCGACACAACTCGGGAATCTACATATTATATATATAATATTTATATATATATATATATATATATGTATATATATATATATATATAATTAGTTAATCTGTATTCCAATGTTACTAAGTAGTTGCATTGGATGTAGTCAACTGACGTCAGAGATTGCTCAACGTAAATTTTTTCTCTATATATAAATTTTTTCTATATATATATATATATATATATATACATATATATATATATATATGTATATATATATATATATTGTTGGGGAGGGTCATATTTGTGTAATAATATTTCAAGAATTAATAACAGAACACACTCACTGTTTGGTTGGTTCTCGCTTCTGTGTCTTTTATATCGGTTAATTTAATTTATTCGGTCCTCAATGTTGCCATTGACTGACCAACGGTCAAAAATTCAGATACAATATAGACACAAACACATATATATAGTCTAAGAAAGTTCTTTCGTTGCACAACTGCAACATCGTTAGTGGTGCTATTATGTTTCCTCCCGTTGCATTCTATGCTTACGCCATCTTTATTTAGTCTGTTTATTTATTTATTTATTTATTTATTTATTTATTTATTTATACTTATCTTAGGTCAGTGTTGTTTGTTTGGGTGTTGTTGTTATTCCATTCATTTTTTCTGTTTAGCCTTGGCCTCTCTGATTTGCCTATCTGCTGGGTCATTTCTATGTTTAGATATTATTCTAATTTCTATGTTGTCTATGCTACCGTCGTGTTGTTGTCTGGCATGTTCGTATAGTACTGAGCCGTTTTTTTCGTCCTTTTAGTTCCCCCAGTGTTGGTCTATCATTTCACCTATGCTACGAGCTGTCTCGCCTATGTATGTTGTTGTCATGTTTCTGCAGGTACTCTCTGTACCTCTTATGCTATAGACTACGTTTCTAGTTTTACAGTTCATCTGGGGGTTTACTTTACATATGATACATTTCCTATCAGTACAGTGGGTTTTCTTAAAAGGGTAGGTTTTGCTGATCAGGGATTTTATGGTGGTTCCTGGATTTTCTACCACCTTAATCTTTAAGTGGATCTTCCTCAGGGCCTTTCTACACTGGTTAGCTAATTTTTAGACTGGTTAGCTAATTTAGTAATAAGGACATCCCCACAAGCGAGCACTAACAAGTTTGATTTAGAACGCAGCACAATGGAAAGCATCCAACAGATAGCTAATTTCATACACCAGAGTATAACTGTAACTATTGACTACCCTTCAACCCTAACAATAGACTACCTGTATTAGACACAGAACTCTGGATTAACACTATATACGAGAGAGCCCAAATTCTCCACTCACACTCTACTAAACCCATGGCCTCCAAATACCTGATACTAAAAAACTCAGCAATGTCCAGTAGTGCTAAGTTTAATATTCTGATCGCAGACTTGGTACGAGTGATGAAGAACGTGTCCCGCATATGCGACCCAACAGAAATGGAAAGACACATCCAACACTTCATCAACCGCATGCAGTTCTCTGGCTACAAGCAAAGAGACAGAATCAGAGTATACGAAGGAGGCATGGAGTAGTATAAGACCCTCATAGAACTGGACATGAAAGGAATTTGCCCATTATACAGGAGCAAATCATGGAATAGCTTAGATAGGACTAGACATAAGATAGGGAAAGCCACCTCATGGGACGACAACCAGAGATACCAGATTGTCATGTTTGTGGACGCTACCCCTGGAGGGAAAACAGCTACCCAGTGTAGAAAGGCCCTGAGAAAAGCCCACTTAAAGATTAAGGCGGTAGAAAATCCAGGAACCACCATAAAATCCCTGATCAGCAAAACCCACCCTTTTAAGAAAACCCACTCTACTAATAGGAAATGTATCATATGTAAAGTAAACCCCCAGATAAACTGTAAAACTAGATACGTAGTCTATAGCATAAGATGTACAGAGGGTACTTGCAGAAACATGACAACAACATACATAGGCGAGACAGCTCGTAGCATAGGTGAAAGGGTAGACCACCACTGAGGGGGGGGGGGGAGGACTAAAGGGGCGAAAACACGGTTCAGTACTATACGAACATGCCAGACAACAACACGACGGTAACATAGACAACATAGAAATTAGAATAATATCTAAAATAGAAATGACCCAGCAGATAGGCAAATCAGAGAGGCCAGCGAAATAGAACTTAGAAGACCAAAGCTAAACAGAAAAAATGAATGGAATAACAACAACACCCAAACAAACAACACTGACCTAAGAGAAGTATAAATAAATAAATAAATAAATAAATAAATACCTACACAATCACAATAACAACAAACACATATAAACACACACTAGAAAACTAAGATAGAATACAATAACCAATACGCAGTCACCCAAACACGAACAAACATCAAACACTATACACACACGCAAACGCATGCGCAGAGAAGACAAAAAAATAAACAAATAAATAAATAAATAAACAGACTAAATAAAGATGGCGTAAGCATACAATGCAACGGGAGGAAACATAATAGCACCATTGACGATGTTGCAGATGTGCAACGAAAGAAATTTGTTAGACTATATATATGTGTTTGTGTCTATATTGTATCTGTATTTTTTACCGTTGGTCAGTCAATGGTAACATTGAGGACCGAATAAATTAAATTAACCGATATAAAAGACACAGAAGCGAAAACCAACCAAACAGTGAGTGTGTTATGTTATTAATTCCGGCAATATTATTACACAAATATGACCCTCCCCAAGTATAACAATATTTGTTTCGACACACGATTTCATATCAAAAACCTCGCAAAACTATATATATATGTGTGTGTGTGTGTGTGTGTGTGTGTGTGTGTGTGTGTGTGTGTGTGTGTGTGTGTGTGTGTGTGTGTGTGTGTGTGTGTGTGTGTGTGTGTGTGTGTGTGTGCGTGCGTGTGTCTGTGCGTGTCTGTGTGTGCCTGTGTGTGTGGATGTGTGTGTATAAGAGCAGATAAATGTATTTATATGTATGTATGTATTCATGTAGGTATAGATGCATATATGCATATATGTGTGCATGAATGTATGTATGTATGTATATGTGTATATACATGTATGTACGTACGTATATATTTCTTTGTATGAATCGACTTTCTATAAATTTCATTTATATTTTAAAATATATAGAACTGAAATTTGGCATATAAACCTCCTGCATAACAGAATAATATTATAATGTTAAATAAACTATGGAAGAACAAGAAAATTTCAATAAACGTTGGAGAGATAACACCAAGAGAAAGAAAACAACTAATAGCAGATGCTTTGAGCGTCATTTAATTTAAAAATCAAATAATTGTAATTATATATTTGTCACATATTATTTGCTTTAGATCTGTTATTTAGGTAAATAAGAAATATAATTTGATTTTTAGCCTTTCCTTGATAGAAAAGTATAAAAAATATGAATTATTTTAATACCCACCTCCCACACACACACATATGTATATATATATATATATATATATATATATATATATATATATATATATATATATATATATATATATATATATATATATATATATATAAATATACATATATATACGTATTTATATTATTATTTAAATATTTATATATACATATATTTATATATATATACATACATATAAATATATATACATATGTATGTATATATATATATAATATATATATATATATATATATAATATATATAAATATATAAATATGAATATATATATATATATATATATATATATATATATATATATATATATATATATATATATATATATATATATATATAAATATGAATATACATATATTATATATATATATATATATATATATATATATATATATATATATAATTGTTTCTACTTTATATATATATATATAATGAAAACTATTACTCTTTTGTTTAAAACGACAAAAGAATAGAATTTGATTTATCAAAATCATTTTAAGATGGCTTTTTTCTTTGTTTTACACAAATTAATTTTATTTTCAAACCAATCGTTTAAACTTGGATTTAAATAAGAATAAAAATAAAAAGACGAACTTAAAAGACGATAGATATATAAAAAATAGAAAACTAGGAATATATTTCTCTTGAGCGCATAACTGTTGAAATTTTAGAATAAATGAACGACAATAAAGATATTTACTAATAATATAAAAAAAGAAATATCTTGAAGATATTATTCTTTTATCATTTGAATATTTAATAAATATCTGTAATTAACAACAAAAAACTGCGACACCCGAAATTATAACATAAAAATGTCAATAATTGCTTCTGTTTGTGAAGAGAGCTGCTTTTAAAAGCCTTCAGTGAAAATATTTCAGAAATATTTTCGCTTTTATTTGATTGTTATTTCATGATTGCAAAAGAAATTTAATTTTGGCCATAAACGAATATAATTTCTGAAAATGTCATTCTTTCAGGAGAAATCATTCCTTCTAAACTAGACTGGTATAGTTGTAAAAGGTGTTAATAAGTATATTACATTATATGTACTTGCCTATTACATTTAATACATAACTTATATAGCATTACCAGCTTACATAAGCATGGCATCTAATATTAAATTAACTTTAGATACATTTTTGTTGTTTTAAATTCTTATTATTTTATACTTAATTCGAAATCAAGGGATAATTTTTATAAGGTATATATATTTTTTGCATTTTTAAACGAATTTAACATTGTCACCATATCAAATCAATTCAGCTTCAAATATTTAGTTTGACTTAATATACTTATGCCTTTGAGAAAACGCTTAAATGTTACTTAATCTCAAGTTAGAAAGTAATATTATTTCCTTGTCTGTACCAAAGAGAATAGATCGAGTGTTAAGATCGAGCCGCAGGCAATCTGAGACACAACTTGATTTCAATCTCCATTTCACGCCCTTATATATGAAATACCCCTCTAATTCTTCTATGTATGTGTGAAAGGTACTATCTCCATTTATTGTTTCTCCTCAAATGCCGGGTTAGTGAAAAAACATGTCTCATCTTATAAGTGGTGCGTATGGTTTCAAAATAAAATACTAATAAATAGCTATTTGCTCCACGTACTTTTGCTTACAATCATTGCTCTGTTTGGTAGCAGCACATCTAGTCATTGCTCTCTTTAATGGACATTCTGTTGCGACATTGGGAGAGGAATTCACATTCATACCTCAGTCAAGATTTTCTCTAAACATTAATCTAAAGATGTTGTGAATGAGGTAATCCCAGAAATTATCGAGGAGCTGCAAATTCCTGGATAAATACGACTCTTTTTGTTATTAACAGAAACATTCACAAAAAATAATTGGACCTACTGACCAGTTAAGGTTGGAACTTACATTGTTTTCCAAAAGTGTTTATGGAATAAATGAATTCACTATAACCAGAAATCGAACTTGGGCCGCAGATTTACCATTTACGAAACTTCGTGTATTATATAATGAATTGGGTATTAGATGCTCACTTTCTTCAAAGTGTCAACACTCTGCTCTGCCTCTGAACAGTTTGGCTACAATAGGTTATCCTAATTCCTTCTTTCTCATCCCATCCTCATATCTGAGGGTCGGGAGTCATGGATTTATGGACCAGCACTCACCATCTGTCATACAGTCACTAACTCCTTCCTGTCCATTCCTTAATATCATCTGTCCATCTCCTTTTCTGCTGTCCCCCGGATTTTCCCGCCGGATTCTCCCTCCAAGCATGTGGGTAGTCAAAGTGTGGGCCCTGATGTCGTGATCAATATACTGAAGTTTCCTTAATGTTTCAACCAACTGTCGATTGGTACCAAACTTTTCCAGGACAGATTCATTTGTTCTGTGAGCTGCGCAGCTAATTTTAAGTGCACGCCTATAGCATAACATTTCAAGTACACTCCATCGTTTTGAGTCAGATGCCTTTAATGTCCATGACTCACAACCATATAGAGCTACCTGCCATACTAATGTTTAGATTACTTTCTTTTTGGTGGACATTGTAAGAGCTCTATCCTTCCAAAGGCTGCTGAGTGTGATCAGGGCTGTTCTTGCAGTTGCTAGTCTCACCCTTATTTCCCACCTTCCCTCTGCCGACTGCTCAAGTATTGAACCAAGGCATTTGAACTTTTCGAATTGTTCAAGCCTAGCACCTTGGCACTGTATGTTCTTTTCTTCCTTCTGTCTAGTTGTTGCCAATACGTTTGTCGTTTTGATTTTGATCTCTAGACTATATTCCCTTGAAATTCTGTACACTTTATCCAGCAATGTTTGAAGATTTGCTTGTGAGTTAGCTTTGAGCACTATGTCATCAGCATACCGCAGGTTGTTGATATCTTTCCCACCAACAGTAACCCCGATCCAGGAGAGAGCATATCTACTGACTTTCTCATCACCTATTCAGAGTAAAGATTGAATGCCAAACGTGACACCAGGCATCCCTGTCAATCTCCTCTGTTTACAGTGACCCATTATGAGCTCTTTTCCCACTTTCACTAAAGCTTGTTGCTCGTCATACAGCTTCTTTAATAATTTTACCATTGTGCTGTTCACTCCTATCCTCTTCAATACATTACAAAGTGTTGAAGTCAAATGCCTTTTTATAATCTACAATTGCTAAATACAAAGGCACATTAAACACCCTTGCTTTTTCGACCATAATTCTGTTATGAGAAAATCTTATCCTTGGTCCCCACCTTCCTTCTGAAACACATTTGCTCATCTGCACACTGTTCGTCTACCATTCTCTGTGTTCTCTCTAAGAGAATCCACAGGAGGATCTTGCTAGTGTTGCTAATCAGAGCGTTCGTACGGTTTTCTGTACATTTCGTTGTTCCAACGATCTTTGGCATGGGAATGAAAACTACCTTCTTCCAATCGGCAAGCCAATCGCCTGTTTCTACAAATCTATTGCATAGTTGAGACAATATCTTAATCAATGTTTCGTTGTCTGTCTTTAAAAGCTCTGCAGTCTGGTCAACAGCATTATTGTTAGGTCTCCTATTCAAAGCCTCCCTGACTTCTGATTCCAGAATGGGTGGCATTTCATCCCCTCTCACATAGACTTGTTGGGTAGTTACCTCCCGATCGTCCTGATACAAACTTTCACCCAATTCCTTCCACCTTTTAAAAATGTCCTGAAAATCAGTCAGTACCATTCCTTCATCGTCCTCAATGTTTCTTTATTTTGCATGGAAGCCCTTTTTTAGTGACAGTATGACAGTGTATGCTTTCTGTATATTATGTTTCTACAATGGCTCCTCAACCTCAATCTTGTCCTCTATGGCTTCCCTCTCTACTGCTTTACCCAATTCCTTGTACTTTGCTTCATTAAACTCCGAAGTAGTCCTGGTACGTTTAATGTTTTTGCGTTCGTCCATAAGATGGAGAGTGGCTTTAGAAATCCACGCTTTCTTCGGTCTTTTTGGCTCGCTCCCTAACACTTCTTCCTCTGTTGTCTTTACTTGCTTCTTGATTGTCGTAAACAGCTTTTTTGGAATTCTCTCTTCTTGAAGTAGTTGGAGAGCTTCACATTTGTTCACTAGCAAGCCAAGATTAAGCAGTGGGATTTTTTTCTTTCCTTTCCCTCTTGATTTTATGCATAGTTGTTGCTCCAACCAGGTTGTGGTCAGATTCACAGTCTCTCCCAGGATAGGCACTGGAGTTTGTGACACAGCTCAGCCATTTCTCTTGATCAAGCTGAAGTCTATCTGGTTCTTGCATCTTTCCCCAGGAGACAGCCAGGTGTACCTTCGCCTCACATGGTAATAAAAGCCCGAGATTTGATCACCCTACGCAATCAAACTCGCTTATGCACATGGAATGTGCAAACACTATATCAAACGAGAAAACTGGCTAGCAAAATTCGAGGGATGAGGCGCTGCAACATTGATATCTTGGACATTTCTGAAACGCATTGGACAGGATCAGTGTATTTCACCACTGCTGAAGGAGAGCTTGTGATGTACTCAGGAGGAGACACACATAGAGCGGGGATAGGAGTCATTCTCTCAAAAGGATTCGTGCATGCAACGCATGCAGTGCATGCGTTATAGAATCTTGAGTTGATCAATTGCGTCGATTGAAGCAAACAGAATTTTGGCTGCTTACTAAAACGTATAGACACAAAAAAAGATAACACAGTTACACACATACACACAAACACACAACAGCATTGGGGCAAGCAGAATTTTGCCTGCTTACTAAAATGTAGAGACACAAAAAAGATAACACACACACATACACACAAACACACGACAGCTTTGGGGCAAGCAGAATTTTGCCGGCTTACTAAGACGTATAGACACAAAAAAGATAACACACACACACGCAAGCACGCACGCACACACGCACACACACACACACACACACACACACACACACACACACACACACACACACACACACACACACACACACACACACACACACACACACACACACACACACATACACACAAACACACGGCAACTTTGGGGCAAGCAGAATTTTGGCTGCTTACTGAAACGTAGACACATAAAAAGATAACACACACACACACACACATACACACTAGATAACACTACATGCGGCTTTGACCGCAAGGGTCATTTAGAGGGGCGTGCATGCGTCAACGACACGAGGTCCAAACGTGAAGATTCTAGAATATATACGTGTCGCCTTAGCTGGGGAACTTTCCTGATTATATAGGTAAAGTTTAATTTTTCCTGATTGAATAGGTCAATTTTTCAGTCACTTATTCATTCCAAAGCTTTACATTTTAATTTCAAATATATCAAATTATTTTTTTAAAAGTTACGCAAAAATTACATTTTCCACATTTTCATTCATCCACATGATAGCAAAAGAGTCAATTAGTTCAGTTTCTTCTCTACTTTCTCGATCTTTTGCATCAAGAAGCTTTTAAGATAGAAAGAATATTATCATTCTTGGAAGAGAGAAACCTAAGCTTGAAATTAAGATAAAGACGAAAGTGAGCGGCAAGGAATGTTATCGTTATTTTGATTCCAAATATTATGAACAATATGAGTGGATGACGGGATGTCCCATTCTGAACAAATTGTTCTGTTTCCCATGTCTGTTGTTTTGTCACCATAGTAATGCATGGACAACCACCGGTTACTGCGATTTGAACAATTTGATTACAGTTTTGACAAGACACAAAATATCTCAGAACCACTTGAGTTCCGTAATTGCTCTGATAACCTTTGGTCGACACCGAATTGATACAGAGATCGATCACTGGAAAGCAGCTTAGATTCAGTTGCATAATAGAACTGTTGAGAGAAATCGTGATGTATTGAAAAGGTTAATTCATTGTGTTGAAATTGTGGCCTGTCAAGAATTATCAATTCGAGGACACGATGAAACAGAAGACTCAAACAATAAGGATTATGTTTTGGTTATTTGTAAAGCAGTAGCGGAATACGATGATTGATTAAGATCGCATTTAGATTACGTGAAGAAAAATACTAACTGTATATGTTCTGGACTTTCAAGTGATATTCAAAACGAGGTCATTAATTGTACAGCTGCTACAATTAAATGTGAAATTAAAGCAATGATCGAAAAAACATCCTTTGTTGCTGTTATGTTTGATGAGACGACGGATTGTCGAATGAAATGTCAATTATCATGCGTTTTGCGATTTGTAGATGAGAAAGAACAGTCCCAAGAAAGGTTTTTGGGATACGTCGATGTTAGTAACGGTAGAAGAGCTGCATCGCTGACACAAGAAGTTCGAAAATTCGTTAATGAATTCAATTGTGGTAAAAAATTCATTGCACACACTTATGATGGAGCGAGTATGATGGCTAGGAATTTGAACGGAGTGCAAGCAAGAAAAAAGGAGATTTTTGGTGCAAGCGTCATCTTTGTTCATTGTTATGCGCATTCACTTAATTTGGTACTATCTCAATCAGTTTCAAGTATTCATGAATGTCGAATTTTCTTTCAAACTTTAAAAGGAATTTCATCTTTTTTTTCTAAATCAACAACTCGAATAGCTCTATTGGATGAAATCGTTGGAAGGCGATTTCCAAAATTACCTGAGACACGTTGGAATTATTCATCTCGACAGGTATCTATTTTTCCAATAACATTACTATGTTTTCAACAATATTAGAAAATCCAGAGGATTGGAATGCTTCGGAATTAGCACAGGCAAGAGGATTTGTTGCAATCCTCGAAGATTTACAATTTAGATTTCTGTTAGTAGTTTTTGAAACCATATTGTGTGGGTCAGAAATTCTGTTTTCGATTCTTCAAAAAAGTTCACTTGATATTTCGAGGTGCATTCATGAGGTGGAAAACTTCCAAAACAATTAGTTAATATCAAGAACAACAAGATTGAGGAATGTTACTGCCGGGCTCTGGATGATGTTGCTGAACCACCAGAGAAGCGTGGTCGATATCAAGAACCACAAGGTGCCTTAAGAACTTTGTTTAACAACATTTTGGATGAAGTCGTGCAAAGATTAAAACAATGGAAGATTTCAAATTTGTTGAATTGTTGAATCCAAAGCTTTTTTCACGCTTATAAAAGAACATTTCCGACGGAAGCATTCTCAACTTTGAATATCTATTCAAACATATTTGATTTGGATGGCTTGAAATGCGAGCTGAAATCAGCTTATGCTGCAGATTTTGCAAAGCATACAGAAAATCGCAAACATTATACTGGAACTTGAACTAAATGAAGCTCTGGCAGAAGTATCAAAATTATTGCACCTAATTCTGACCATACCTTCTTCATGTGAGAGATCGTTTTCTTCATTAAGAAGATCGTTTTCTTCATTAAGCCGTACAGCTGGTTGCTAGACACTGTACGGCTTAATACGGGATGTTTGTTTACAAACACACCGAGGATTATAATAAATGTTCGGTGAATCCATACGTACATATATATATGTGTGCATGTATGTATATGTATATACATACTACTGTATGTCTGTATACATATATGTATGTACGTATACATTCTTATATTTAAGTAACAGCCGTACTAAGAGTGAGAAATGAAATTTCGTTTCATTTTTTCCGTTTATCATTTTCGGTACCCCGGCCGATTAACTCACTCGATATGCAAATTAGGCTGCTCAGCCGTTAATATGCATAAGGAAAGTATATACTTTCAGACGTTCAATCATCTGGCAGGAAGGTATACGTTGCTGACGATAGCTAATAAGCTTGAAAATAGTACAGCGTTCCTTTGTCAGTGTTGAACAAATGAGCAATGATGGTTGCTAGACACTGTACGGCTTAATACGGGATCTTTGTTTACAAACACACCGAGCATTATAATAAATGTTCGGTGAATCCATACGTACATATATATATATGTGTGTGCATGTATGTATATATATATACATACTACTGTACGTCTGTATTCATATATGTATGTACGTATACATACTTATATATATATATATATATATATATATATATATATATATATATATATATATATATATATATATATATATATATGAATAAAGATGTCATGTCTGAGAACATTTCAAACGCGTGCTATATCACCTGTAAGGGAAGCCCAAAGAAAGATTCTAAGGAATAATTGCGAGCTCTTATGAATTAAAAGACGACTGACATATATATATATATAAACATATCAAGCATGTAAGAACATATAATCACAAAAAGGTGGTATTTTAAGATTTAACATGAATATTAAATATAAATATTTGATATTCAATAATTTATACTCTCTCATACATATTAGGCTTCAGAAATATGTTTCACCTTTAAATTCTGAAGTTCAATTGTCAATTGGATCATCGGCGAAAGATAATTCAAACTATATGAACTCACATCTCTAATACAAATCAAGGACTGTCGATATATAAGTATCTATATCTCAATAAGCAAAATATTGTTTCATCATGTTAAATATTTCTATTCTGATTTCAATTTTGCTTAATAGTTATGCTTGCTGAAAACTTTACATTCAAAAGTGTTTCATAATCAAGACGATACCGGTTATCTCTTCGATTTCGTTCTATGCTAAATCTGAATTATAGTTTATGTTGAAAATGATTTGTAGTATTTAACAATAGGGATATTATTGATTTTATTTCATTTAATCCCTTGTCTTTTTATTGGTTTTATTCATCAAAATTTGCAGTTCTATTATATCGACCAGTAGATATATCGTTTCAAGTCTGACACCTATTTCATAGATATGCCTTTTGATAGCCCGTTAAATTAAGGGACATAAAACATATAGTGAACATACCACCCACCCCATATAAATTTAAAATTGACTTTAGAGTAACTAAATCTTACATAACATTTTGAACCAATTTATTGTTTTTGACAATTCATAGATGCCAGATGACAGTATAATATTGATTTCTAACAGAGGCAAACCTTTCAAAAATTGATATATTCTATTAAATCGAACTAGAACTCAATTATTGATTATTTTATCGACACCGCAAAAACGAAAGGCAAATTTACCTTAAGCCTAAAATTTCTGGAACGAAACACCGTGTAAAAGGCATAACTGGAGGGAGAATGTAGTAGATATTATAGGAAAACTACCTTGTTGCCGAGGGCTTTATCACAACTTCCTAACCTAAGCTAGAGTTCAAATCGTGGTCAGGACCAGGGGACTGATCAATATTTAACAGGTCAATATGGAAAAGTCAATGAAATCTACTAAATTCCTTTATTCTAACCACTGACATTTGTATGAAACAATTATCTAGCTAACAGTCAATCCATTTACAGAAAATGTGTTGGGATTTCTAATGTATTGGTAAGCCCCAGGAGTCAATTCCCCTTTTTGAAAAAGATGATCGTCAGAACTTAGAGTTTATCTTCCCTCTGTCTAACTGAGAAATCAATAGATTGGTAAGTAGTATTAAGTGTTTGATAGAAACCTTGATAAGAGATCGTAAATTTCCACATCTCTAAAATGCAGTAGGTCATACAACACCCTCGAGTAATATTCCTCTCTAAACAACCTCTTAAATATAACACATGCTACAAAACTAAAGAAAATAATATAAAATTTATATTTTATAAGAATATAAAGTTACGTCTAATGGAATATTTATTTTATAGATTTCTTGTTGTTATTGTCACAATTCTATTTTCAAAAAGTAACATATAAATAAATTATTAGATTATATCTACACACCTTTAAGGTCTCAAAACATCTTGTAAATGATATCTGTTATACGGATTCCTTGCCTTTTAAAGAAAATGTAGGAAAACTACAGAGCAAATCTTTACATGAGAAATACTTTCGTTTACCATATATACATTTTAGTCATTCATTTGATTAAATGTGTTTTTTAATGCTATTGCTGTTAATTTGTCAATAATAGAGTAGATATATAATAACTAGATGTAGTTAAAAATGTCGCCACACAACCTCAAACTTGTTGAATTAAAGTTAACATTGTATCTCAAACAAAAACTTGAAACAAATCCTTTTAAGCTTATGAGATTCTTTACACACTTAACATTTCCTTCAACTCTCCTACAGTTTCAAGACAGTATACTTAATTAGAAGTTTATGTCAATAAATATATTTTTTTTTGTTCATTTCATGTAACACGAAAGGCCTAGATATAATTATTTTATATTTTGTAATATTTTGCCATTATTTAGACCATGGTAACGTTATACAACACAAATATGTTTCCAAATTATTAAACGAGTGAATGTTACAAGAATAGATACAAGAATGATGCATCCGTAAAATAATAACACACATTGTAGCACTGAGCACGGATTTCACTTTGATATCTTAAGAAAATCAACTATTACGTAAAGCACCCAATCATTTTGGCATTTCATGTCTCAGTTCATACCAAATGTCGTCAATTTGGCAGCCGCTTGGACTATCCAAAGAAAAGGACCAAATACTGTTGCCGGCGTTATCGTCGTCATCATCATTAGCTATGGCCTAAATTGCAGCTTTGTTGGTCATGGAATCAGATGGGCTACAAAACCAGTTCCATCATTAGTGTCTTATGTTATCAGCAGGCGCACGACCATTGCTCATTACTAACATCTTGACCACCGTTTTAGAAGGCCGCCCACAGTTCATCTTTCCATGCAGTGCTGGCTTAACCCAGCTAAAAGAGGAGCATACGTTTCGAGCTCTAAATTTTCAGAGGCTCCTCTCTAAATATATTCTATTGTAGTGCTGCACAGATTATAAAGGATGAGTGTTTTAGGTTAATCGAATACTCCAAGGGTTACCAAGTAGCATTTTTTTTCAAAAGACAAATTTAACTCCACCCTGTTTTGGTCAGTAATTTAATTTATATCTTTAATAGGATACAGTCCATAACACATTGTGAGAGTCGGGGGTTTGAGAGCATCCTCACTCTCACCTGTGCATTCATTTCTGGCACCACAAGAGAATAGTGAAGTTCCACCCTCCACCCCGTTCAGATTTACTGTATGAGAGTCAAGGAACATTGTTGAGGAAACCCCGACTGTATCTAGCTGGTATCATTTAGCCTCCTCCTCTAGTTTCTGCTCCTCACATGTAAGGGTTGTGATATTCCAGGTTCCAACCGTCAAGGTTTTCTCCCTTCCGGACGGTTTTCTCCCTTCTTTGAGATCACGGGATACGCAATTTTAGTGCATCCTTTTCACGCCTACCAGGACAATTTGCCGGCTCATAGCCAGGTTTTGCTGCATGAAATGGAAACTGCAATATATTTATCAAACGGCCTCTCTATCTAAGGCCTGAACATGTCTCTTGTAAACCCAGGTGAACGACGATGTGGTATGGCTCTTTTTTGTTATATTGCAATGTCAGTTTGGCGCCAGTCACCAATCAGCTACTTTGTGATACCCATGAAGACAAGGCTTATTTAGAAGCGACCTTTACTCCCCACGTCGTAGCTACGTTTCTGGGCTGTGAGAGTTTTCTTGGGAGCTACAGGTGTCGCCCATTGCTCCATATGCCCTAGTAGTTTATTGCTAGTGTTCCGAGATTGCTTATTTGTCCGGCAGTTGCCCATATATATCACAACTAGCTATAATATCAGATGCCCGTATCGCTATCCGTTAACTGCGACCCGTTTAGAACAGCTCTGCCGAAAATACATTCTTATTTCATCGACCTTGAAAAGTCATCTTCTTCGAGAATTGCTGTGGAAGCTTCCACAGGAATATGAGATCTTATTGTCAGTTTCTTGCTGCCTTGACGTCTCTGTACGAATGATCGAGTATTGTTCGGATAAATGGTGCTAAATCAAAACTTTTCAATGTGGGAGTCGGGCTATGCCAAGCGTGCATACTGTTATCTCCCCTGTTCATTATTTACATGAACAGGATTGACAGGCGCAGCTGGGTTGGAAGTGGTATCATGACTGGTGGGTGTAAAATCGGTCGGCCGGAATTTGTAGATAACATGGTGTTACTTACCTCGACAGAAGATAATATTCGATTTGCACTCGATAGGTTTGATGCCGAGAGCTACATGGCTGGAATAAAAATCTGTGCTGCAAAAACCGAGCCACTCTTCCTCTCACGTAAGCTTGCGCAGTGCACTCTACATGCGAATGGAGTTGCACTGAAGCAGGTATAGAAGTTCAAGTATATCGGGGTTGTGTTCATGAGTGCTGGAAGGCATTTATGCTAACCCTTACCTATGGACCGACAAAATACGATCGCGAGTAGAAGCGGCTGAAATGGGGTTCCTTCTACAGGTCGTTTGAGGAACATTACTCGAAAGGATGCGTAGCTAAGAGATCAGAATGTCACACCATGTAGAACCTCTACTTCTCAGAATTGATATCACAGCTCCGACAATATGGGCATGTGGTTTGAATCTCTCAGGAAAGAATCGCTGGACAGAATTTACTGGCAAAACCAACCGACAGGAGACCCAGGGGTTGATCCCGAGCAAGATAACAGGGGTTGATACCGGTTGGATAACATACATGAGCTTGGTTGGTTTCGCTTAGGTATCCAGTCGGATCAGTTGAAGATGGTTGTTTCTGACAGGATCCGCTGGAAGGAGTATTTGAGGACTCTGCCCCACGACCCTCTCAGGAGGAAGAAGAAGAAGAAGAAGAAGAAGAAGAAGAAGAAGAAGAAGAAGAAGAAGAAGAAGAAGATTATGATACTGCATCCGAAAAAGGAGACATTTTAAAATGCAAACTAATATAGAGAATGACAGAGAAGGGTTCAGCTGTGTTGCTGTTTTCTTTCTACTGTGTCTTTCATTTCCTGAAAGATTTATCTTGCTCTTAATTAGACTACTCTTTTAACAACACAGTAATTAAAAAGTATAAAATGCACATCATTAGGTCCCTCGCGATAGAAAAATATAAATTAGCATCTTATTACATAAAATTGACTTAATTCAAATTTTTCTTAACTTCAAACTATTTTAACTATAATTGAAAAAATGTACTGATCCAGTATCAGCAACTTAAGCTCCTGTGCAGAAATTCACCTCATGTCAGGAACCCTAGTAATATTCTGCCTAGTCCAAGTTTCAATACACTTTGAATTAAGCATATTAAAATAATTGAATTAAATGTCAACACATAATAGGCAGATTGATTGTATTTTTTCTGATGTTGATTAATAGACTTACCTTTCAGTTTCAACAATTGAGTTTAATTTACTTTTAATACATCGTAAATAAGATGGTTTGAACTAATTAGATTACTACTAATATATTATAGATACGATAATTCTAATCCTGCTCGTGAAATAAAATCGGGATTTTAAAACAGATTCTTAAGCATGATATTGTATACCTTTCTATTTTTCGGCCATAACCTAAATAACAATTTTAAATAGATATAATCACACTTTCAAAGTTAGATCATGAAACAATAAAACTATTAACCTGGTATATTAGAAGAGGAAATGGGACGAATTCACACAGTCATAGGAATATTGGATGGAATGATATTCGGTATTCGTTTCGGCCAAGCTAGTTACAAATCACGCTGAAGTCAACTTTGCCTTTCGTCCATTCGAAATCGATAAACAAAAGTACCGGTCTAGTACTGGGGTTTATTCTACTGTATATCTCTTTCTCACTTTCATTCATTCACTTCTTATCCTTCTCGGGAAGAAGTCTGTTCTATTAGGGGCTAAGATTTATTTTTCAAAATACAAAGGAAAAGCAGTAATTTGCATTATACATGCTTTCCTACAACAATTTCAGTCCTATATTTAACGGTATTTCATATGTTGTGTGTAGAATTCATATCCGCGGCGATACATACCGTAGGAAATATTCAGTAAGCTATTGTACAAGAATTCGGAATGTAAATGAGTATTCTATATTTCATGACATATGTGATAACAAATACTAAACAGCATAAAGTCTGTGTTCAGTCCGGAGGCTCGTCAGCCCGGTTCTTCTTCCGGTTTCCATGTCGTTAAGCGATTGAGAGTTCAATAATCACTCCTAGACAGAATGCAGGGTGAAACCTACAGATTCTGCTGGTATTCATTTGAGTATACTGGATAACGTGAAAGAAGAGTTTTGCTCACACAAACAGCATCTAAGTCATGAAAAATAGGAACGTACTTTTAGTATTCTATTACGAAGTTTGCGGCATAAAAATAAATATTCTTTTAATTGGTTAGTTATTGAAAAAGCATGTGTTTATAAAAGAATGCTAAAATCATTCAAAATAACAAAACCCCCATTAATTTACATTTTCCCTGCATTGAGAAGCCTATTTTCTAAAATAACGTTCGTATATTTTCTCTCAGTTCCTTTTCTCTATTCGTGTTATTCTATTAATATTTCTTTCCCCCTTTGAAACTTGTTTATTTTCTAAATTACCTAATTTCCTTTCTTAGTGATATATTTCTCTCTCTCTGTCTCTTCCTCTGTCATATCTTTCCTTTTTTTTCCCTCTTTTTCAAAAAGAGGTTTCATTATAAATTTTAAAACTTTGACTTATTTCTTGTGGCATGCATTACTAATAATTATTCTTTGAACACTTTTCTGTTTCTTTCACCAGTCAATGGGAACTTTTGTCTTGAAAATAGAATTTCTTTTATGAAAATGAGAAAGATTTTTACGTAGTACGTGACCAACGAATTAAACAAGGTAAAGAAACATTTATCTGATTCTTCAGTCAGCAGCAGAGCTAATACGCAAACATCCATTCACTGAAACGACAGAGAGTGAATGAAAGAATAGAAAATATAAATAGAATATAAATTGGATTGAAAATATGAAAACAAACTATAAATACTTGTTGTTTGTCGTTGTTGTTTCCTTAATTTGTGTTTGCACCAATTCATTTTTCTTTTTTGTAAAATTTCTGTTAATATTAACATTCATTCTATTTATGAAATGAATACATACTGAAATACATAACAAGTTTCTTAATAACAATATAACGAGAAAAAATAAGCAGAAAATGAAGAAAAACGAGAGGAAAGGAAACAAGAAAAGACAGATTTTGATGTTAAATATTTCTTTAATTTATAACATAGTTATTATGTTGCTTTATACATCAATATATATATTTTATCATGTTTGTACGTGCGTGTGCTCGTACACACGCACACCTAAACACACGTAGGCAAGTATTTACAAACACTCACAGGCATAGAGAGGCATACAACCACACTCATAGAGGCACGAACAAATGCAAATACACATAGGCGACACATACACAGAGTCATGCGCACTATCACACACAGAGACACATATACAGACATGAGTGCACAGTCACTCATGTAGACAAGCACCCACATATCTATCTCTCTCTATATATATGCGTGCGCACAAATATGCACACACACATGTATGTATATATATATATATATATATATATATATATATATATATATATATATATATATACATATATATATATGTGTGTGAGTGTGTGCGCGCGTGTGTGTGTGTATGTGTGTGTGTTTGAAGGACTAGCGTCCGAAAGGATAAGACCCTCTTCCTGCTGTATCAAGCGTTAACTAATATATCCCCTCCATATACTGTACCAATTGTGTTGTTATTTCTGTTTACCTTTTACATATATATATATATTGGATTCTGACGATCTCTCTATAGAGGTATTGTAAAGAATATCTTTAGCGAATGAAACGTGTGTAGCTCAAATAAATAATTGTTTCTCCTTTTGGCACAAGGCCAGCAATTACCCAGTGCATTATTGGTACTTTATTTTATCGACCCCCGTAAGGATGAAAGGCAAAGTTAACCTCGGCGGGATTTGAACTCAGATCGTATAAATAATGTATTAATATTTGAAACTTGGCGATATATAATGGAATATTCCACTATTAAATTTGGTAAGACGAGGAAAGCTCAACGTGCTCTTGGGGTCCTCAGCACGTAAACATTTCAAAACATCGAAATAGTCTTCCGAAAGTTAAAGTTCTTTTTGTTGAGGAGAATGAGGGTAGCAGGGCATAAAAATATAAAGTGAAGAGAACTGATGTTTTCAAATTATATCCAACTTTAATATCTACTATCATTTCTATATAGGCAGTAATCCCCCGGTATTCGCTGGGGCTACGTACCGAGAGTACCTGCGAAGAGAGAAAATCAGCGAATATTGGTCGTGGTCAGAATTATAAGTGCCAAATTATAACGTAAAATATAAAAAAAAGAGGGAAACGTCTTATGCGAAGGGACGTCCTATAGGCCGGCAAATACACTATATTGTCATTCGTAATTTAGCGTTAAGAAATATATATTGCTACTAAAAAACCCATATGATTCCGCGAATATGTGATGGTTTCCACGAACAATTATTAATTAGGCTCTAAGAAAAATGCCGCAAATAACCGGAACTGCGAATGTTGGGACCACGAATGCCAGGGGTAGACTGTATATATATATTTAAAGAGAAAAGAACCAGGGTTTTCAAATTAAATCAATCTTCAATAACTACAATCGTTTCTATACAGGTGATAAGATTCCATATATATGCAAACAACACATCAGTTATAACTAATTATTTACACATTATTTACACAAGATACAAGATTTGAATTTCCCGCTAGATATCATAACTAAGCACGCCGTTTATTATCAAGTCATTTTATGTTTCCTACTCCTGATTTCCTGTTATATTTGAGTGAGTAACTTGACTAATAATTGTTTCTACTTTAGGCACAAGGCCAGCAATTATCCAGTGCATTACTGGTACTTTATTTTATCGACCCCGTAAGGATGAAAGGCAAAGTCAACCTCGGCGGGATTTGAACTCAGATCGTAAAGGGACGTAACTATGCTGGAAAGCATGGCGTCCGACCCTCTACCGATACTGCCAATCCATTGACTAATAATAATTATCTATTAGATAGAAAAATAGAGGAGATTGAAAAGAGGCAGACAGAAAAATGTTCGAGGGAGAAAACCGCGTGTACTGTCAGCCATTTAGGGGAAACCTCTCTCTCTCTCTATCTATCTATCTATCTATCTATCTATCTATCTATCTATCTATCTATCTATCTATTAATCTAGCTGTCGTCTGTTCTACAGTGTGGATGTCATTCACTTCGCACAGAAGTTTTGTTCAAATTTATTGAGGAAATTTTGTGAGTTCAAACTTAATTTTGATACAATTGTGTAGCTTGACCCTCCGTCTGAACTGTCAGGCGGTGGGTCAGCTCATCTTTACCCCTCCTAGAGGTGAAAAACCTGTTTTAAAAAATTTTGTGTAAACAAATTTCAATCGTCTAACAGAAATGTTAAACGCAGCGAACGAAAATAGTGGTGGGGGGACAGCGGTAAGAGTTGTAAGCTCGCACGCTTTAGTCCTCCCTTCCTTCCCAACTAACGTCATAGAGAAGGAAGGAAAAATTAAAATAAAAACAGACGAATCTGCGGAGAAAAAATTAAATGACGAAAACACAAATCTGGATTTGGATTCCAACAACGAAAAAAAAAAATTTGAAAAATTGCATGACAATACTAATAACACAAACAAAGACACAACAAACACAAAAATAACAGTTGAAAATAACACCATATCAGAAAACAAAGCAGACGACAAGATTTCATTTGCACAGAAAACAAAGAAATCTTTGACTTATATAGCGGAAAACATTTCAGATGTGGTACGAAGGATCACGGACGCCAAACAATACATAAGTGAAGGAGAGAATGGTATTTTATCCGTAAAAATGCCTCAAGAATTCACGAAAGACATTGAAAGCCGAACGGTCAAGTTTCGGACCATCAACAACAGTACAAAAAAACCTGAACAGCCTTCTCAAGCAGATATCAAAACAGTACTCACAGAAGTACTTAATGAAACCACTTTCATAAGAAAAGACAGACTGTATGGAAGCCTAGCAATTATCATGAAGAACGAATCGGCGGCAAAAAAATGTGCTTTGTCACCGATTCGTTCGAAAAATTTCACCTTTTATCCATCTTATATGGGGAAAAGAACTCAACGCATATGGCTGGATGCAATGATGCCAGATGTGGACTACTGCTGGCTCATAGCTGGCTTCATCGATCCAGTGAATGACAACGTGATTTCCATTGGGAAAACCACAGGCAATACGTTCAGTGGAATAGGTATAGAGCTGGTAGTACAAATGAAGCCTGAACGCATCGCCCAAATACCCGACAGAATCCTATTAGAGGACCACGGGTATATAAACATTAGCGTGGAGGGGAGAAGGCCGTCCTGCCATATCTGTGCAGGCAGAGGGCACCCGAAGGCCGCTTGTCCCCAACTCAACAAAAAGAAAACCCTGCTACCAACACCAGCTCCACCACCACCACCACCACCACCACCACAACAGATAAACAAACAACAAAACTCAGTCCCACCCAACCCGTCCCTCAGTAAAACCACAACACCACCACAACACAAACAGTCACAACACATTACCCCAAAACAAAATACAGGCCCACCCAACCTCTCACTCAATAAAACAACACAACCACCGCAGACACAACACACAACACAGTCTAACATAGTGACATCCATCTCCCCCACAAAGAAAACCAACACGGAAACATTACCAGCAAACATACCTCTTCCCTCCAACACTGAAGATAACCCAACGAATTCGGAGGAAGAAACGGAGTACTTCAGACAGATTAAAAGGAAAAAAAGAAAACATGTGCAAAACACACAAGGACAAACAACCCCCACCCAAATCTCAACACAATCCAACAAAACAGAAAACACCCCTCCAGCAACAAACAAAACCAAACCTGCCCCTCCCCTCTTCGAAACACTCACACCATCGGAAAAAAAGACATTACACTATACTTACATCAACAGAAACAATAATAAATTAAATGAGCTCATATACAATAATCCTTCGGTACAAACCGAAGGTGTAAACTTTGTTTCGTCAGAAAACTACCCACATTTAAAACTAATAAAGATCCCAATGAACCTCTACCAAAAACTAAAAAAGGATTTTAAGGAGGACGTAGGACCACCCTCTGTCAAACCCATAAACCGCGTCCTACTAAAAAGCTTTCCCCCTCCCCTTCCCCTCCCCAACACAACTCCAAACACCCCAACCCCACCACACACTGACGACCCCACACCACCACAAGACACCCCTTCACCCAACACCCCCGAACCCATGGAAGTCGTGCAACCCGAACCCCGGGAAGCGGAAAGGTCGGTCTCTACACTCTCCTTTGGCTCTGCCGCCCACATGGATGTGTTAAGAGTAGGATGTTTGAATGCACGTGGCCTGGGCTCAACTTGGAAGCAAGCAAAGCTTCTAAATGACCTCAAGTCATGTAGTATAAATGTAATGGTTATCTGTGAGACTCGAATCAGCGTCGTGCGGCAGCTGGCCCCCACCTTCGATGACTTTGAGGTGCATGCATCTCTCTGTCAACCTGGAGGTGGGGGTGGGGTTGTCGTACTGCTGCAAAAACACCTGGGTCTTGCCATACAGGTTGTGCACTCGGACCCGGAGGGTCGTTTGTTGGTGCTAGACGTTGGCAGTAGTGAAAGTGCGGCCTTGAGACTGGTCGCCGTCTACTCCCCTTTCGGAGCTGAACGGCCCGACTTCTTCCAGCGTTTGGAGACTTTTCTGGGAACGTCGCGTTCCCTGCTTCTAGCGGGGGATTGGAATGACATCCTGGATGCACGTTGGGACTATGCAGGAGCATGTCCTAATAGAGGGGGGTGTAACAGCCTCAAGGGGTTACTCGACCGTTTTAACTTGGTCGATAGATATCGACTAGATTTTCCAACTGTGCCTACCTGGACTTGGAGAAACCACAGTGGTCAATCTAGATCGTACTTAGATAGATTCTTAGTTAGAAGTAAGGATAGGGACATATTAAGCTGTCCAGAAATGCGCACGGTTGGCTACACGGATCACAAATTAGTGACCTGCGTGGTCAATCTCGAGAAAACACATAGACAGGGTCCCGGTTACTGGAAACTTAATTTGTCTTTACCGGCAAAAGAGACTTACAGAAACCGGATTAGCAGATTAGTTAAGGAGAGGTTGACGGGTGCAATCGTCAACAACCGATGGTGGGCATCTCTCAAAAGAGAGATTAGAACAGAATCAATAAGTTATAGCAAGATGTTAGCTGCCGATAGGAATAGAAACGAGAAAGAATTAACAGGTAAATTAGAAGAGGCAATCAAGAGCGAAGATGTGGCCAGAGTGCTGGCATCGAGGACGGCCTTGAACCAGTTTTTCGATGCAAAGCACGAAGGCTGCGTCATTCGAAGTAAAATACGTGCTCTAGGTAATGAGGGGGCCAAAGCCGTTGGATGGGCCCGCGTGACAGAAGCTAAGAGTGGAAATCGATCCACCATCCGGTCGTTGCAAGACGAAGATGGACGGGTGATCCGGGAGCCTAAGCAGATGTGCGAGGCCTTTCAAAGGCACTTTGCCCGATTGTTCGGGGGAGGCGAGGGTCCGGGCGGGGGCATGGATTTCGGTCCATACCTCGACGGCCTGCCGCGTCTCTCGAGCGAAGAGGCAGAGTCCTGCGAGGGACCAATCTCGGCTGATGAGATCGGAGATGCGCTGAGCCAATGCAGCAGACGCAAATCTCCAGGTCTCGATGGTATACCTTACGAACTTTATTTAGCAATGCCGGTCTTCTTCTCCGAACTCCTCGAAGCGGTCTACTGCAATTGGCAGCAGAACGGGAGAATTCCTTGTTCTGTAGCCAAGGGCGTAGTCACGCTGGTGAGGAAGGACGAGAACAAGGGGGATAGTATAAATAATTTTCGGCCCATAACCCTGCTAAACACAGAGTTAAAGATTTTGGCCAAGGTGTTAGCAAAGAGGTTGGCGCTTGTCGTGGGTGGCCTGGTGGGAGATGCGCAGACATGTGCTATCCCATCCAGGTCCATTCACGATAACCTCCACCTCATGCGATACATCATAGAGAGGGTTGGCAACAAACCCGGCTTCGGTGGGGCCCTGATCAACTTGTATCAGTCTAAGGCTTTCGATAGGGTCGACCATGGTTACCTGGATGCGGTGCTAGCGGCGGCTGGGTTCGGTCCTGTTTTCAGAGGCTGGATCACTGCCCTACATAGCAACCACATCTGTTCTAGGATCAAGGTGAACGGCTACCTTTCGAAGCCGTTCGAAATCACACGATCCATTCGACAGGGGTGCCCTCTCTCCTCCCTTCTGTACGTATTGACTCTCGAGCCTTTACTGAGGAAGTTGGAGTTGTTGCAGGGTATCCCCCTGGAACCAGGATTGAGCAAAGCGGTGTCGGCCTACGCCGATGACGTAACAGTAATGGTATCAACCGACTCGGAGATCGAGGCGATCGGTACCTTACTGGAGGAGTACGAAAGGTTGTCAGGAGCGAAACTGAACCGGGAAAAATCCATCGGGCTGCAACTCGGAACGTGGAGAGGCAGACCGATGCCTCCTGACGGTGTCGTCGGACACTGGACGGAGGGCCCGGTAAAGTTGCTTGGGGTCTGGTTTGGACCGGACCTCCAGGTGGAAAAGAACTGGAACGAGGTTACGAACAAGGTGTTTGCACTAACCCAGAAATGGGCCAAGTGTAAGCTGTCCCTAAAAGGCCGGGCGGAGGTGGCGAACATTTACATAGCGTCCGTCACTTACTACCGCCTGACTGTCGTGCCTTGCCCTAAGGAAACACTCACCACCATGGAACGCATGCTCTTCCAATTTCTTTGGAAGAAGCGTCCTCCTATGGTGAGAAGATCCATCTGCTGCCAACAACCTTCGAAAGGAGGGCTGGGGATGCCGTGGTTGATGATGCGTAGGCACGCATTAAGGCTACGGCACCTACAGGTATTCCTCACTGGTCAACCGGTGTGGGCTCCGTTCGTGAAACGAGCCTTTCCGAGACTCGTCTCGCTCACCGAGCTACAGTCCTGGGTCAAGCAAAGATCCGGAAAACTGGGAGACTGGCACACTGAGTGTGCTCAGGCACTCAGGGCTCTCTGGCAAGCGGGCCGGGCCGTCGGTGGAGAATCCACCTCATCATGCTATAGAGGGCTGGTGGCTAGCAGGGGCGATGACACCCTTGGAGAGTCGCTGGACATGGAAGAAGACGAACTGGCCAGCCTGTTCGGTAGGACTTTCGGCCCAGGACCAATGGACAACTTCCAGAAGTCACTGGCCTGGCAGTGCTACCGGGGGGCTCTACCCGTTCGAGAGAGGCTCTACAGACACGGGCGCCCGGGCAGGGATCCCTCAAAAAAGATTTGCCCTAGATGCGTGCGTCACGAAGAAACCGTTGCGCACGCATTGGTGCAATGTCCGGGCGTGGCTGATCTGTGGGGCTACGCCGAACGACTGCTGTCGCGGGTGGCGCCGATTAAATTGACCGCCGAGTCCGTGATGACAATCAAACCGCCTCCCCTCTTCACAAAGGAAGCAAAGGCGGTTTTTCTGTGCGTAATAGCCATGTTGAAAGAGGTTGTTTGGTGGACACGATTGAAAGGTCTGAGGTCAGGCAACTTCCTCTCTGGCCATAGTCTGGTCTACTTCTTCCGATATCACTTCGGAAGAAGGATAAGAATGGAGAGAGAGGTGCTTGGCCACAGGCAGTTTTATGAAAGGTGGGTGATAGTGGCGAGAATGGCTCGTGTAAATGGGCCTTCTCTGTATACCATCCTGTAGGTAAAGAAGTAAAGGATAGGGGAGCACCTTCTCCATGTGCTCCCCGGGCAAAGGATTGCACACTTTTTCGGGGGTGTGTGCAACCCCCATCACGTCCCCTCCCTTTTGAGGTTATTTTCGATTATTTTCATGTTACACCCTTTTTACTCGATTATATGTAAACTCCCCCTTTGTATTTGTCCCTTCTTTTTATGCCTTTATGGTAAATAAAGAAATCTATCTATCTATCTATCTATCTTAGCGTCCGTCATCTACTAGCGCTTGACAGGCGTGCCTTGCCCCCGCGAATACCTTACCAAAATGGAACGGATGGTGAGGAGATCCATCTGCTGTCAATACCCTTCTAACGGAGGGCTGGGCTTGCTGTGGCTGATGATGCGCAAACACGCGCTGAGGCTACGCCATCTCCAGGTATTCCTGACCGGCGAACCGGGCTGGCTGTCGTTTGTGAGAAAAGCTCTTCCACAACTCGTCTCACTGACAGAGCTGCAGTCCTGGGTCAAGTGAGGACCGAAAATGGGTGCCTGGCACCTCGAGTGCCTACAGCCGCTCACAGCCCTCTACCAAACGGAAACGGCAATCAGCGGAGACTCCACTTTCGACATTCTTTAGGGGATAAGTGCGACGACGTTCTCGGGGAAACTCTAGGCATCGAGGAGGACGAACTGATCAGACTGTTCGGGAGGACTTTCCGTCCAGGGCCTATGGATAACTTTCAGAGGTCTCTGGCCTGGCAGTGCTTCCGAGGAGCTCTACCAGTTCGAAACAAAATCTACAGGCACGGACGCCCTGGCAGAGATCCTGCCAAAAGAACATGTCCAAGATGCGAGCAGGACATCGAAACCATTCTGCACGCAATTGTTCAGTGTCCAGGCGTGACCGACCTGTGGAATTATGTCGAACAGCTACTGTCACGCGTGGGACGCATCCAGTTGTCAGCCGAGTCCATCGTGAGGACCACCCCGCCGCCTTCATTTAAGAATGAAGGTGAGGCGGTTTTCCTCTGTCTGGTGGCTATGGCGAAAGAGGTAATATGGTGGACGAGGTTAAAAGGACTGAAGGCAAAAACCTTTCATTCCGGACAAAAAATTATCCCCTTCTTTAAGTATCACTTCAGAAGGAAGGTGAGAGTGGAGAGAGAGGTGCTACACCCCAGTAAATTCGCTGAAAGGTGGGTGAATATGGCGAAAATGGCCCGAGTGAATGGGCCTTCTCTGTATATAAACCTGTAGGTTGAGAAAGACAAACAGAGGGAAGACGGGAACACCTACAAAACGTGCTCCTGCTGTTGAGGGTTGTTCTATCTACGGGGTGTAAAACAATCACACAGTAACGTTCCCCCCTATTGGGGATTTCGATTGTTATTTTATTATATATACTAGCAGAAAAACCGCCCAGCGTCTGTTTTCTGCTAGCATATGTAGTGTGCATATTCGTATTATACATATTCGTATTATTTATATATGTAAATTGAAAAGTAAATTGACAATATCTTCTTCCTCGCCCACTTATTTCTGAGAGGATCGTGGGGGAAGAGTCCTTCTCAAACACTCCTTCCAGTGACTCTGGCAGAACCAAACATCTCTAACTGATCTAGCTGGATCCCAAAGCGTGACCAGACAAGCTCATGGATGTTATCCAACTATCTTGCTCAGGGTCTACCTCTGGGTCTCTTGTCGGTTGGTTTTGCCTATAAAATGTGTCCAGAGATTCTTTACTGAGACATTCTAACCACATGCTCATAGTATCGGAGTTGTGATCTCTCAATTCGGAGAAGTAGCGGCTCCACCAGGAGTGACTCTCTGGTCTCTGAGTTATGCACTTTATCGAGTAACGTTACTCGAAAGACCCTTCGGAGGAATCCCATTTCTGTCGCTTTTATTTGCAATTGTATTCTTTTGCTCATTACTCAAGATCCATGATCCTCGGTAAGAGTTGGCAGGAATATCAGGAAGACAGCGAGTTTGGCTTTTACACCTACCACTTTTTTCTGATTGCTGAATGCTGAGGCTGGCGCATTACTGCATCAGCTTTTGCAAATTACTGATGAACACGGCTCCAAGATACTTGAAATTCTCTAACTGCTTCAGTAGAACTCCATTAACATGTATATAAATTTGAGGACTTCTGTCTACCGGTCTATTACACGATATGTATGTGTTTTTGTGTGAATGTATGTGCGTGTAAAAGGAAGGAAAGGGATACACACATATATGTCTCTAACTTAAAAACAGTGACACACACAAACAAACACGCCTCTAATTTAAGAGCGCCGGCAAAATGATGCACGCGCACATACACTCACTGCCCTATTACCACTTAAGATTTTTGGGCCGGGCAAACATCCCCTCAATTTTGGAACCGTCTGGGTTGTCCAGAATTGATGGGGAAAGACTTGACGGTCATACTCTGAGCTCCTGGTCAAGAGGCAGGTGCCTTACCTGGGATGTCACAGTTACTGACTCTTTTGATTCTTCCCACATTCCGGATGCAGCAGTAAGGGCGAGAGCTACAGCATCCGCAGCTGAACGGAACAAAATCATAAAATACCGTGTTCTGTCAGCTAACTACATTATCCAGCCTGTGGCGTTCGAGACATTTGGGGGAGTCGGGCTACTGACAGCGATGTTCTTATCTTCACTGGCGCCTCGCCAAACAGAGATAACTTGTGATGCTCCTGAGGGTACTTGGTTGTTCCAACACCTCAGCCTCGCCATTACTCCAGGTAACGCTGCGAGCGTGTGGGCTCGCCTCAAAAATTATTAGAGAGGTTTTCCAGTGCTCCTCGTTATATTGTTATCTGTGCTCTGGTAGTGACTTGTTTTACCACTCTTACGCCTGCATTTTGCTCTATGTGGTCTAATGGTCTAAGATGTGTGTATTACCTGCTTGTGTATTTTTTCTCTTTCTTTTTTTCCTTTCCCTTTCCTTTGTATATATTATATTTGTTAGTGTTTTCGTTTTGTAACCATTATAGTAGACTAGCAGAAAAACCACCCTTCAGGTGGTTTTCTGCTAGCATGTGTAATGTGTAATGTGCATATTGATATTATACGCAAGTATATATGCATGTAGATATGATACATAAAAAAAATCGTAATTGACGATATGGACAGAAATTGAACGAAGACTACGTTACACTATCTTATGTAATCAGTAACGTAATCCATGATACATTAAAAAAAAGATGATATTATATATAAACTATAGGGCGGTGGATTGGCAGTATCGGTAGAGGGTCGGACGCCATGCTTTCCAGCATAGTTACGTCCCTTTACGATCTGAGTTCAAATCCCGCCGAGGTTGACTTTGCCTTTCATCCTTACGGGGTCGATAAAATAAAGTACCAGTAATGCACTGGGTAATTACTGGCCTTGTGCCTAAAGTAGAAACAATTATATATAAACTGCATTAGGAGAAAATTAGTGACGGAAATATATGAATGTTTATTTAAGCGATCGCTAACCGGAAGTGTTGAGATTTGAACATTTTAAAGAAGTGAATCTTTAAATAAACAATAAAATATATTTAATCAACAGCTACGAAATTTAGTAAATAAATTATGTAATATTTATTCATTCTTTATTCAAAGTAATCCTACTTATTTTACTAATGGGATAAAACATTACAAACCGTACGCAGTCCCGGACTCCTTACTTTATTATAGTTTAGATTTTTATACAAATGAGTTTAAAAAAGAGAGTTAATAAATAAATAAAACGTTATACTTGTTTAACCCACCCATTTCCAATTCATCGAACGCCGCTATCATGACTGTATGACTGTATGTGTGTTTTTGTATAAATGTATGTGTGAATGTGTGTTTGTATAAATGTGTATGTGTGAAAGCATGTGTACTTGTGTGAATGAATGTCCGTGAGCGTGTATTTTTTTATAATTTGTGTTTGCACGATTATAGATATATACTGATAATAGTTATATAGTCATACATATAGATGGTATGTACGTGCACATACACACACATACGCGTCAGCGTATTGGAAATCATAATCACTCTATCTTTCTGTATCTTTCTCATCACACACTCTCTCTTTCTATATATATCGTAGTTAAAGTGATGGTGGCGGCAACGATATACCGGTAGTGTAGAAATTTGAAACTTTGAAAAGAAGACAATTTTCAAAAAGCAAGAAAATTATTTATATTAAAACATTTCGAAATTTAGTACATAAATTATGTAATATTAATTCATTATTTATTCAAAGTAATCCAACTTATTTTATTAACTGCGTTAAAAGAAATAAACCTTACGTAGTCCCGCACTCCTTACTTTATTATAGCTAAGATAGTTTATTGTTATTTATTGATGTTAAATTTATACGATTTTAATGTAAGACTCACGCCATCACGTCTTGTAATGTCCCATTTTTGTATGCCCTTGTGGCAAATAAAGAAAGATATCTATCTATCTATCTTTCTCTTTCTCAGTCTCTCTCTCTCCCCCCCCCCCCTCTCTCTCTCTCTCTCTCTCTCTCTCTCTCTCTATATATATATATATATATATATATATATATATATATATTATTTGTCTGCCTCTCTGTTTTGTTCCCGTATAAATTTTCACTATATATATATATATATATATATCATTTTTTCTTTTAAAGTTGAATAAAAACAAGATTATGAAATTTAATTTAAAGATAAAAATTATTTTCTTTTGTGCTAATTTGTAATGTTTTATTAATAAAAATAGGTAAGAAGAGACTTTGGGTCCACCTCATATATATCATTATATATATATATATATATATATATATATATATATATATATATATATATATATATATATATATATATATATATAATTATATACTTTATAAACAACAATCAAAGGGTGTTTTAGAATATTTAATTACTAACGATCGTTTCATCCAAGCACAGAGCCTGTTTCACGGGGTATAAATGAAATGTTAAAACACAAATAAACTTGTCAAAGAACATTTTGAGGATACACGATATGGGAAGAAAGTATAAATATTCACATTTATATCAGAGCAGAAAGCAACGATACAAGAGGCATATGAAAAATATGAGCATATAAATGCAATTATGAACAACTAAAGGTATTAACAATCTTAAAAACATGCTGGCATAGAGAAATTTGCTGCTAAAAAGAAGTTAAGCATAATTCAAGGCATTTATCATAATTAGTAAATAAACACATATCATAAGCATCACAAAAGTTTATAAAAGCAGGTGCATAGATCCAATATAAATTTAAGAATATAAAAATACATCTCCAAAATATATTTAAATACAAAGTTCGACTACGTCTTTCAGTCATAAATATATAGATAAGCTATTATTATTCAAAGGTAATAATTGTTTCTACTTTTGGCACAAGGCCAGCAATTTCCAGTGCACTGCTGGTACTTTATGTTATCGCCCGCGTAAGAATGAAAGGCAAAGTTAAACTCGGCGGGGTTTGAACTCAGGCCGTAAAGGGACGTATCTCTATGCTGGAAAGTATGGTGCCTCACCCTTTACCGATACTGCCAATCCGCTGAGTGTAGTCAGCAAAATTAACGCTAAAGTCATATTATTATTAATCAAACCTTACGGGGTCGATAAAATAAAGTACCAGTAATGCACTGGTTAATTGCTGGTCTTGTGCTTAAAGTAGAAACAATTATTATTAATCAAACCAAGCGGCAGTGAATTGGCAGTATTGGTAGAGGGTCAGACACGCTTTCCAGTGTAGTTACGTCCCTTTACGATTTGAGTTCAAATCCCGCTGCGGTTAACTTTGCCTTTCATCCTTACGGGGTCGATAAAATAAAGTACCACTAATGTACTGGGTAATTGCTGGCCTTGTTCCAAAAGTAGAAACAATTATTAATCAAACCAGTATCAGTAGAGGATCGGACGCCATGCTTTCTAGCATGGCGTCCGATCCTTTCTAGCATAGTTACGTCCCTTTACGGTTTGAGTTCAAATCCCGTCGAGGTTAACTTTGCCTTTCATTCTTACGAGGACGATAAAATAAAGTACCAGTAATTTACTGGGTAATTGCTGGCCTTGTGCCAAAAGTAGAAACAATTAATAATCAAACCAATCAAAGGAATTAATATTAAGTAAATATAATCAGCAAAGAATAATCCAATATATAATAATTGCCATCATCAGAAAAGGCACCACATATTTGAATAGGATGGAGAGAGTCATATATTAAGCATGAAAAACCCCATCTTAACATAATTTTTAAATTTATCAAAGTTAATGTTAATGGAAAAAAAGAATTATATATATATATATATATCTAAGGCGGGTAAAATTCCCGAGATCCATGGACGAGTTCTATCCAGCGGTCTCTGTCCTTCATCATCGCTGCCATGTCCTGCGTCTCCAACAGACCAGTGTCTGTCCTTAGGGCATCAACATACGTTAACCTTGGTCTTCCTCTTCTAGTGTGTCCATGTAGGGGCACCCAAAGGAGCACTGAGTGCAATGTCAACTCTGTATGTCGGTGAGCATGTCCAGCTAACCTCAGTCTCCTATGTGTCACTTTTGAGCTGACTTTTGGGATGCTCCCATACAGCTCTGAGTTTTTCATCCTCAGTGTATACTGATTAATGTTCAGAGCCATCCTCAACATTCTCGTATATATATATATATATATATATATATATATATATGTATCCGCACCCAACCGTGAGTTAAGGGTGCCAACTTCACCGATGTTGCTCAATGAATGACTGGGACAGACCAATCCGGTTGAACTAGACTGAACCAGTATCAGAGTTAAAAATACATTATGAAGAGCAATCTTGGAAATGTGGGGTCTGCTGGAAAGCTTCCATTACTCATACTTCTCGCCTCCTTCACCACCTCTTCTACGGCTTCGATATAAATACCCCCTCCGCCTCCGTGGTATTTTCTTCGGGGTTATAAGAGGCTTAGCTCTGTTTCTCGACCGTTATATCGCGTGACTGTCTCCCCCTCCGCCTTTTGGGATTCTTTCTCGCGTCGTGTAGACGCGTTCTTGAGACTAGTAAAATGAGGTATCCTCTTGATAAGTCGGCAGACCTCGCAAGGACTCTATATCTTTATGATGTATTGTTTTTGTTTATGCCACGAAACTACGTAGTCGAGGAATCTAGGAGCAGTTTAGGTATGATACATTTTATTACTAATTATATCTAAATGTTTCTTCTCCCTTCATAATGTACTTTTAACTCTGATACTGGTTCAGTCTAGTTCAACCGGATTGGTCTGTCCCAGTCATTCATTGAGCAACATCGGTGAAGTTGGCACCCTTAACTCACGGTTGGGTGCGGATGCATTCATGTATATGTGTGTGTCCGCATGTATCTGTGTGTTTCTAAATATATTGTTAATAACTCCCTCTGGTCGAGCAATCTTTGAAGTGTGGGGACTGCTGGAAAGCTTCCATTACTCATACTTCTCGCCTCCTTCACCACCTCTTCTACGGCTTCGATATAAATACCCCCTCCGCCTCCGTGGTATTTTCTTCGGGGTTATAAGAGGCTTAGCTCTGTTTCCCGACCGTTCTATCGCGTGACTGTCTCCCCCTCCGCCTTTTGGGATTCTTTCTCGCGTCGTGTAGACGCATTCTTGAGACTAGTAAAATGAGGTATCCTCTTCATAAGTCGGCAGACCTCGCAAGGACTCTATATCTTTATGATGTATTGTTTTTGTTTATGCCACGAAACTACGTAGTCGAGGAATCTAGGAGCAGTTTAGGTATGATACATTTTATTACTAATTATATCTAAATGTTTCTTCTCTCTTCATAATATATATATATGTATATATATGGTGTGTGTATGTGTGTGTGTATGTGTGTGCGCGTGTCTGATGGTAGCTAAGATGCTTCTATAGGCGGTATTCCAGTGGTACTCTATGCTCTTACAGAGCAGAGTATGATAGAATAGAAAACGAAAAATCAGTGATGCATCTGAGAGAATATACTCCGAAATCATTAGACGTGTCTGTCGAAACTGCGGGTCCAGAATCAGACAGATACACACAATGATGGCGTCTCAAGCTGTCCGCCGAGGAAACAATTGTAACACACAATAAATTGAGTTCAGATGCATCATTGATTTTTCGTTATTTCGTTTTCTATTCTATATATATCTATAGTAATAATCATAAATTTGAAGATAAGCATAAATATATATCAAATATATAAGAACCGTAGAGCAAATATTTATTAAAATAACAAATTAAAGTTTAAGCAAAGAATCGCTGCTTTCACACTTAAGGGGATCTTCTGAAACTAAAAAAAATCAATCTGTGAACGCAGAAGTGAATATTTCCAAAAACGTTGCAACCGAAGGAAGACAGAAAACGATACTTTGGTTCGTGGAAACGTTCCCTGGCAAAGAACGAAAAAGAAAAAAAACGTCATTATTTGGAACGGTAAAACAATTACACGCAAAGACAAAACCACGTTCATGGTATATATGAAGTCGTATACCAATATTCTATTAGGGAGTTCGTGGAGACGTTCCCTGGCAATGAACGGAAAAAACGAAGATAATACGTCATTATGTGGATCGATGAGTACAATTACACGAAAGACAAAACCACGTTTATGGTATAACTGAAGTCGTAGACTAATTATATGTATACGCGCGCGCGCGCACACACACACACGCATGTATATATATTTATATATGTTTTATGTGTATTTGGTGTATACGTTCGTATGTGTGCGGGTACAGGCGTTGTGTGGGTTTTTGTATGTGCGCGCGTGGTTTTGTGTACGTGCCTGTATTTGCATACCCATGGTGGGTGTTTCCGCGTATGCATGTGTATGTTAGTATATGGATGCGTGCATCTATATATTTAATTATTGTTGATTTCAATAACCTCTGTAATTTATTTACATTATTTTTAACTCTGCAGCAGAGAATCATTCGGTTTCCCAAATAGAATTTTAGTCTACGACTTCAGTTATACCATATACGTGATTTTGTCTTTCGTGTAATTGTTCGCCGCTCCACATAATGACGTATTATCTTCGTTTTTTTCCGTTCATTGCCAGGGAATGTCTCCACGAACTCCCTAATAGAATATTAGTCTTCGACTTCATTTATACCATGGACGTGGTTTTGTTTTGCGTGTAATGGTTTTACCACTCCAAATAATGACATTTTTTTCTTTTCGTTCTTTGCCATGGAACGTTTCCACGAACCAAAGTATCGTCTTCCTGTCTTCCTTCGGTTGCAACGTCTTTCTAAATATTTACTTTTGTGTTCACAGATTTATTTTTTTAGTTTCAGAAGATCCCGTTAAGGGGGAAAGCAGCGATTCATTGCTTAAACTTTAATCTGTTATTTTAATATATATATATATATATATATATATATATATATAAACGGAAAAAATGAAACGAAATTTCATTTCCCACTCTTAGTACGGCTGTTACTTAAATATAAGTATGTACACGTACATACATATCTGTATACAGACGTACAGTAGCATGTATATATATATACATACATGCACACATATATATATGTACGTATGGATTCACCGAACATTTATTATAATGCTCGGTGTGTTTGTAAACAAACATCCCGTATTAAGCCGTAGTGTCCAGCAACCATCGTTGCTCGTTTGTTCAACACTAACAAAGGAACGCTGTACTAGTTTCAAGCTTATTAGCTATCGTCAGCAACGTATACATTCCTGCCAGATTGTTGAACGTATATACTTACCTTATGCATATTAACGGCTGAGTAGCCCAATTTGCATATCGAGTGGGTTAATCGGCCGGGTGCACCGAAAACGATAAACGGAACAACCATGGTTGCTGGACACTACGGCTAAATACGGGATATTTGTTTACAAACACACCGAGCATTATAATAAATGTTCGGTGAATCCATACGTACTTATATATATGTGTGCATGTATATATATATACATACTACTGTACGTCTGTATACATATAAGTATGTACGTGTACATACTTATATATATATATATATATATATATATATATATAAATACATACATATATATATATGTATATATATATACACATATATATATATGTGTGTGTGTGTGTATGTGTGTGCGTGTATATACATGTATACATTTATATGTATATATACTATATATATATATATATATATATATATATATATATATATATATATATATATATATATATATAAGGAGAGAGAGGGGGAGTGGGTGACAGTGTGAGATAGATAGATATATAAATAGATAGATAGATTGATTGTTGGGTTGTAATTAGTTTATTGATTTCAAAGAAACATAATAATAGACTGCTTGCAAACGAGCATAATTTCCAAATTTACTTTAACTATATAAACTTTCAGGAATTGTCTATATATTACTACTGAAATAATGTTAAATACCACTATTGTTTCTTTTCTCTTCAAACGTCTTAACAGTTAGCTAGTAAGTTAATTATAACCCACTCAGTACACCCTCCACACACAAACAAACATATATATATATATATACATACTGATGTATATTCATATACGTATACACACACACACACACAAACACACACACACACACATATATATATATATATATATATATATATATATATATACATTATACATACGTGTGTGTGTTTGTGTCTGCATGTAAGAGAGAGAGAGAGAGAGAGAGAGAGAGCGAGAAAGAGAATCTGAACTAATATATTTATTTTTATATCTTCTTGGTTTGTTGTTTTTGGTTCTTTAGCTAATTACTGCGATTATTTCATCAAACATAATATAGTTTAAGAGAATGCCTAATTCGTACCAACAAATAATGAGAAAATGTGAACAATACTCTTTAAAAAAAAGTCTAATATATAATTAAAGGTCGAAAACGCCAAGGTGAATTGCTTCTGCTTCAAATTCAAAAAGTAAGAAAATCTCACACAAAGAATATGTTTTGAAATACTATAAGGAAGAAAGATGTAAAGGGAAAAAATAGCCATTCTTCTTCGTAAATGGATAGAGGCATGTCACGCAAGCTGCTCTTTTGTTTAGATTTAGACTGTACTTGCAATGTGAATATAATGAAACAATTCCTCGCAGATGTAAACAATATTCTATGCATGAACTTTCATTCAATCATTCATTTTTATCCGTAAACTACAATCTGTAATGATATTTGCATTTTTGCACAACCGATCCATTTTATTGCGCCCTATTTCCTCACTTTGTTTCTCTCTTTACTGCTAAGCATCAGTAAAATGGTTGTATGTATAAAGTGGTGTTCTAGCTGTTGATAGAAGCATCTCTTATACACTTAGTACTATAGAATCTGGGATTATAATGACTCTAATGGATTTTTGTGTGAATGAAGAAAGCATAATTCAATAATTGCCTCTAATTTAGACACTTTGTGAGGAGGAGTTAGGTGAACGCCAGAATCTGATTACGACTTTATTTCATCGACACCAGAAAGGTGGTAGGTACAATATATCTCAGTAGGGAAAGAACTACCTCGATATGAACGTTTCATCTTTAAGGGTTTTAGTTATACTATGTTGACACCAGTACATTTCTTAATATTTATTGTATCGCATTTGTGGGAATGAAAAGGGTTATATTTGTTTACGGGGAGATAACTATGACCGATATAAATAATGGTTTCTTATATAGGCACAAGGCCAGTAATTTGGGGGCAGGGGAAAGTCGATTAAATCGACCCCAGTGCGTGACTGGTACTTTATTTTATCGACCCCATAAGGATGAAAGGCAAAGTTAACCTCGGCGGGATTTGAACTCAGATCATAAAGGGCCTTAACTCTAAGCTGCAAACCATAGTGTCCGACTCTCTACCGATACTGCCAACCCACCGCCCTCATGACCAATATAAATAATTGTTTCTAGTATAGGCACAAGGCCATTTTTTGGGGTGGGGGATGAGAGAAAAGTCGATTCAATCAACCCCAGTACGTTACTAGTGTTTTATTTTATCGAGCCCGTAAGGATGAAAGACGAAGTTAACCTCGGCTGGATTTGAACTCAGACCGTTAAGGACCGTAACTTTATGTTGCACAGAATGGCGTCCGACCCTCTACCGATACTCCCGATGCACCACCCTCATGACTGATATACATAATACAAGGTGATATTTCATGTTTGTGGATGACTAGTTATGAAGAAAAAGAATTAACCCTGTACTCAACATATATCTAATAAAATACACTGCTTATATGTTTCAAATAATTTTGAAATAAATAAAAATGTCTGGGATTTAGGCTACTACGGATCCGTGGTTAGTATGTTTGAGAAAAGAAGAGCTGGGCAGATTTTACAAGCAAGATGATTGAATAACATCCATGAGTTCAACTGATCTTGCTTGGGGTATCCAGGCGACTCAATTAGAGACGATTGTTTCCGACAGGACCCGCAGGAAGGCATACCTAAAAGCAGCGACCCCAGAAGAAGAAGAAGAAGAAGAAGAAGAAGAAGAAGAAGAAGAAGAAGAAGAAGAAGAAGAACAACAACAACAACAACAACAACAACAACAACAACAACAACAACTAACTTTCTCAGTAGTGTTCGAAACATAACTTTACAAATATTCACAAATGATGCAATCTCTTTTATATAAATATGAACACATTAAAATAGGCTGCCTTGTATCATAGAACGATGGATGGTCCCAGGCAGAAGGCTACAGAAGGCTATAAAAAATATTAAATAATTATAGGATCTGATTTAACAAAATCATTTTCCAGTTAAAAAAACAAGCTCGATCATTATAACGACAAACTATATATTCGTAGAACAGTTCTTTAAATATTTTTGGCACTGAACTTCTTTCTGTTTAATCCATAAATCCCGTGAGCCTCGTACGAGAATCGTATTGATATACGGCGTTTCTAGGGCATTTTAAAACCTGGTGCAGCCCATCCCCTCGCCAGGTCTTAATATAGCAGAATGAGATCATGGAAATGAGAAATAAATAAAGAGTAAGAATCGATGTACTTGAATAGTACTTTATTATCGACTTCAAATAGATGAGAGGCAAAGTTGACCTCGGTGGGATTTGAACTTTGAGGGTAGAGAGCGAAAAAGAATACCGCAAATCGTTTTATCCGACTTACTAAAGTCTCTGCGTATTCGCCGCCTTCTTGCACGGAACTAACAAAACTTAAACATCTATTGGCATTGTTAGTGGGATTTGAAGTATAGAGATATTTTGTTTGCAGCTTCACAGTCGTATTTAGCGCTGTAGGCTAGCTCTACAATGTGCACCCCTTTTCACAATTATGTACCCCATTTCTTCGAATGAAATAGTTTGAAATACTGTTAGCTAAGCTGGTGGACTACTTTTTTGGCATTTCGTACTTTAACCAGACAGAGAGAATTACTAAGCATGCATTTTTCCACAACACAGTCCACACTCACCTACGCCAAATCATGAGACAGGTCATATCACTTTACGACTTGCCCCAAAGCTTTGACTGTTTCCACTACGCTGCTACGTGGCAGAGATGTTTAGTGATTTAATTATTGACCGCAGTAAATCATATATATATATATATATATGGACACACTAGAAGAGGAAGACCAAGGTTAACGTATGTTGATGCCCTAAGGACAGACACTGGTCTGTTGGAGACGCAGGACATGGCAGCGATAATGAGGGACAGAGACCGCTGGAGAGAACTCGTCCATTTTACCTGCCTTAGAATAGAATATATGTGTGTGTGTGTGTGTGTGTATCCCGTGTTCAATCGGGGGTACACACACACACAAACACACACACACACACACACACACACACACACACACACACACACACACACACACACACACACACACACACATATATATATATATATATATATATATATATATATATATATATATTATAAATATATTATATATATATATATATTATAAATATATTATATATATATATATTATAAATATACACATTTGTATCAAATTGAGATCGTTTAAGGTTCAGTAAGGCATCGCGCTGATATCCCTGCCATCGGAGGCAGTTAGCCTGCTGGTGCTTTGGCGATCACGAGGAGAACAGTTCTTCCAGTTATAATTGGTGGTAGATTGGTGGTAATTGTTTCTACTTTTGGCACAAGGCAAGCAACTTGAAGGTTTGGGGAATATCTAGGAAATCGACATCAAGGTGTTATTTGCGCTTTATTTCATCGACCCCTTAAGGATAAAAGGCAAAGTTAACCTGTCCACGATTTGAACTCACAGCGTAAATGGCCGTACCTCTATGCCGCGAAGCATGTTGTCCAGCTTCTCACACATTATAGAAATTGGCTATCATATTCAAATGGTTACTATTCTGATATCTTACGTCGAATCTATAACGACCTACTTAATGTGAATAGGATGTAGATGTCCAGTCCTACTTATTGAACTGGCTCTTTCAGCACATCTATCTCATGATACTTGGAGGTAATGTATTCATAACGATGTCCCCCGAGACACGAGACAATATCTATCTGAGGTTTGCAAAGGACATGAGAGAATATAATATGTCTCATGTAAATGTACTGAGAATTCTTCATAGTTGGAATTGTGACAGCAACATAAGTGTATCATATCGATTGTTTAACTTTCACTGATAAACATAGTGAAAGTTTGTAATTTCATACATGCACAACTTTCATCTTCAAAAGTACTATGTTCATAATGCTACCCTTTAGATATATTTTAACTGTATTATAAAGCGTTTATGTTTAGAAATACCCATTTATGATGTATTATTTCATGAATAATATATGAATAATATAAAGTATAGCCTTATTGAATATGAACCCCGTAAGACATTTGATAGGTGATGCAGCATGAGCAGATACTAGTACATTTTTTACTGTTGCTAATTTTAACACTGCAGGAAAAGATGTGTGGTTAACAAGGGTGGGATTTGAAATCAGAGGCAGTGAAGCGCCAGTATTACAATACTTTACAAAATCCAGTTGGACTCCCTACCGACTTTACATCACCGTCGTCTAAACATGAAACATAACGGCAACAATGACAATAACAATGCCTGTGGGGGTCAATTTTAGGAAATCTCAAATAATAATTAAAAACGTATGATATGAAACGGACACTCTATTAGAGGAGCGTCCTACTGAGAAATCCATAACGTTTAGCTTATGTTTACGGATTTCATTGAGTCAGAAATCTATTCATACGAGGAAAAACTACTTCCTGCATTTTCAACATTTGTCAAGCAGATATTAAACTAAGTTAAATTTAAAAAAAAATCTTTTCAATTTTGAGCGAGAAAAAAAACTGTGGTGTCACATCAATAACAGCTTATTTGTTGGTGAATGGCGAATAGTGCATGAAGACTATCACGCAAATTTTCCCTCATGCCTGAAAGCCATAAATTTGTAATGCATATGGTTAAATGAATCAATAACAGTTGAACTGAATATTAAAATCCTTGGGAGAAAAGATTACGATAAAATATATTCGTTATAATTTTTTACATCCTTTGAACAGATATTTTAATAGTTTTAGTTATATATGCAATGATTCAACGTACATTTTGTCACCAATCTCAATCAGAAATAGGACAGAGCTAAAATTTGCTTCAAGATATGTAATGGTATAAATGGTCCGTTTTGGTTAAAGTTATTATTATTTTCTAATCTAAACCCATGAATGTTTCAAATCAATATTGACTATTCAGCTTAATCTGTAGTATTATTGAATCAGGAAAATTTAAATGCAGCACGCACCCGTACACACATACCTACATACATACATATATACATACGTACACACACACTCAGACACACAAAACACACACACACTCTCATATATATGTATATATATATGTGTATGTGTGTGTATCTGTGTGCATATATATCGATATATGAATTTATGCATGTAGGTATATATTCACACACACACACACACACACACACATACACACGGACGCGCGCACACACACACACACATATATATATATATATATATATTGTTATACTTGTGGAGGGTCATATTGTTATAATTGTTTCTACATTTGGCACAAGGCCAGCAATTAACCATTGCATTACTGGTACTTTATTTTATCGACCCCATAAGTATGAAAGGCAAAGTTAACCTCGGCAGGATTTGAACTCAGATCATAAAGGGAGGTAACGCTATGCTTCAAAGCATGGCGTCCGACCCTCTACCGATACAGCCAATATTTCCAAAATAATAACAGAACACACTCACTATTTGGTTTGGGTTTGGTTTCCGCTTCTGTATCTTTTATATCTCCATAGTTAATTTATTTGGCAATAAATGTTTATCATTGTTTGACCAACGATTAGAAATACTGATATAAATATATACATATATATATATATATAGCCTATCAAAGTTCTTTCGTCACGCAACTGCGACATCATCAGTGGTACTACTATGTGTCCTCCCATTGTATTGTAAAGTCTACGCCATTTTTATTTATTTATTTATTTATTTATTTATTCTTATCTCTGTCTCTGCGCATGCGTCAGATAGATATTGTCGTGTGTGTTTAATGTTTTGTGTGTGTGTTCGCGTTTGAGTGTATGTGTTTTTGTTTTTGTATTCTATATTTGTTCATTAGTGTGTGTTTATATGTTCGTTGTTATTGTACTTGTGTATATATTTATTTATTTATTTATATTTCCCTTAAGTCAATATTGTTTGTTTGGGTATGGTTGTTGTTATTCCATTCGTTCATTCTGTTCAACTTCGGTCTTCTTAGTTCTATCTCAGTTGCTTCTCTGATTTGCCTACCTTTGCTACTGCCAATTATAAATATATATGTATAAAGCAAATATATATATATATATATATATATATATTTATATATATATATATATATATATATATATATATATATATATATATATATATATATATATATATATATATATATATATATATATATATATATATGTATATATATATATATATTTATTGGTAAACGGAATAGAAAATGCTGACAAATTGTTCACAGTTGAAAAATGGTTTAATTAGGAATCAAAGAGTATTAGTGATTGTATGGGTTAGTATTCAGTTGTGGTTTTAAGTTTTTAAGTTTTTACCGGTTGCGCATTTCTAAATGCTTTTCAAAAATAATTTTGAGATAGAGTGTCCGTGCTGTTTGCTCTGATCTATATATTTATATATATATTTATATATATATATATATAATATATATATATATATATATATGTATATATATATATATATATATATATATATTTATATATATATTTATATATATATATATATAATATATATATATATATTTATATATATATATATATATATATATATATATATAGTAATAATAATAAAATTGAAGACTAAAATCCAAAGAGGGCTCGATAAGGATAAATATATATCAAATATATAAGAACCGTAGAGCAAATATATATATATATATTTATATATATATATATATTTGCTTTGCAAGTTTTTTTATATGAAATCGTGTGTCAAAACAAATATTGTTATACTTGGGGAGGGTCATATCGTTATAATATTGCCAGAAATAATAACAGAACATACTCATTGTTTGGTTTGGGTTGGTTTTCGCTTATGTATCTTTTATATTTCCATAGTTAATTTATTTATGCTTAAGCATAATAATTGTTTCTATTTTTGGCACAAGGCCAGCAATTAACTAGTGTATTACTGGTACTTTATTTTATCGACCCCGTAAGGATGAAAGGCAAAGTTAACCTCGGCGGGATTTGAACTCAGAATGGCAAGGGCCGTAACTCTATGCGTCAAAGCATGGTGTCCGACCCTCTCCCGAATAATGATGTATATGGAGTCATATATAAACATACATAATACGATTATCTATAATAAATATATGGGTAGCCTCACTACCGAAGAAAAATATTTTTCCGTAACGAAACGAAATAAATTTTATTTTCTTCTATTATTCTCCATGAAATATCACAGACTTGCCCGTATATTCTCAGAATGCCAGCAACGTTGTTTCAAGATTTGTTAATCTTTCTTCATTGACACTCATTCAGAAAATACGGGTTACTAATATGTTTACGGTTTATAAACGTATTAAAATATTTCGTTTATTTACAAAAAGTATTTTTCTTCAGCAGTGAGGCTACCCATTTGTTTGTTGTATATAAACGAATTATATGCTTACATTTGTCTTTATATACACCTCTCTTATGCTACAAACATACCGTGAGAGACAAGTTACATTTTGTAAGAATGTTTGCCGCCAATCTTTCAGAAAAGAAAAGTAGCTCACCATCCTTAACTAGACATATATGGAACCTCAATGCGGCCAATTAAGTGGAAGAAATTGAAAGTAGCCTATTCGTACAAGCCAGGAAGAAAAATGTGACTTGTGTCTCCCGGAATATTTATATATTTTTAAATTAAAACATAATTCTGAACAGAAAATTTTATGAAAATTCATATACCCTCCACGCTTCAAATCTTTTCAATAAGTATTTACATACATAATTTGAGCCATGTTGGCTTTCTAAATTGAACGAATACAGTGCCAGATACAGGTAACTTTTTATATATTTATCTATCTAAATCTTTTGCCTCTATTTCTTTTTTCCTTATATAGACTTCCCATGTTATTACCTCTGCCACCTCTGATACTGCTGGCCTATTGTCGGCTACTGCGGCTGCTGCTCCGGTCAGAATAACAGTCAGCGTTTTTTTCCTGTCGACCACGGCTTGGTATGGAGGTGTACCACTGCTCTCTTGTTCCGCTATTCCAGCGTCAGAACAACAGAAATTTAGGTTCTGTTGCGCGTTCCTTTTCGCGCGAGAAACCATGTTGGTATAGATGCTAAAGTTCTATTTTTCTAACTAGTTTACTTTTTCCATTATTTTTTATTCTTTTTCACAATACTTTAAATGTTCTGCTCCATCGATCTCATTCCCGCTTATCTCTTCACCTCTCCTCTTTTCTCCTCTCTTCTCTCTCTTTATCTCTCCGTACCCCTCTCATTTCTCATCTCACGCTTTAAACTCTCTTCCTTTTTTCTCGCTCTCCGTTTACTATACTTATAATATCCAGGTGCTTACGGCTACCCTTCGCGCTATATATATATAACAAAGGAAATGTGGTAAGGAACCAGCCGGACCATAACGCACCAGAGTACTCAATACTTAGGGTACTAGAGTAGGAAATAGGAAAAAGTATGACCCCGACGGCAGAGCTCAAGCTGTTTCGACGGCTATTTCTGGACTAAATTAGAATTTTTAGCCTGGTGAATAAATAGCCGAACTTGTCAAGGGTGTACTTCCTTATATGGGAAGATTGTAGTTGTCAAGAGGATTGGTTAAAATTTGTTGTAAACACAAATAAGTCTATCATGACATTTGGTGGGAGGTAGGGGTGGCTGAAATTGCCTGTAGAACAATAGGGGAGTGAGTGGAGCGGTCAGGCGTTGAAAGTGATATGTATACAGCAGAATCTAAGGATAATGTATGAAGTGGAGGAGGGAGGTTATATAATGGGTAAATCGAATGAGAATAAGAGACAATAAAAGATAGTAGAAAGAAATTAAAAAAATATATAAACATTTACAAGAGTTACCTCCCCCACACCCTACCTAATCCTTTTTCTTAAATAAATTAAATATCACCCTGCAAGAATTGCTTCCCCCTGCATATTAACTCTCTAAAAACGGAAATCATATCAAACCACAGTCCACCATTTGCCTTCTTCGCGGAACCATGGTTCAACTAAGCACTCTTGCGACATTAATACATTTTGAACTGCTTAACTTCAATGACTGTGCTTGTAAATAACATTATTTTTTCTTCCACATTGACTTTTTACGTTCCACATTATGCACGCTTTTTTTTCCTTTTTCTTTTTACTTCTTAAACCTTGTTTGTATATAACATTATTCTTTCTGCACCTTCTGTTTAACATGTGCGACACCACACTAATACATTTCACTATCATTTGATAATGCCTATAAATGCTGAAACCGGTAATAGACAATAATTAAATATATAAATAGATAAATAAATGCCATTGTTTAATAATAAATAAATCAACTCATACCTTAATACTTCACACAAAGTAAAACATTTCGTTTTAATCATTTTCTAACCCAGAAAAGAGAAAGAGAGAAACAAAAAAAGGAAAAAAAAATATTTTTCTTCCTCATAATCGTCTCTTTCTCCCTGTTTTCATATATATATATATATATATATATATATATATATATATATATATAGTGTTAGTATCATAAATAAGAGACAGTTTAATTTGCACATTTTATTACAACCTTCCTTTATACGTATATATACGTGTATATATTTACATAAACATGTTATTTACAGTTGTATAAAAAAGAAGTATAATTGTTACTACTTTTGGCACAAGGCCAGCAATTAATATCAGTGCAATACTGGTACTTTATTATATATAATATATATAATATGACATTTCTCTCTCTTTCTTACTCTGTCTTTTTAGATAGATACATTGCTATAACGTCGCACGCATATAATATCTGTCTGTATGTCTGCCTGTCTGCATTGACTTCGCTTCTAACCAAATTTTAATTAATTATATATATATATATAATTATATATTCGTGTACATATTTTCAACAGTATTACTATACTATACTACTATATTTTCAACAGTAATACTATACTATGCTACTATATTTTCAACAGTAATACTATACTATACTACTATATTTTCAACAGTAATACTATACTATACTACATATTTTCAACAGTAATACTGTACTACCCTATATATTTTCAACAATAATAATGTACTGTACTATATATTTTCAACAGTAATACTATACTACACGGACGGCTTATCATCTGTTTATCCAAACGAAGCTAGGTAGGTCAGCTATATATACATATCTGGATGCCGTAGAACACGCCAATGGTAGACGGAGGCCAGCCGGACGGGTCAGCTAGTATATATATATATATATATATATATATATATATATATATATATATATATATATATGAGAACAAACATGCTGCGGAGTTGCAAATGGGTTACATATGAATAAAGTGGTCCTTCATCAATGATCTTCCAACCATCATCGGTATTTCTTCGCTTTAAAGACCATATACCTCCGGTTGGTGCGAACAACGGCTAAAGAAAGTCGTTGGGACATGTAAATAAAGGGAACAGCGAGAGTGTAAACAAACAAAGATGGTGAAGCAACGAAAAGTGATGAAAGAACGAGTCAAGTCCCAAATTTCCATGAATATAAGTTCGGGGAAATCGTGAACGAGAGAGAATAAAGACCATCAAACCTGGTTGAAATGTGAACAAGGAAGGAATTTCGCACAGGTCTAACGGGAGGAAGAAGGGTCTAGTCGTGAATTCGGTAAACATAATTCTGTGAAATCGTAGACGAGAGAGACACTCACTGTTTGGTTGGTTTTCGCTTCTGTATCTTTTATATCTCAGTTAATCCATTCCATTCGGTCCTCAATGTTTACCATTGACTGACCAACGGTCAAAAATAGAGATATAATATGGATATAAACACATATGTATAGTCTAACAAAGCTCTTTCTTAGCACATCTGCAACATCATCAGTGGTAATATTATGTTCCTCCTGTTGTATTGTATATCTACGCCATTTTTTTCTGATAAATGGCGTAGATATACAATACAACAGGAGGAAAATAATAGTACCCCTGATGATGTTGCAGATGTGCAACGAAAGAACTTTGTTAGACTATATATATATATATATGTGTTTATATCTGTATTATATCTGTATTTTTGACCGTAGGTCAGTCAATGGTAAACATTGAGGACCGAATAAATTAAGTGTAGAGATATAAAAGATACAGAAGCGAAAACCAACCAAACAGTGAGTGTATATATATATATATATATATATACATAATACATATTCACATACTATTCCTTGAGTCAATTACACCTTCAAGATTTTTACGAAATTTCAGAAAAAAAACAACATATGTTTAGTTTCATTAAATGTCTATAAATGGTCTTAAGCGCCACGTAACATTAATTTTAATACACTTACTG
>OZ024740.1:265482080-265484580 GCA_964016885.1 Eledone cirrhosa | reverse complement strand
ACATTCGACATTCACCATTTACACACATACACGAACGTACATTACACATTCACCATTTACACACATACACGAACGTACATTACACATTCACCATTTACACACATACACGAACGTACATTACACATTCACCATTTACACACATACACGAACGTACATTACACATTCACCATTTACACACATACACGAACGTACATTCGACATTCACCACTCATACACATATATCTGTGTATATATATATATATATATATATATATATATATATATATTATGTGCTTGTGTGTGTGTATAAGTGGGTAATAATGAAAAATATTTATACAAATTTCTATATTTAAAATATGTATATATATTTGGACACACACAAACACACACCTATATATATATATATATATATATATATATATATATATATATATATATATACAATATTAAATAAATGGAAAACTATATTTATAAAACCATATTTATTTCATTATATATATTTCGGGGATATCATATTAACAATATGCTATGCCTTCATCAGACAAAATACAATATAAACAGTTTTATAGATAAATATATTCGACATACCGTAATAAACATCAACTTCATTTGAAGAGGTTTACGCTAGGTAGACTGCTAGCGTAAACCTCTTCAAATGAAGTTGATGTTTATTACGGTATGTCGAATATATTTATCTATAAAACTGTTTATATTGTATTTTGTCTGATGAAGGCATAGCATATTGTTAATATGATATCCCCGAAATATATATAATGAAATAAATATGGTTTTATAAATATAGTTTTCCATTTATTTAATATTGTAAATATACTCCAAATATTTGTCGAGTGCTTTTATATCAGTTATAAATATTTACTAGTTGTAACCCAACAATTTTAAATATAACTTTACATTTAAATATAACTTTACATATATATATATATATATATATATATAGATAGATAGATATATTTGCATATATCTACATGTATTTATTTATATCACTCTCCCTATCCATTTATACATATATACTTGCAACCAAAATATACCAACACACAATTATATGTATATATGTACACCTCCTCCTTTTCCTTCTCCTCCTCCTTCTCCTCCCCCTCATCCTACTACTACTACTACTACTACTACTACTACTACTACTACTACTACTACTACTACTACTACTACTACTACTACTACTAATGATATGACTGACCCTTTGCCACAATGGCGACGGTTGATGGGATATAATATAGTGACAATTTCTAAAAGCATGCTGGGGTTTACACGAAACCGATTATGGTCGCTCCCCACCTCAAATAAGCATGAGAAACAACACTAATAATAACGACATCTTTAGTAGGAATGTTGAGAGCTATCTTATTATTAGCATTAATAGTGGCAGTCACCATTGTTCTTCTCATCGACACATGCTACCTACATGTATGAGGAATAAATAATCGGACTACTTACAAAGGTGATGCTGCTGTTTTGAAATAATAATAATAATAATAATAATAATAATAATAATAATAATAATAATAATAATAATAATAAATAAATGATGGATAGACTACAGAAAGGCATTTGACATGGTGCCTCATTCTTGGATCACCAAAAGCCTGGAGATCTTCAAGGTGGCAGATAACATCAGACAGTTGTTGGGCAAAAGTATGAGGTCCTGGGAAACAGAGTTGACATCAACTGGAGAATCCTTGGGAGCGTGAAGATCAAGAGAGGTATCTTCCAGGGAGATAGCCTGTCCCCTCTGTTGTTTGTCCTTGCCCTGATGCCCCTGACCAGTGTACTGGGAAAAGTGAGAGCAGGATACAGATTGGGAAAGGGAGGGCTTACCATCAATCACCTCTTCTTCATGGACGATCTTAAGCTCTTCGGGAAGAGTGAGAAGGAGTTGGATGTGCTTGTTGACACTGTCCGTATTTTCAGCAGTGATATATGTATGCAATTTGGTATTAGTAAGTGTGGAGTCATTGTGATGAGGAGGGGGTAGGTTTAGCAGAAGTAACGGAATCCAGATACCAACAGGTGAGATGATAAAGGAAATTGACTCTGAGGAGGGATACAAGTATTTGGGCGTTCTGGAGGCTGATGGCATAAAGAAGAAAAAAAAGAAGGAATTGTTAAGAACTGAATACATTCAGAGAGTAAGGAGCGTATTGAATTCACATCAGAACAGTAGGAATGCCATAAGTGAAGTACATTCCCGAGCTGTGTCTATTATTAGGTACAGTGCGGGAATTCTGAGATGGAATGTTGCTGAACAAAAAGAAATGGATAGGAAGACTAGGAAGCTATTGACTATCTACAACATGTTCCACAAGAGGAGTGATGTCGATAGACTCTACTTAAGGAGATCTGAGGGTGGAAGAGGTCTTATCAGCATAGAGGACTGTGTTCAGATGGAGAAAAACAACCTACACAAATACGTGACTGATAGTAAGGAGCCAATGCTCAGAACTGTACTGAAGGAGGGGACAATAGGCCAGGGGATGTCCAAGGAGGA
>OZ024740.1:265474580-265477080 GCA_964016885.1 Eledone cirrhosa | reverse complement strand
ATTAACTAGGTATATATCCAAAACACATCCCATTCTATGATTACATGACATTCTGCAATCCGTCTGTATAAGGATACTAATTTTAAGCCAATTAAATTAAATTTTTAGGTTGACTAAATTTAAAACCAAATTATAAATATATTTCTAAAATGTATATTAATTAGGTCTATAATACTAAAAATTATTTCTCTGTCATTGGATACACGATATTTTGTTATATTTTATCTGTAAAGGAATTTTAATAAAAGGTTTAAATAAATTAAAATTAATCTATAAATTAAATTACTAAGTATATATTAGTAATATTTAAAGGTTTTTCACAATTTATGATTACACAATATTTTATATTCTCATCTGTAATAGAATTTTAATTAAATTAAATTTATAGGTTAACTAACATTTAAATTAAATTAATTTCTAAAATAATGTTATTAATTAGGTTTATAATATTTAAATGTTTTTGTTAGTTTATGATTACACGATATAATTAATTCCTGTCGTTTATTTAATAGGATATCCTTAGATTTCATTATTTCAAATAGTTCTTGGGAACATAATCTACATTCATTTCTATTATTTTGATAAGGGGTGGCTCTTTTGAGCACACTCCAGGTCAAATCATATTCTATATTCTTATTTTTATAACTATTGATTTTTTCTGCTAGAGATGTTGTATTAGCCAGTGCGGCATTTTTAAAACTATGCTTGTGGGTATTAAACCTTGTCTTAAAATTGTTAGAGGTAGCTCCTATATATGAGCAAATAGAATCTTTAGTTTTAACATTACATTTATAGACTATGTTGTTAACAAGACAATTCCCTTTTAATGGGCAGTTTGCTTTGTTTCTACAGTTACAACCTTTCGTTAATTCTGTATTTGAGGAGATATTATGGTTAATTTGATGTACTGGTGGTATACTTATGGTTTTCTTACATTTATATGCATTATAGGCACTTATATTTTGTTTTATGTTATTTGTTGTAGAGTATGAGAATTTAACTGTAGACCTATTTAAGATTTGATGGTATTTGTGGTTTAATATATATATATATATATATATATATATATATATATATATTATTATGTAGTAAACAACATAAGGCAATTATTCCATTTACCAGTGGTTTCTTAAAAGCAAAGGGTTTTGCTTTCAATCCTCAGAATGAAAAAAATCCTGGTTTGTTTAAGTAAGCAAGGCACTCAGTACCCCGCAGAGCATGAAAGTTTTAATATAGATGAGAATCTGTATATGTATACAAACACAAACATACACACACACACACACACACACACACACACACACACACACACACACACACACACACACACACGCATGTGTATGCGCGCACGCACGCACGCGTATACAAATATAAATATATTTCCCCCATACACATGTGTGTGCGTGCATGCGCGCATACGCGCATGCGTACGCGTGCCCATGGGTGCGCGCGAGTGTATGAGTGGGTATGTTCTGTTGAAAGTGTCTCGTGAATTTATGGCTACAGTTGTATAGATTATACTTAGAAATTGTCTACAGAATTCCCTAAACCTTCGTCAATTTACTAGAATCTTTAAGAATTTAGCTTTTAAGGAATCTCCCCTTCCTCCAAATCTATCTACCATGACTGACCCCATACTGATCTTACAGACACCTGTAAGCTAAAGAGAAACCTAATGATAAGGATTGGCTCCAATCTGAATACAGAAATCTGTCTGCCTTTGTTCCTCTAAAAACAAACATATACAAACATTCATACATACACACACATACACACACACACACACACACACACACACACACACACACACACACACACACACACACACACACACACACAGAAACATATCTACACACACACACGCATACATATATATACACACACACACACATACACACACACACATGCATATATACACACACATACACACACACACACACATATATACACGCATATATAGACATATATATATATGCGCGTGTGTACACGCATACACATACATACACATAGCCATACCCACACACACATATATATATATATATATATATATATACATACATTCACACAATCAAACATATATACACACGTACATGCATACACATACATAAATGCACTCCTCTACATATTCACACACGCAAATAAATATGAGAAAAAAAAAATATATATATATATATATTATAAAAATATTGAGACCGTTACATAAGGCAGCAAACTGGACAGACAAGCGTGGTAAGAAACACACACAAAAGCACATATACATACGCACGAAATAGTCAACGCATTCACGCACTCTCACACATAAAAAAAAATTTCAAATACAAATACATAAACGCATACATACGCATACATGCATAACCACGCACAAGTGTACAATCTATACACACACACATGTGTATACAACTATATGCACACACACACATATATGCATACATATACACACATATATATACATGTACACATACACACACATATACATACGTAGCTAAACAATTATACACAT
>OZ024740.1:265457080-265469580 GCA_964016885.1 Eledone cirrhosa | reverse complement strand
TATGTTACCGTCGTGTTGTTGTATGGCATGTTCGTATAGTACTTACCCGTTTTTTCGTCCTTTTAGTTCCCCCCAGTGTTGGGCTATCCTTTCACCTATGCTACGAGCTGTCTCGCCTATGTATGTTGTTGTCATGTTTCTGCAAGTACCCTCTGTACATCTTATGCTATAGACTACGTTTCTAGTTTTACAGTTTATCCGGGGGTTAACCTTACATATGATACATTTCCTAGACCCACTTAAAGATTAAAGTGGTAGAAAAGCCAGGAACCACCATAAAATCCCTCATCAGCAAAACCTACCTTTTTAAGAAAACTCACTGTACTAATAGGAGAGTGAGAAATAGTAATAATGGTAATAATACTAACGATAGACAGAACAACAATAACAACCACAATAATAATAATAATAATAGAAACATTAACCACAGACACAGCAGCAGCGACCACAGTAGTAATAACGGTAACAATACGAACAACAACAACAATAACCACAGTGGTAATAATGGAAATAATACATGTAGCAACATTAATGATAGACACAACAAAAACAAGACACATAATAAAAGTAACAACCACAATGGTAGAAATAACAGTAACAACAACAATAACGGTGAAGTAAACAACAATACATCTAGCAATCATAACAATAATAATAATGCAAATGATAGGAACAACAACAACCACCATGATAACAACAATAGCAACACACACAACTATGACGATAGATATAATGACAACCCCTTAGAGAAACTATTTTTCAACCCAGCTGACAAAACATATAAGATGGGTAATATCTATCCTACGAGGTTACCCTTTAATAAAAGAGTTTGCATACCACAGCAAATAGATGACGAGACGGAGGCACAGTTCACAATAGCTAGAAATAAGATTAGACAAATAGTAGACCGGTATACTAAGAGACAGGGCAGACCAGAGGCCCAACAACTTGGGAGGAAACCTGTAGAAGGCTTGGTTAGCCTCAAGCAGCGCACAAGGGATGGTGAGGTAGCATGTCTACCCACGGATAAGTCTGGTAGGATGTCAATAGATAGCATGCCGAACTACATCAAGGCTATGCAACCCCACATTACCAACACGAGCAAAATTGCACAGCAAACACATGATGGGAGAGAGAAAATCCTCAAAGCTCACATGATGATGTGGACTGACATCCTAAAGCCAAGCAGACGCACTGCCAACAACTTCCAGACCTCTAACAATGGCATACCACCCTTGTATGGGCTCCGCAAAGACCACAAGACCTGTCGACGACCCGACAACAGGACCACCAACAAGACCCGTATGCGGAGCTAATATAGCTAGCAACTACAGGATCTCCTACTTCCTCTCAATAGTTATACGCCCCATAATCACGATGTCCCCAGGTGTATGTGACAGTACAGAGGACCTCCTCAGCAGAATCAGTGAGTGCAACAAAAACAGGAACCTATCCAACTGCATAATAGGCAGCATGGATGAGAGTGAGGTGGAGTTCTGCGACGTCGACACAGACGAACTGGGCCTCCTACTTAGACTTACCTACGACACTGACTACCTAGACAGCCATGACCTTAGACGTTTCTGCCCTAGTAGACCCATAAGAGGTAGACCCCCCACCATAACCTCAATGGCAAAAAAAACTCCCATGGGAAGGTGGATTGGGTGGACCAAAGCTAAACGGACCCCCCAAAACAATGATTAGGTAAGAAAAATGGTCGCACATGCAATAGGAGCTAGTATGAAAACTACCCTAAAGGGCCACATATTCAAGTTCAACGAGAAGATCTACACCCAAAATGAGGGAGCAGCCATTGGCGTCAGCATAGCTGGTGATGTTGCCAACCTTTTCCTGGTATGGTGGGAAAGGAGACTTAAAGATCTCCTTAATGAGAGCTCCATAAACCTCATCATGTACTCTCGTTACGTAGACGATATCAATATAGTTATAATAACATCCCCACTAGAGAGCACTAACAAGTTTGATTTAGAACGTAGCACAATGGAAATCATCCAGCAGATAGCTAATTCCATACACCAGAGTATAACTGTAACTATCGACTTCCCTTCCAAACACCCTAACAATAGACTACCTGTATTAGACACGGAACTCTGGATTAACACTATAGACGGGAGAGCCCAAATTATCCACTCACACTATGCTAAACCCATGGCCTCCAAATACCTGATACTCAAAAACTCATCAATGTCCAGTAGTGCTAAGTTTAATATTCTGATCGAAGATTTGGTACGAGTGATGAAGAATGTGTCCCGCATGTGCGACCCAACAGAAATGGAAAGACACATCCAACACTTCATCAATCGCATGCAGTTCTCTGGCTACAACCAAAGCGACAGAGTCAGAGTATACGAAGGAGCCATGGAGAAGTATAAGACCCTCATAGAACTGGATATGAAAGGAATTTGCCCATTATACAGGAGCAAATCATGGAATAGCTTAGATAAGGCTAGACATAAGATAGGCAAAGCCACCTCATGGTACGACAACCAGAGATACCAGAGTGTCATGTTTGTGGACGCCACCCCTGGAGGGAAATTAGCTAACCAGTGTAGAGAGGCCCTGAGAAAGACCCACTTAAAGATTAAGGTGGTAAAAAGCCAGGATCCACCATAAAATCCCTGATCAGCAAAACCTACCCTTTTAAGAAAACCCACTCTACTAATAGGAAATGTATCACATGTAAGGTTAACCCCCGGATAAACTGTAAAACTAGAAACGTAGTCTATAGCATAAGATGTACAGAGGGTACTTGCAGAAACATGACAACAACATACATAGGCGAGGCAGCTCGTAGCATAGGTGAAAGGATAGACCAACACTGGGGGGAACTAAAAGGACGAAAAAACGGGTAAGTACTATACGAACATGCCAGACAACAACACGGCGGTAACATAGACAACATAGAAATTAGAATAATATCTAAACATAGAAATGACCCAGTAGATAGGCAAATCAGAGAGGCCAGTGAAATAGAACTTAGAAGGCCAAGACTAAACAGAAAGAATGAATGGAATAACAACAACACCCAAACAAACAACACTAACCTAAGAGAAGTATAAATAAATAAATAAATAAATAGATAAATAAATAAATACATACACAAGCACAATAACAACAAACACATATAAAGACACACTAGTAAAGATAGAATACATTAACCGATACACAGTCACCCAATCACGAACACACATCAAACAAAACACTATACACACACGCAAACGCATGCGCAAAGAAGACAAAATAAAATAAACAAACAAATAAATAAATAAATATATAGACAGACTAAATAAAAATGGCGTAGACATACATAAATAGACACAGACACACATATATATGCATGAAGAGAGAAAGAGATAGTGAGAAAAAGACCAGAGAGAGAGAGAGAGAGAGAGAGAGAGAGAGAGAGAGAGAGAGAGAGAGAGAGAGAGAGAGACCTGTGTAAACATTAATGTAATGATAGGTTCAAGTATATAGATAACCATGCGTAAAAACAATGAAGCTGTGGTTTAAATATTTAAGTTCTTATTCGGGAAAAACATTTGATATTTTTTTCATTATGAACTAAAGCGAAAAGTATATATATATATATATATACATTGAAGCAAACGTATAATTTATATATATACATACATAGAAACACACAATCAATGCCACACACACATCGCATATCATTATATATATATGCATATATATATATATATATATATATATATATATATATATATATATACATACATATATATATATATATATATATATATATATATATATATATATATATATATATATATATATATATATATATATATATATATATAATTCTATAATTTTTTGACGCCAATCTTTCTCGCAACATACCAGCGTATAATTTTATCACTTGTTCTTGTTTGCCTGTTTTCTCTACAACAGCACTCAGAGAATATTACAATAATAGCATTTAGAGTTACTACAGCTGCTGATATTACTACTACTACTACTACTACTACTACTACTACTACTACTACTACTACTACTACTACTCGAAACATTACTGCAGACAGTACAGGGATTTACAAGATAATTAGATATGAATTTCGGACATGAATATGTGTCAAGGGATCGCTAATGTTAACGAAACAGAGATAAGAGATTTTAACCAAACACAAGCAGAGAAATATTTATGAATCTGTGGAATAATCAGTATACAATATACACAAATGACAGAAATGTTTAAGTAGGAATTCTAAAGACGTTTAGATTAATACTGAAACAACAAATATTGTAGCTCTCCCAGTCCTAAGTTAATGTTAATATTCTTAAATTGACACGAAATGGACTACTAACACTAGACAACAAATAAGTATAAAAACTGTGTTTAGAACACACCACACAAAATAAAATATCTATTGTAGGAATACAAAAATATCCAGTAAAATCTAATGGCTGGGTAAGACTAGGAGAATATGTTATGGGGTTCAGAATGAACCAAGAAATAACAAGAGAAATGCTAAAAAGGGTAAAGTCTAAGGTAAAATTAGGTAAAATGGCGAGAAGAAGAAGTAACATTAAAATAGGATTTAGAATATATACGAGTTTGCCGAATACTCAAGCTTAAATAATTACTTATTTATTTAGGAAAATATGAAAATGAATAAATAAATGTATCGTATTAAAATTAATCTTTGATAATTGATAGAATAACCAAAACCCAGTATCGAAGTAAATAATATATTTAAGCAAATCCGCACATAAATATAAAGACGGTTGAACGATGAAGAATTGAGAGATAAACAATTAAAACATCACTTTAAAAAACGTTTGAGAATAGAACTCTCTTGGTGGTTGAGTGGTGTCAATTTTAAACGACACTGTGCAAAGAGTTCAATCCCCCAAGAAGAAGAAGAAGAAGAAGTAGGTTGCGGCGGCGGCGGAGCCAATAACTTCTGTAACAAATGTTTCACATATTGGAATTTATATCACTTATTTCATGAACTTTAAAGACGTGATCATTTCTTAATAAACAAAAAAAAAAGAAGACAAAAACTCATTAAAATATTATTTTACTCCATTAAACATCCGCAATACAACGATAATTTTATCGCTTTTACCAGGTTGATTTCCGAGTTTTTAAGAATTGAACTTACAGATCTTACCGGCCTTTTAAGAACTGAGGTTACAGATCTTACCGGCCTTTTCCTAGTTTTCTCTATCAAGGAAGAACTCCCCAATGTGGGCGGTGGTTTGTACCGCGATGACGGTCTTTTGACCATGACAAAGTGCGGTCCACGCGCTTGCGACAGATTTAGAAAATAACTCACAGCCTTCTTTAAAGGCTTCAGCCTCTCCAGACAGGTTGAGGCTAACCTGTCAGTCGTTAATTACCTCGATGTTACCCTCAATTTGTCCAATGGCTTGCACAACCCGTATAGAAAGCCGAATGATACGCTTAATTACATAAGCAAGCATCCTAACCATCCTGCCAGCATAACCAAGAACCTGATAAGAAACGTTGCTTTGAGGCTTGCCCGTCTATCTACAAACGAGCATATTTTCACCGACCATTCCACATGTTACAATGAAGCTCTTACTCGGAGTAAATTTGTCGATAATGTAGCATATACTAAGTAAGAGCATAAACCATGGAAAAATAGATCCCGACGCATTATATGGTATAACCCACCATATAATATGGAGGTGGCCACACCATTAGGTAACATCTTTCTCTCCCTTATTAAGAAGCATTTCCCCTCAGCACAATAATAAAATAATAATAACATTTTTAATAGAATTGCCATTAAAATATGTTACTCTACGACTCCTAACATGGCACACAACATCACTGCTTCAAATGTAGCTAAATTACATAGTCGTAGGAACACCTGCAACCCTGTAGCTAGTACTAACTGTAATTGTAGGAATCGGGTTGACTGTCCTTTATCCGGTAAATGCGTCTCCAGTAACATTGTCTACAAATGTCAGGTCGAAACACTCACGTCTAGTAGGGCCTACATAGGGTTAACTGCCAACAGATTCAAGCAGCGTCTTTACATGCACACCCATTATTTTCTTAACTCTTTAAGAAGGAATATGACGTCATTCCAGCTTATATCTGGAGTCTAAAAGACAACCACACCCAATATAGGTTACACTGGGAGATCTTAGCTAAAGCTAGATCGTATAACGGAAATAAAAGACGATGCGATCTTTGCTCCGCTGAAGCCCTGGAAATACTCTACGTCAATGATCACATCTTAAACAAAAAATGTGAGGCAATTCCGGTTTGTAAACACAAATTGCATAACACTCCCCTGTATTACAGCCCCACATTATACCCTAACGGATAGTACGAACAATACGCGGATAATTTATGTCTTGATGTGGTAGCTAAGTATATTTTATGTTTATACCATTACTTATTTGTATAGGTAAGTATACCTTACCCATATGTTTTGTGAAGGTACGTATACTTTCTCGTACCTATATATGCTTGCATTTGTTATAGGTGTATATATTATATTATATATAGTGGTGTGTATATGGTTATGTGTATATGTGCATTTTGTGAGTATGCGTGTATGCATGTTTGCAGGTATGTAAGGTGTGTATATGTGTACATTGTGTTTTGGTTGACGTACTGAACATATGTTTATTTACCTGTAGGTATGTGTGTGTGTGCGTTATATACGTATTTATGTGTGTATACGTTTATATAATTATATGTGTACACAGACACACATCTATATATTTTTTTATGTGTATTTGGTGTATACGTTCGTATGTGTTCGGGTACATATGTCGCGCGGGTTTATGTATGTGTGAACGTGTTTATGTGTACATGGCGGGTGTTTTCTCGTATGCACGTGTATGTACGTATATAGATGCGTGTATGTTTATATTTAATTATTATTACTTTTATGATTTTAATAACCTCTGTCATTTTCGTTCTACTAATTTGTTTACATTATTCTTAACTCTGAGGGTCTGACGCCATGCTTTGCAGCAAAGTGTTACGTCCTTTTATGGTCTGAGTTCAAATCCTGCAGAGGTCAACTTTGCCTTTCATCCTTACGGGGTCCATAAACTAAAGTACCAGTAATACACTGGGATAATTGTTGGCCTTGTGCCAACAGTAGAAACAATTATTCTTAACTCTGAAGCCTTGAATCATTCGGTTTCCTAAATAGAATATTAGTCTACGACTCCATTTATACCATAAACGTGGTGTTGTCATTGCGTGTAATTGTTCTCACTGCTCCATATAACTGAGCATTATCTTCGCTTTTTTCCGTTCATTTCCAGGGAACGTCTTCACGAACCAAACTATCGTCTTCCTGTTTTCATTCAGCTGCAACGTTTTTTGAAATATTTACTTCTACATTCACAGATTGAATGGAAGAATAATATTTAGAATGTAGGGTTCATTACGTTGTGATTATAATGTTTATAATGATAGGTTGAAAAATTATATTAAAATTAAAAATTAGAAATCAAAATTAAAGATTAAAATTTGCCTTAATATTAAAATTAAAACAGAAGTATTTATATTATATTAAGATGTATTAGTAATAATATATTGGTTTAGATGTGTATGTTAAGGATTATAAATTATTAAAATAAATATAGAGTATTTTACATTAGAGAAAATCTAGTATAGTTTAATTTATTAAAGTAAGTTTGGCAAAATTATATTTATTAATAGTTGTAAGTCAAAATTTAAACATCCAAATAATTCTAAATTTATGAAAATTTACGAGAGTTTACAAAGGAATAACTACTTAATTATATTATAAAAACAGTAAGGAAGTATAAAGGAAGTTAGAAGTGATTTTTTAAGATCTCAAATGATTCCAAGGATTAAATGTTATAAAGTCATAAATTTATCTTAAGAATATAATTAAAACATAAACCATATGTTATTTTATAAGAAGACATACTTGCTATAAAGTTTTTAAAAACAATTTATCTTAAGAATATAGTTAAACCATAAACCATAGGTTATTCCACATATATATAAAAAATGTATATATAAAAATCATATGTTATTCCACATATATATTAATATTTGGATACATATATTAAAAATGTTTGAAGATATAAAAATATTGGCAATAAGAAATTAATGGTTATTTTCATATCTTTCAAAGGAACTTTCAAAGAATTTTCTAAAACCTTCCGAAAGTTTTTCAAGGAAAGTTTTCCTTAAAATAATTTCAAGTAGTCATATAAAAAAGGTTATAATCTATTGATAAGTGTAATAATATATTTATGAGGTTGAGATAATAGAAAGTAAATTAACTATATATGAATCATATATAGGTATAATCTGAAAGATGATTTGTAGGTGGTTGGATATAGAAAACATTATGTAAAGGAGATTAACCATATATTACATTTTATATATATATATTTAAAAGTTTAGTTTAAACGATGTTTACAAGAACTAAATAAATTATTTCGCAAATTAATAGAGTTCCTACTTTTTAGGATCAAGAATATTTCTTCAACGCAAAGGCAGCAATTGTTGGATAGAGCCGTGTATGAAGGAGCTTTGGAGATAATTTCCTAAAATAAAGAATAGTTAATATACTTGGATTTTAAGTTCCATAATAAGTTGGATAGAGAAGTTGAAGATTTTTTGCCAATATTCGTAAAGTAACATTTATGGTTATTGAAACAAGATTTGAAGTCTGTGGAAGTAGAGCCGACATAGTTAAAGGAATTTTCATTGGTTTTGACATTACAATTGTATACTATATTTTTAACTAAACAGTTATTATTTAAAAGACAGTTAGATTTATTTCTACAATTACATTTATCTAAATTTATATTATTAGGAGCCGTAACATTATATTGGATATTGCTTATTCTGGTTAGGTTTTAAGTTTCTATTATTAATTCTAATAATATTCTGTGCTAAATTCATAGTGGTGGAATATGAGAGTTTAATAGTATGTCTATTAAAGATTGAGTAATATCTGTGTGTCTTAGGAAAGCACTTATCTAGAGCTTTAAAAAATAATTTAGCTATAGGAGTTTTAATACTTAATGAGAAAGTGGGAGCGAACCATAATATATTTCTAGTTCTATTTCTTCTTTTGATTTTCGAGTTAGTGCAAGGTTTCCTATTATAATTATATTTATAGTTATGGTTAATTGGCACATCCTTATTATAAATGTATTTAATTTCATTACTATAGCCTGTTCTACTTAACGCTTCGTTATAATATTGTGCCTTAATTTCAAATATATTTTTATTCGCTGAAATTCTAGAAATACGTTGCTGCACAGAATTTACAATAGTGTTTTTAACGGATCTGGGGTGATTGGAATTAAAGTTAACATAGTTTAAATTCTCATTGATTTTATGAAATGGATAATAAAGAGGAGTATTAAGGTTTAAAGTTACATCTAAAAAAATAATTTTTTTCTCTCTCCCTCACATATCATCCTCTTCCAACATTTTAATTTAAATAAACCGTTATCTTTTCAACTTTTCGGACACTCATTTGCATACTCACTCATAACTCTGTATTACCCTCAATAAAATATTATCTCCACTATCCAGGAAGCTCCAACCGTTAAGGTTGTCTTTTTTCCGGGTATGTCAATATTTATTTATAAAACAAATCTGTATTTTATCTGAAGAAAGCGCACCATAATTTACCTTGGTTGCCCTTGAAATGTATATAATAAAATAAATATGGTTTTATAAATATAGTTTCCACTTAGTAATATAGTGTATATATATATATATATATGTATGCATATATATATATGTATTCATATATATATATATATATATATATATATATATATATATATATATATATATATATATATATATATATATATATATATATATTGTTATACTTGGGGAGGGTCATATTTGTGTAATATTGCCAGAATTAATAACAGAACACACTCACTGTTTGGTTGGTTTTCGCTTCGCGCTGTCTTTTATATCTGTAATCTAACTTACTCGGTCCTCAATGTTGCCATTGACTGACCGACGGTCAAAAATAATACAGATACAATATAGACACAAACACATATATATATAGTTTACATAATTTACATAAACCTTTCGTTGCACATCTGCAACATCGTCAGTGGTGTTATATTTTCCTCCTGTTGTGTTGTATGTCTACGCCATTTTTTATTCAGTCTGTCTATATATTTATTTATTTATTTGCTTGTTTGTTTATTTTATTTTGCCTTCTTTGCGCATGCGTTTGCGTGTGTGTATAGTGTTATGGTTGCTGTGTGACTAGTGTGTATAGTGTTATGTTTGCTGGGTGACTAGTGTGTGTTTATGTGCTTGTTGTTATTGTGCTTGTGTATGTATTTATTTATCTTATTTTATTTACTTATTTATACTTCTCTTAGGTCAGTGTTGTTTGTTTGGGTGTTGTTGTTATTCCACTCATTCTTTCTATTTAGCTTTGGTCTTCTAATTTCTATTTCACTGGCCTCTCTGATTTGCCTATCTGCTGGGTCATTTCTATGTTTAGATATTATTCTAATTTCTATGTTGTCTATGTTACCGTCATGTTGTTGTCTAGCATGTTCGTATAGTACTGACCCGTTTTTTCGTCCTTTTAGTTCCCCCCAGTGTTGGTCTATCCTTTCACCTATGCTACGAGCTGTCTCACCTATGTATGTTGTTGTCATGTTTCTGCAAGTACCCTCTGTACATCTTATGCTATAGACTACGTTTCTAGTTTTACAGTTTATCCGGGGGTTCACCTTACATATGATACATTTCCTATTGGTACAGTGGGTTTTCTTAAAAGGGTAGGTTTTGCTGATCAGGGATTTTAAGGTGGTTCCTGGCTTTTCTACCACCTTTATTTTTAAGTGGGTCTTTCTCAGGACCTTTCTACACTGGTTAGCTAATTTCCCTCCAGGGGTGGCGTCCACAAACGAAAAAACGGGTCAGTACTATACGAACATGCTAGACAACAACATGACGGTAACATAGACAACATAGAAATTAGAATAATATCTAAACATAGAAATGACCCAGCAGATAGGCAAATCAGAGAGGCCAGTGAAATAGAAATTAGAAGACCAAAGCTAAATAGAAAGAATGAGTGGAATAACAACACAACAACACCCAAACAAACAACACTGACCTAAGAGAAGTATAAATATGTAAATAAAATAAGATAAATAAATACATACACAAGCACAATAACAACAAGCACATAAACACACACTAGTCACCCAGCAAACATAACACTGAAGACCGTATGGTATTGTTTTAGAGTAGTGACAAATTCACTTACTTTAATCTAAGCAAACAGCATAAAGTGTATTGCAAAATACATTATATATACATCCACATATATATTCCTATTTCAGATCTCCAATTCTAATTTTTAATTTCTGCCTGACCAACAATCGCTCTGTATAATCAGTTCCTGATTATTTACTAGAATTCTATAAGAATATAACATCAGTAATCTCAGTAGACAGGAGGGATAGTTAGCCTTGATAAGCTTCAACAAAAGTGAAACAAGGCCTTGTCGGCTTATCTCCCCTGTTTGCTGAGATTAAAGTAAGTGAATTTGTCACTACTCTAAAACAATAGCATACGGTCTTCAAAATGCTTTTAATTAAGCATAAAGTGTATTGCAAAATACATTATATATACATCCATATATATATTGCTATTTAAGAGCTCCAATTCTAATATATATATATATATGTATATATATATATATGTGTGTGTGTGAGTGTGTGTGTGTTTATATATATAAGACGGGATTTCGCAGTTTCATCAACCAAATTTTACTCACGAGGTGTCGGTGAAGTCGTAGCTATAGTGGCAGACACTTGGACAAGTAGCAAATGGTGAGACTGAACCTGAAACCACATGGTTGCGAAGTGATGTCATTAACCACACACAGGTACCTCTGCGCCATTGGTCAATGTATCGAAATCTGTATTACATGATTAGCATTTGTAAATATACTTATAAATGTGTCTGTGTTTGCCTAAACTGAGTTGAGCTGGCTCCAACTAGTAAATCTCCAGCTTCGTGAACTGAAAATGAACTCGTATGTTGATAACATACATCCGGGAAAGATATTGTTAACATACATCCAGTAAACACATTTTTAACATACCTCCATGTATATTGTTAACATACATCCAGGAAAGATATTGTCAGCGGGATAAGTGAGGATCAGATATTAGCTTGAGATACAATTATGCATAATATTCAACCCTAAAGAAATGAAAATGAAAGATAACTCTGATTAGAATAGGCGTCAGATCCCAGAACGGGATCTAAATACAAATAGCCGTGTATTTTGTCGCCTTACAGTTCCTCAAAGACAATTTTTTCATCCATCTATGAAAGAAAACTAGAAAGAATACTACAGACATACGGGAAATTATGTGAAATACAATGAACGGATATGGTTACAATGGAAATTAAAGAGTTCTAGAATTTCACTAACAAGTAACTTAACCGCAACAACTATAGATTGAAA
>OZ024740.1:265377080-265447080 GCA_964016885.1 Eledone cirrhosa | reverse complement strand
AAAATTAGTTCTTACTTCCAACAAACAAAATCGCAACGGGATGCAAACCCTCTAAATACCACTGTAGCAAGCAACAATAGCAACGGCAGTAACAATAGAAATAACACTAGTATAAGTAATAACACCAGGGTTGTCAACCTGAACACCCAAAATCCTATATCCACCACACAGACTTCCGCATTGCATTATAACCAGCGGACTAACGCACAGAATAATTGTAACTGTAGAGCTAATAGAACCTGCCCTTTAGATAAAAAATGCCTAACCAAGGATGTCATATACTCATGCACAGTCACGACTAATAACTCTTCAGAAACCTATGTAGGCTCCACTTCTAACTGCTTCAAAATTAGATATAACTCGCACATCCACTCGTTCAAAAAGCACAGCCTAGCCAACTCCACCTCACTTTCTAGCTACATACACTATCTAAAATCTAAAAATAAACCATACACACTCAAATGGGAAGTGATAGGCAGCGCGACCTCGTACAAACCACCTAATAAATTCTGTAACCTCTGTATACTAGAGACACACAATATTATCTTCTCCAACCGTAACCTACTTAACAAAAAATCTGAGGTGTTTGCAACTTGCCAGCACCGACTCAGACATTCCTTCCAAAACTTTAAGCCCCATATATAGCAATGTCGGACTGGAACCTAACACCACATCTAGCATCAAACACCAGAGACACACCCTATACTACATACCCAACACTAGCTGATCCATTATAACACAAACAACGACATCCCTCTGGAACCCTTCGCAGGGAAAATACCCATTTATACCTCTACGGCAGGTGTGACAACATCCACCCACCTGGACGGCACTACACCGCTCTAAGGGTAATTTGAGCATGAATTGATCGGGTGGATGGTGTTGGGCAGAGGAAACACCCTCCTTAGACAGATCTAAAATGATTTAATCGAGTAGCGCTGTTGACCAGTAGGACCAGGCTGCTGAGCGCAGTGAGTGAATGCAATGCAACTGCCGTGCGGGTTGTACGTATATGGATGATCTGACGGTCAGAGAGGGGTCGCGAGGACTGCGGATTGACCTTTGGCCTACCTGGGGATGATTATCTTTCGACATCCAATGTAGCAAGCGATGACCCAGATCTTACCAGAGATCATTGGGTCCTGAAGCAATCCTGCAGTCACCGCGCCTGGTCATATGAGCAGACTACAACCACAGAGATCATTAATTTAGAATCCTCGCTCATCATCTATAATTTCCATTTGTAGCACCTTAAGATGGGTTAATCCACCTTAATAATAATATGATCACCTTCAGCATAATTTAGTTAAACTACTCTATAGTTAGTACACTTTATGCTTTAAAAGTCTCTCTTGGAAGGTGCACCTCACCATAGAATTTAGGGTCTATATTGGGACACATTTTAATGGCTAGATATAGAAACCCCAGAGTTACCTCCCCGCATGCATTAACTCCCCTTAGCCACACACACACTTCCGGTATTCAATGGCGTCTCTCGAAACGTAACAACCTCCTGTATCGAACTAAAGAACACCAGACTACGATCTCTAACTGGATTGTCGTGGATTATGTGAAAGGCATATAATCGAAATATACACTCCCTTGACCATGAAAATACCGAAGTACATGAATTACTTGACATCCCTGCGCTGTGCATCTCCAATACTTATAACACTTTTAATGCTTGCACTATCTTTAATGCTTATAATATTTCTCCACACACAGACTATATCAATCATATAAAGACTTTGCCACCAGATCTACCAACCTAACACTCTTATTTACCTACCTAAGTGCCTCTACCACACATATCTCTCTGCCACACTATATAAACAAGACGCACATGCGTGCCACACATATAACATTTGCACTATATAACCACTTATCTTCATGTTGTATTTTAACCTATATCTTTGATTTTTGATTGTACCTATTAATATAAATGTAATCTCGAAGTGTGTACTGCCACTCTAAATTCTGTAAATTCTGTAATGAATGTTGACCCACAATGTTTGAATATGTATCAATGTTTGAATATGTATTGGTATGTCTCTCGGCTGAAAAGGAGGTCATATAACTGTCCATGCATTAATAAATTGCTCCGAAGAATCCAAACCTCGGTTTGGAGGAAACAGCTGTAAGCACAATAATGTTTTGAACAGTTCTTTGATTCTTATATTTCATATAACTGCTCTGTAAATCATCTGATGTTTTTACATTGAGCTACTTAACTTACTGGTAATAAGGTAGTAATACATTACTGCCTACCACTATTTAGGGTGTGTGTAAAATACTTACAACTGCTTAAGGTTTTGTGTTTACATAACCATAAATAGTATAACTAATACTATATATATATATATATATATATCATAAAACATGTCTATAGAATCACAAGATAAAATATATACCATTTCCTCTCCCAATTAGCATAATTAACTATATAAAAAATCGAATAGACCAGGCTATAAGAATGAGGCTTCTATGAAGAAATCTCCAGCAAATAACCGAAACTAGCCCTTCGCGTCGGCCGCAACGGAATATTTATCGAATATTTCGACAGCGTAATCGCCCAGATACAGTCAATTAAACAGAATTAGGTGTAAAATAAACTAGGAGAAAATAGAATACATTTAAATACCTCTACCATGGTTTCGTCCGCATTTTGAGATTTCCAATAATTATGTGATAATTATGTAACTCGAGCATCCGATTCATCAGGAGATTTGCTCTGATCTAGACACTAAATTTCCCAAAGTGATCGCGCCAAGAATTCATTCAAAATGGCTAAGAATCGTGACGTAGTAGCGGTCAGGTTGGAAGAGGTGTGGTAGTTGCTTACGGCTGGTGGCTTTTTTGCTAGAAAGCACAGCACAATACAGCCAAATTTGTATCTCAACCTAATGGGAGATTATTACATATAAAAGTTTGCATATATATATATATATATACATACATATACGTATTTTGCAACGGGTCACTTTGTGGCTCAATGAAAATTTAATAAATTAAATAATCAGAGCTATATATCATAAAACATGTCTATATATATATATATATATATATATATATATATATATGGTGAAAACGGTGACTTTGGACATCCTGCAGGACTAAAAACAAAACCTGTCAAAGGGCAAAGGAGCTCTTAAGAGTCAATGGCCATCCAAAATCACCGGGAGAGATGACCCATTGGCCTTTGTCAAGGCAGAATTCTAGGAGAAGGAAAACTCTGATATAACACCTGCAACCCTGACGGTATCCAATGATGTTGACTTGTTCTTCTTTTTGGTAAATATCATCTTGGTTAAGAGAGTGGGACTGGCTTTGTGCAGTGCCTTTGCTCACTATAAAAGCTTCACGGCACAGGTATTGCTTTATATCTGGAGATCTCTCTGCACTTGTCGTCACATGGTACCATGGGCCCAGCACTGTGTCAATAATTGTCACAAGTGTAATGTTTGTACCAGAGTCCTCAAGTCGCTGGCTGGACTAAAACTCAAACTCGTTCCGCGCATCGGTAGGGGTTCACCTACATGGATATAAAGTAGTGGCCGTACTCGAAAACGAGTTGGCAGTCACCATATATATATATGTATGTATGTGCGTATGTACACATAAATATATATATTCATATATATATATGTATATATATATATGAATACTTATACATACGTATTTACACACACACACACACACATATATATACGTGTACATATCCATATATACATATATATATATGCTTTTTTAAAAAAAAATAAATACCCTCCCCTATATATATATATATATATATATATATATATATATATATATATATACACATATAACGAAGGAAGTGTGGTAAGGAACCAGATGGACCATAAGGCACCAGAGTACTCAATCACTTCCTTCCACTCCCTCTCCTATTCCTTTTCCTCTTTCTTCTTTTGCCTACTCTGAGGCAGCCCATCGGGCTTTTGTAACCTCAGTACCCCCACCCCAGTAAATTCTATATAGCATTGGCCGAAAACGCAATACCAGCTAAAAATATGCCAGCTGCTTTAGACACTAGAGATTTTTTTTATTATTTTTACTATTTAATTTTTTTAAATACTTTTTTCTTTTAATCTCAATTTATTAACCGTTTAATCTTATAACGGCCCACTATCAGATATCTTTTTTGCCTGCTTTCTACCTAACCTAATTTCATAACACTCCTTAATTTGCTGTATAGAATTCACTTTCAACGCTTGACCGGCTCCACCCACTCCCTCATTGTTCTACAGGCAAGTTCAGCCACCCCACCTCACACCCACCGCCATGAAAGATTTAATTATGTTTACAAGAAATTTTGACCAATCCTTTTGACAACTACAATCTTCCAATTTAAGGAATTACCCCTAGAAAAGTTCGGCTATCTATTACCACGCTAAAAATTCTAATTTAGTCCAGAAATAGCCGTCGAAACGGCTTGAGCTCCGCCGTCGGAGTTAAACATTTTCCTATATATACATATATATGATGGCTGCCCCCTCGTTATCGAGTATGGCCATTGCACGTTATACCATTATTAATAATTATTAATTAATTCTATCGTGCAATGCCTGTGCGTGAAAATATTTTTTAAAGTGAGGAAAGACTGTGCCAATCCCACTCTCTGTGCAACAGTAGCTATAACCCGAAAAGGAGAAAAGATCAACATCATCGGTAACTACTGAGCCGCAAGTTTTATATCGGAGTTATCCCAGTTTCCTGAGTTGCCTTCTCCTAGAACAATGCTCTGACAAAGGCTAGGGGTCCTTCACTCCCAGTGGTTTAACCATGTGATCGAGTGTCCAGCCCGACTTTTTCTATGTCCCCGCGCATATACATACACATGCACCCATGTATATACACATATACATACATATGTACATACATATTTACACACTCTTATGAGTTTTTTCACCTTATGTCAGGTTTTGTTTCTTATCCTGTAGGGTGTCCAAAATCACCCTCCTCACCAAGTAAACTTGGTGCGGTTGCCGGTTTAGTCGCCGACGACCCGACCATGCGAGAGGTGGTACTGGGTTACATGTTACCAGTAGCACACAAGAGTGACCCGACATATATACATAATTCAATGGTGTTGAAAAATAAATTTCAAATCTTTCTACAATTGTATACTACACAACCTTCGATCCCTCCAAGACCTAATTAGAATTTGCTTACCTCATCGTGCTTCAATAACCTCGTCCCCGTTAGCATTTACCGCAACTATGCTAAGGAACCTAAGTGCTGATTAACGCTTTTGATAATCTATTGTTTTCTATTTTTCATTCTTTGCTCTATCCTATCAATTCTCCTTCTTATCTGCCACTAAAAACTTTTTTTTGTGGATATATGACATTTGTATGGGCTACTGTCTATACTCCGGATCTAATTCAAACTTGTAGATGGCTTGTGTTTTATTTAGTTGCCATACTAAAACTTTACTTGCCCGACGCTATTTTTTTTCCACTGAACTAATACTTTATATACCATCTGAATTACATGATGGTTTGTCTAAATCCACATAGCCACATAACTGGAAATCCTGTCGGTTAAATATCTAGCAGGATAGAGCATCCTAAGAGGTTTGAAATCGCATTCAAGTACAATATTATATACTCTGGCAAGATAGGGCACATTTAGACATTTAAATCATATGACCTCTCCTGATTCCACTCTTTCTAGAGAGCATTACTTTTATCCACCCTCAATTTTCTTTACAAAATTTACCGGATAATGTTGATTGCTATTGAAGTAATTGGAACATGGGATCTTGTCTAGAGGTAAGTTCTGCACACCTTTAATCGGTGGAAAGCTTTCCATCGTGTTGTTACTCTGTGCTATGTCTCACCGTTCATGCCCTTGTATGTGTTTACAATCTGCTGTAAGGCGTTGTACATGTATTTTATTTACGTGCAGGGTATTTCGAGGCCTACTGCTGAACGTTGTATGTCCAGCTCTGCCTGAACAAACTGCAGCTGATCCGTATTTTATACACTTCTTTGGGCATCTTTATTATTCAAGCACGATAATTATTTTACATTCCATCATTGTATGCGATATATCCACTTAATTTTCTCTCCCACCACTATGAAATAAATTGCTCTTTTAAATAATCTTCTATTTAATCTCTATCTGTTTTCAATTGTTCATCCCCCCCCTCACTCTTTCTCCTACGATCGCCGATATAATAATTACTTTCTTCCTTTTCGTATCTACGTGTGCAGTCATTGCCCAATATATTCTCTCGTTCTCACTCTCTCTCTCTCTCTTTCTCTATATCTTCCCTTTCTCATTTCCTCTCTCTCATCCCTCTTTCTCTATACATATATATTCACTCACAGACAAATATATTTAAATATATATGCACACTGAATCATATAGAAATAGACACACACGCACCACACTCACACACACACTATAAACATATATATAAACACACCCACACACGCTTATATATATATATATATTTATATATATATGTGTGTAATTATATATATAATTATACATATATAAGTATATATATATATATATATACTTATATATATACATATATATATAAATACACACACGCGCGCACACACACACACACACAGACACACACATATATATATATATATATATATATATATGTGTGTGTGTGCGCGCGTGTGTGTATTTATATATATGTATATATATAAGTATATATATATATTTATATATATATATATACTTATATATATATATATATATATATAAATACACACATATATATATATATATATATATATATATATATATATATATATGTATATGTATATATATATATATATATATATAAGATATATATATATATATATATATATATATAGAAGATATATATATATATATATACATATATATATATATATACATATATATATATATATATATATATATATATATATACATATATATATATATATATATATATATATATATATATATATATATATATATATATATATATATATATATATATATATACATATATATATATATATATATACATATATATATATATATATATATATATATATATATATATATATATATATATATATGTATGTATATATATACATATATATATACATATATATATATATATATATATATATATATATATATATATATATATATATATATATATATATATATACATATCACTTAATTTCTGTATTTCCGAATAGCATTTTACTTCATTTCATTTCTCTCTTTCACCTGCTAGGTTTTCATAAGCGTTCACTTTGGGTTATTTTTATTTGTCTTTTTGTTTGTATCATCTCTATCTTTCTCATCGGGCGCATTTTCCTTTCCAAATATTTGTTCTATAATTTTTATATATATGTATTTTTCTAAACCAATTGGATTGAATGCTTAGCAAACTTAGTCGGACATTATGAAATCTATTACTATCTCTCTATCTTACCTCACACGCGTCTTATTCTACCACTCTGCCATATATTCCCTTTCTCTGATTCTCTTTCCGCATCTCTTTCCTAATGTTGAAAGTAATTATTTCTAACATATATTATAAATGAACTGATTGATGTTTAACTTTTGTAATTAAAAACTTGCATGTCTTGTTTTCTTTTCCTTCATCCATTTAGTAACGCTACCAGAAGATAAAACAAATATAGCCGCAAAACATAATTAGAACTAAAGCTTAAAAACTACTCATTTAGATGAAAATTAATTGGAAAATCAACAGCCTCAATAGTATTATACCTGGAAGACATTGTTTACATTTTTTATCGAAGTTTCAAATCGAATCATGTCAGATATGACAGTTTGGATATCTTTCGCAAATTTCGTTAAGAATATTAATTTCCTACTTAGGCCTCAATTTTTGTAGATGAGGAAAACAAGATTGCGTGACATTCATGATTTTCTTGAATACATTAGTAAAGAACGTGAAATTAATTTGTTCGAGTAAAATTCGAAAAGGTTAGCAGAAGACTCGGTTGAATCAGAAATCACTTCTTACTTAACAGCCTCTCCTCATACCCTATACTTGATAAGAAGCAAAAACGAGTATGATAGGAGGTTCATTCCTTTCCCTAAATAATACTTAAATTAAATATCAAATGTAACACAAGTCCTTAAAATTGAATATATTAGGTTAACTATAGGAAATCTTTACATTTTTGTTTAGGTAGAATAGCCAATGAATATGTTTATACATATCGTAGTTTTGTGTTTCAATAGGTCTCTGTTCCACAGGTGGTTACAATAGAAATTTATACGCTCAAAATGCTGTGCTCCAGCGTTTAAACTAGAATATTGTTATGGTTTATAGAAAAAAATGTTTAAGATATACATTGTCTCGTAAGGTAAACAAAAATAAAACAATATATCGTCATGACAGTACACGTGAATTGGAATACGATGACGATTGCAAATTTTGAAAATAAAATGAGAAGCTTTCACCGAAATTGACAAAAGAAAGTGATCTAATATTTACTGCGAAAATAAGAGGTCTGGTTTCGATTCCATTGCACGCATATGCTCTATAGTCAGTTTACAGTGTACCTCGAGGCCGGAGGATCATTAGGCCGATGTTTTCTGGGTGGTTGTGGCGTGAAGTGACTGAGAGTACAAGAATGCGCACTGGGCATTACACCAATCCATCACAGGGTTAATGCCTCCACTATTGCTGGTACTCATTTGCAGCAGAGTATTCTTGAATAACGTGAAATGAAGTGTTTTGTTCAAGAACATAACGCACAACCCAGTCCAGGAATCAAACCCACGATATTATGATCGTAAGACCATTACACTTACCCCATTAATATGGGAAAGAATAAAAACACTTCGCTAAAGCGAAAAATGGATTACAATATTATAACGATATGTCATGCTGGGCAGTATGTCTGATGGGAATAGTTGGCTTGCGTGTTCTTGGTATTCGCTGCTCTGTCGTGGTTTTGTACATTACATTGGTAACTCACTGTTTTCTTCCTCTTCCCGCGGTCTATGCTCTTCTGACCCCCCGACTGGGGTGATATTTGGGAAGGCTGCACCCCACTGTTACTACTTTTATCTCAGCATTCATTGAGAGAGCTGTTATTGTTGTTCTGGTTGTTGTTTTGTGACAGCAATCACAACAGAAGTGAGAATTCATGTCGTCTTGGCTTCTGTTTTAAGTTGAAGGGCCATATGTGGCTCCCGGTACCGAATGTTTAGCAAGCTTGGTATCTATTCCCTCCTACACCGTGCAGTGCCTTCGAGAATAGTGTAAGCGACTGACAAAGGCATTTATAAACCGGACCCCTGATTTGAATGCTTGCAACATATTGAACATCGCTTATGGATATTCAAGTTGGTGCTAGGCCGTGGTATTACAGCGGGCTACAGACAAGGTCCAGCCACCTAATAGGCTCTTTAAATTAAGATCAGCGATGTTTATCTTATTGGGCTTTGAACACAGAGCGCAGAGTGATGCAACGCATGCAACAAAACATTTTGTCTTTTGCTGTAACGTTTCTACCAATTCTGTTTTAAAACATAAGCGTTGTTAGAAAATTGAAAGAGAAAAACGTACAACGTATTTAGCATGTGCTCTATGACATCATTAATGTTTAAGTATTTAAAAGTTCTGAAATGGGACTAAGTTCAGAATAAGACAACAACAACGAAAATACCATTATTAAAAGAAGTAACGCACAACCTGAAGCTGTTGCAAAACAGATAGATTAATACCGAAAACAAACACATTAATACAGAAAATTAAATCAACAGTTACACATCCAATTAAATATAAACAAGCAAGAGAATGAAGTAAGCATTTAGAATTCTGAATGAAAACTTCAGCCTCAAATGCAACACACGTGCACACACACACACACACACACACACACACACACACACACACACACACACACACATACACACACACACACACACAAATACACATATATATATACATATATGTATACATGTATGTATATAATGTGTATGTATATATATATATACATATATGTGTGTGTATATATATATATATTTATGTATGCATGTATATATATATATTCATATATATATACATGTGTGTGTATATATATATATATATATATATATATATATATATATATATATATATATATATATATATATATATATACGTTATTCCGGGTTGAATCGGAGGTAACCACAGTAAGTAAGGTACTCAATACATAGCAGAGTATAATAAGTTTTAATATAGATGAGATTCTACTGTTTCATTCTTTAGAAATCATCAGGAATCTCTGATGATCTCTAAAGAATGAAACAGTTCTAGTCCTGTAGAATCTCATCCATATTAAAACTATATATATATATATATATATATATATATATATATATATATATATATATATATATATATATATATACATATATTTATTAAAATAACAGATTAAAGTTTAAGCAAAGAATCGCTGCTTTCACCCTTAACGGGATCTTCTGAAACTAACAAAGTCAATCTGTAAACGCAGAACTGGATATTTCAAAAAACGTTGCAACCGGAGGAAGACAGGAAGACGATACTTTGGTTCGTGGAAACGTTCGCTGGCAAAGAACCGGAAAAAACGAATAATACGTCATTAATAGGAGCGGTGAAAAACAATTACGCGCAAAGACAAAACCACGTTTATGGTATAAAAGAGGTCGTAGACTAATGTTCTCTTAGGTGGTGCATAGAGACGTTCTCTGGCAATGAACGAAAAAACGAAGATAATAAGTCATATGTGGAGCGTGGAGAACAATAGCACGCAAAGACAAAACCACGTAAATGGTATAGCAGAAATCGTAGACTAAAATTCTAACTAGGAGACCAAATGAATCTCCGCTACAGAGTTAAGAACAAAGTAAATAAATACAATACAGAGATAATAGAAACAAATAAATACATACACGCAAACAGATACGTACATACACAAGCATACGCAAAACCTTACCATGGGTATACAAAACCACGCACATATAAATATGTGTGTGTGTGTATGCTTGTGTACAGATAAATAAATAATTATATAAACGTATATAAGTAAATAAATACGTATATAACAAGCGTACACGCATACCTACATATAAATACACGAATGCTCGGAGACATAAGTCAACTAACACAAGAAGTACACATATACACACACCCACCATACGTACGAACCTGCACACTCACGCGGACGCAAAACTCCCGAATACACATAGCCAAACCCTAAATACCAGAATATGTAAAAATTATACGCTATAACAGCTACGGTTCTTATATATTTGATATATATTTTCCTTATCGAGCCCTCTTTGGATTTTAGTCTTCAATTTTATTATTATTACTATATATACATATATATATATATATATATATATATATATATATATATATATATATATATATATATATATATAAATATATATATATATATATATATATATATATATATATATATATATATATATATATATATATATATATATATACATATACATATATATATATATATATATATATATACATATATATATATATATATATATATATATATGTGTGTGTGTGTGTGTGTATTTATATATGCATGTATGTAATGTATGTATGTGTATGTACGCATGTACAATATGTTACTCAGTGAAATTCTGCGTCGAGTATGATGTGGTAGCCTTACGTATCAATAAGGGAACTTCTACGATTGCTCATCATTATAGGAATTGGATTGGCAGTATCGATAGAGGGTCGGACGCCATGCTTTGCAGGAAAGAGTTACGGCCCTTTATGGTTCAAATCCCGCCGAGGTTAACTTTGCCTTTCATCCTTACGGGGTTGATAAAATAAAGTACCAGTAACACACTGGGAATATTGCTGGCCTTGTGCCAAAAGTAGAAACAATTATAGGAATACTAGACAAAATCACACCAAAGTGTCTTAAACAAAGGAATAACACATTGTATAATGTAGTATTAAATATATTCAAACTTGATAAAAGGCTAGATGGTCATGTCTGTGTTGTTTGTATACATTGTTTTCTCATTAGCGAAACAATTTATAACAACTTCTTCAACACCAACTTCACAAATAACGAACTAACACAACAGCCACAAGAATATCGGCGACAATAACTTAACAGCAACAACAAGAAAAACGACAACGGCGATGGCAACAATAATATCTAGGAAAACGGTGACAACAACAACTTAACAGCAACAACAAGAAAGACGACGACAACAACAATAGTAACAGCAAAAACAAGAACGACGACGACGACGACGACGACAAAACAACAGCAACAACAAAAACAATGACGATGCCGAAAAAACAACAGTAAAAACAAGAAAAACTACGCTGACGAAAAAAACAACAGAACAACAACAAAAAAGACGACGAAAATGACAACAAAAACAACAAAAGCTAAGACCTGAAAAACCAACATAAAGCTTATTACTGATGCAGAGAATGAAATGATGTTACAGAAGAACAGGATATAATGTAATCGATTGAGTTATCTTACTGAAGCATTCTTTATGAGTGCCAATAGCAAAGTAGATTTTGGCGTGATTTGAACCCAGATAATTGAATAAATATTTGAAAAAAACATCTCATTAAGTTTCTTTAACACAAGTACATATCAGAATACTAAAATGATTGCCGTTCGAGATCAGTGGTCGCCAACCTTTCGGACCTCACGGACCACTAAATTCATAAATTTAAACCTCGTGGACCACTAATATGAATTTTCTTAAAAAGATAAATACGTTAAAATTTTTCTACGGATCACCAAAATATTCTCTCGGATCACCGGTTGACGACCGTTGTTCAAGATGACGGACCTAACCTGTTTGTCAAGATTGCTACTTTGTCACGACAAGCTAGAAATCATGGCTAAATTTCTTTCTAATCTCTTATGATTCATGGGGGGATGTTCACGGTGTGAATAACATTGGATTGTAGGTTTGATCAGGAAATAAATTAATATTTTATGAAAAGTTAGAATAGATTTGTGTTCCTTTCCTTGCTAAATTTGCTGGATTGATCTTAAACAACACACCCACACACACACACGCGTGCACCATACACACATTCTCACACATATACATACATACAGACACATACACATACATTTACACATACATATAGTATCCTGAACACATTTCCAATGATACCATTGGTTTCTAATCCCGCATGTGGCTTAGATTGTGCGGTTGCACTTCCACATACTACAGTATATAATTCTAGCTCTGTAGTTCGACGGAGCCTTTCAACAATATATATATATATATATATATATATATATATATATATATATATATATATATATATATATATATATATATATATATATATATATATATATATATATCATAGATTGAGTTAGAAGCTCAAAATAGTCTTTTATAATACAATTAAATACCACAAAGAAGGGAATCTTTCCGAGCCGTGTAATATAATTGGATATATGGGAGAGACGAACACAGATATAAGTATATATGTGTTCCAATTGCAAATGACCAAGTTAGCTAGGTTGAAAAAATACTAGTTTAAAACAATATGGTTTGCCTGACTCGATTTAAAGTAATAAATCAATGAACATAACAAACCTATATCGCAGAAGAGCACAGGAATTCTGGCTTTTACTTAATAATTCTTGCGAAACAGATTTAGGTCTGTCCGGGTATAAAAGGCTATTGCCCGATATAGGTTTGATATTTTTATTGATTTATTACTTTAAATCGAGTCAGGCAAACCATATTGTTTTAAATTAGTATTTTTTCAACATATATATATATATATATATATATATATATACACGTAATATCTGCATTTGTGAAATTATATTAGAAAGAAACGACGTCATCCAGGAGATGAGATATTTAATTGCATCTCTACCAAATAACAGCCAACGCATCTGCTATAAACTAAATATGTGCACTCTGAACAGCTGATTGCGGCTGGATTACTGCAATTCGCCAGTTTCATTGAGTGCGTTATACGCTGGACGGAGGACGCTGAAATTATACCACCGATCTTTCTTACTTTTATTATATTTGGCAGTATCGGTAGAGTATCGGATGCCATGCTTTGAGGCATAGAGTTACGGCACTTGTTACGTGAGAAATTATGAGGAAGCTCCTGATGATTTCTCACGAATGAAACAGTTCTAGTCCTGTAGAAGCTTTTCTATATCTGTTAGACACGCAGTGACTATCAACAGAATGTTTTAAGTCTGCGTGTTTGACATATGTGCGTAGCTTGTGAATAAAAAAATCAAGGGGTGTCGCTGGCCGTGGTGATCGCGTGCCAAACATGTTTTGTAATGTATCGTCTTATTGGCTAATGTCAGCGTCTTATTGGCTAATCAACCAACGAGAGTAATTGTTGCTCAAAAGCATCCGCCTTTTGTTTGCACGTTTATTTATCGTCCCGCTTTCGAATCTTCCTCCTGTATTTCGTCGTTTATTCATCAAAATATTTTTCTCGTTATGGTAAGTTATATTGTTAATTTATATATGAATTTTTAAAATTTATGTTAACTATTTTTTTTCAGTTCGTTATAACATGCTTATAATATTGGTTGTATCATATTTACTTGTATATTTGTCCATATTATTGTTCGTTTATGTTAGATTATGTTCTTATTATTATGTTAGATTATTCTTTTATTGTTATGTTAGACTATTTGTATGTAATATTTAATATTTATTAATTCAACTCTAACAATTATTATGTAAAATATATTTATTTAATTTTGATTGTTTTTTGTAGTTTATATTAAAATCTGAAAATATTTTTGTACATCTTACAATAATATTTATAAGATAATTTATAAAATAACAATTATATAATCTAATTACATTACAACTATAATTTATTATTAATATATATCATGTTTAATTAGAATTATTACAAGCGTTGCCTTAAAAAATATTAAACTAGACCTGAAAAATGCGCAAGCTCAAAAGAACCACAGAATGTTATGATAAACCTTCAAAAGTGTGGGACTAGAATTGGTGCTCAAAAATATTGTAATCATTATCTATCGTACACTCTGTGGCATCATTTTATAAAAAAGAGACTAATAACGAACTCAAGATGACACGATAATTATTGAAGTGAATTTATAATATAGAATTCGGTTTAGTGCATTTCCTATTAATCATTACTAAACATCTAATATGAGATATTGAACATTAGCTTAATTGATTATCGTGTCGTCTTGAGTTCGTTATGAGACTCTTTCTTATAAAAGGATGCCACACAGTGTACGATAGATAATGATTACAATATTTTTGAGCAACAACTCTAGTCCCACACTTTTGAAGGTTTATTATATCATTCTGTGGCTCTTTTGAGCTTGCGCATTTTTCAGGTCTAGTTAAATATATATATATATATATATATATATATATATATATATATATATATATATATATATATTCATTAGTTTAGCAAAACAAGACCACAAATTTCATAAGGAAGACATTATTAAAAGATTGTCAAGATAGTTTTAGTTTTATGTAAGGAATGTAGAGAATAATAATAATAATATTAATAATAATAATGTCCGTTTACAATTGTTTCGCTACTCCATATAATGTTTCTGGATCAATAGTAGAAACAATTATTGATCAGGTTCAATTGAAAATAATTAACTTAGGTACAATTAGAGCAGCTCATCGGAAGTTCAAAAGGAATATAAATTAAAATAAGGAAAGAATGTTACATGAATGTAATGTTTCATATATTGGTATTTCACTATGGTGTCCTGGGTATATCTATGTCTGCCATAGTCGAGCAGTATTCTTTTGTCGAGATGGCATTGTATGAGATCTGCCTATGGGTAACAAGATGGCCGCCAATTGACATATTTACCTTACTAATGGTTTCAGGGGAAGTAACTGCTCGAGAAATTAGAAATTGTGGGTAGTTTATAGTTAAAAAGTGCTAATTTTTTAATTTTTTAATTGAGAGACAATTTAAGGGAGGTAACTTATCATTATCTAAGTTAGTTATTAGTAAAAATGGGGCTAGATGACTATGTTGGGTCAAATATTCTGTTGGCGAAGGAATTAACCCTTCGATGTTGACAGCTAATAGTTACCTCCGTTCTATCGTTAATCAGTAGAAGTCGTGATAGAATTATATAATATGCATTGGTAAGAGAGAGGTCACAAGAGGTTCTTCGTCCATTGAACTGTTGGCCCTAGCCAAGATATCCCATGTTAGTGAGTGTTCAATGTTGGTTAATTTAAGGTTTTTAATGAGCCTAGCTAGCGATGTCGAACATCTGTTGCTAGGGTCTCGGAAGGAAAAAGAGTGCGCATTATAGCTTACCTTAAAAGTGTTACAGGTAGAGTCGATATAGCAGCTGGTATGCGAAGCAGTTTTATCTGTGCACCTATAAACTATATTGGGTGTCAGGCAATGTCCATTTAGTGGGCATGCATTAGGGTAACGGCAGTTGCAGTTACTGCTACGGTTAGTGAGAGTAGGGTTGTTTAAACTATGCGGTTGGTCCGTGCTAGAAGTATTAGTTGGGGGAGGTGTGCTACTAGAGTAAGTACTGGTGTAGTGGCGTGGTGTATTTGATGGGGGTGGGGGTACCGCGGTGTGGGAGTTATACTGTCTTAGTTTGTGATGGTTACTCAATGCGATGTGGCTAGCTAGGTTAGCTGTTGTGGAGAATGAGATTTTAATGATATGTTTTATTAAAGAGTTTATAATATCTACGGTTGGGGGGATGTTTAGATAGGATAGAGAAGCGTTTAGGGATATTACTGGCTAGATTAGATGAGTATGGGGGGGGGGAGTTGAGCCAGGTGATATTTCTAGGCCTATTCCTTCTAGGGGTTCTAGTGGAGTTGGTAGGGGCTTTCATAGGGGTATTCTTACCTGGGCATTTGTTATTTGTCATCCCATTGCTCATTCCTATTCTAGGGTTGATTTTTAGTTTGCTACTTGGAGTGGGAAGTAGGCCACTGCCACCATTAAGGTTCCCTATATAGGTGCTGTTACTGCTAAAATTCCGGCAAATCTGGCTATATGCTAAGGTATTTCTAGTTCTAGTGTTAAGTTTATTATGGTTGTGGTGAAGTGCTGTGTTATGGCATTTAGGTATGTAGTAAATGGACTGTTCATAACCAGATTCAGAAAGAGCCTTATTATAATATGTCGTATGGTTTATAAATATCTCCTCATTTGCTGATAGCATTGAGATCAAATACGAGATAGATTTAATTACTGCTCTGATGACTGCCGTTGGGTGGTTAGAGTGTGGGCTAATATATCTAAGTATTTCACCTGGTTTATGATAAGGGTAATATAGGTTATTGTTAAGATCTAGGGTAACGTCTAGGAAGTTTACTACTTTATGGTTCGGCTCGATGGTGATAGAGAGACCGTTAATTTTAAAGAATCTATGTAATTGTTTTTTGAGCAAGTCAATGCCTCGATTAGTGCAATTTTGGACTGCAAATAGGGCGTCGTCCCTATATATTCCGCCTTGCAAGGGTTGGATTTCAGCTCTGATGTTATGTTATAGGTAAATTACAACTAAATCGGTGATTTGCGCAGAGTCACTTGAGCCAATAGTGATTTCAAAGTTGTCTGTTCTGTCTCTTCTAGTCCAGAGTGCTCCGTTGAATTCAATGATGGTCTGCCTAGCCATCAGTATGTTGTCAATCTCATTATTGGTTATGTCAGAGTTGGTGCTGGATAGGGTTAATGCTTTGTTGAGCAGTGCCTGGGTAATTGAAGCGTAATAGCTGTCAATGTCAAATTGGATGAACCTCATAGATTCCTTGGAGCTTAGATCGGAGAACCATCTAATGACTTGGCCGGTATTGGACCACAGCTTGTAGGTGATATCATCTCGTAGCCCAGGGATGATCCTATCAAGGATGTACTTACTCATACGACCCAAGTCGTATGTGGTTGGGCTTATAAGTCTAATAGATGGCTTCTCTATAAAGTTTGGCTTGTGATCCTTGAGAGAAAACCTTGGGGTTGTAAGTACATAAGGGTGGGTAAATCTATCCAGATGCAAGCCCTTAACCAAAGACTGGGCTTTTCGGTTAAGTAAGTTTACACTGGAGGGTATAGTTTTTTTTATATCGGCTCTACCTCTAACCCTTTTAAGGTACGCTATAACGCGCACTCTTTTTCCTTCCGAGACCCTAACAGCAGATGTTCGACATCTCTAGCTAGGCTCATTAAAAACCTTAAATTAACCAACATTTGAACACTCACTAACATGGGATATCTTGGATAGGGACCAACCGTTCAATGGATGAAGAAACTCTTGTGACCTCTGTCTTACCGAAGCATATTACATAACTCTATCACGACCTCTACCGATTAATGATAGAACGGAGGTAACTATTAGATGTCAACATCGAAGGGCTAATTCCTTCGCCAACAGAATATTTGACCCAACAGAGTCATCTAGCCCCATTTTTACTTATAGTTAATACGTTAAATAGTTATAGCTAACTTAGATAATTATAAGTATCTCCCTTACATTGTCTCTCAATTAAAAAATTAAAAAATTAGCACTTCTTAACTATAAACTACCCACAATTTCTAATTCCTCGAGCAGTTACTTCCCCTGAAACCACCCTGTAATTAGTAAGGTCAATATGTCCATTGACGGCCATCGTGTTACCCATAGGCAGATCTCACACAATGCAGCATCGACAGAAGAATACTGCTCGACTATGCCAGACAATAGATATACCCAGGACACCATAGTGAAATACCAATATATGGAACATTACATTCATGTAACATTCTTTCCTTATTTTAATTTATATTCCGATGAGCTGGTCTAATTGTACCTAAGTTAATTATTTTCAACTGAACCAGATCAATAATGATCTATAATCATTTGATCCAGAAACATTATATGGAGTAGTGAAACAATTGTAAACGGACATTATTATTATTAATATTATTATTATTATTCTCAACATTCCTTACATCAAACTAAAACTATCTTGACAATCTTTTAATAATATCTTCCTTATGAAATTTGTGGTCTTGTTTTGCTTAACTAATGAATATTTCCAGCTCTGTGCACATAACCTCTGCATGAACCCAGCCACCTAGCTGCCTTCCACTTCATATTGCACATTCAGCACATGCCTTTACGCTAGGCTTCTAACAAATTCAGCTATCTCTCTTCTCCTCTCCTATCTCCTCTGCTATCTCCATCTCTCTCTTTAAGATTGGTTACTCTTGAACTGTGTGTATATATATATATATATATATATTAGAAAGTGAGGTTTTTTACAAAATGAAAAATAACCGAGGTGTCCTACACGAGTGAAAGTATAAACAAAAAAAGATGAAATGGAAAATGCAACTGGAGTCTTATTTTAAAAAAAATATATATATTTATTTGGTTCCTTTACCGGTTTCGCAGTTCTTCTGCTTTTCAGAAGTAGAGTAGAGATGGAGGGTCTGTGGTTTTTCTCACATATATTTATTAAAATAACAGATTAAAGTTTAAGCAAAGAATCGCTGCCTTCACCCTTAACGGGATCTTCTGAAACTAACAAAGTCAGATTGACTTTGTTAGTTTCAGAAGATATATATATATTTTTTTAAATAAGACTCCAGTTGCATTTTCGATTTCATCTTTATATATATATATATATATATATATATATAAGTATGTATACGTACATACATATATGTATATAGACGTAGAGTAGTATGTACATATATATATACATACATGCACACATATATATATGTACGTATGGATTCACCGAACATTTATTATAATGCTCGGTGTGTTTGTAAACAAACATCCCGAATTAAGCCGTACAGTGTCTAGCAACCATCGTTGCTCATTTCTTCAACACTGACAAAGGAATGCTGTACTAGTTTCAAGCTTATTAGCTATCGTCAGCAACGTATACCTTCCTGCCAGATGATTGAACGTCTGAAAGTTTATACTCTCCTTATGCATATTAACGGCTGAGCAGCCTAATTTGCATATCGAATGAGTTAATCGGCCGGGCGCACCGAAAACGATAAACGGAAAAAATGAAACGAAATTTCGTTTCTCACTCTTAGTACGGCTGTTACTTAAATATAAGTATGTATACGTACATACATATATGTATACAGACGTACAGTAGTATGTATATATATATATATACATGCACACATATATATATATATATACGTATGGATTCACTGAACATTTATTATAATGCTCGGTGTGTTTGTAAACAAACATCCCGAATTAAGCCGTACAGTGTCTAGCAACAATCGTTGCTCATTTGTTCAACACTGACAAAGGAACGGTGTACTAGTTTCAAGCTTATTAGCTATCGTCAGCAACGTATACCTTCCTACAAGATGATTGAACGTCTGAAATTATATAATTTCCTATATGTATATATACATTGAAAAGTCATGTAATACCTGACTTCTGGGAAACATTGATTTTATTCGATAATTTTCCTTAGGTAGTAGATTAACTTGTACTTAGTGAGATATATATAGTAAAATTTTAAGCACTTACTGATGAATGATATTCCCTGGTCTTGATGATGCTTATTCCTAAGATCTATGATTGGTGATTGAAACCAATCATTAGATCGATTATAGATATCATTCTGGAATTTAACATTAAACGGCCGTATAAGTGAGGTTTAGATTATATGGGCTTGATTCTTTCTATGAGCGAGTACATTTATTTATCATTATATGTATGTACTTGATACAAGTTGTTTCTTAAATAGATATATGCAAGAGTTTTTTCTATATCATCTAAATTTGTACAAAGTAGCTCTGCGCTTAATGTTTATTGAGCTTTTTGTTGAGTAACTTAATCAATATAAATTAGATAACTATAGATTTAAACTAATTATAGTAAATATATATATTTAAAATTTTGTGAAATGACACACGAGTTGATATATATTAGGAAAATACAAAAAAAAACAGTAGAAAATGCTAATGGCATTTTTTCTCATAGAATAACAGCAAATCATTTTTAAAAAAAAAGCAATCATCGTACCGGTTTTAGGCAATAATTCTTTAGGCTTCTTCATGCTACAGGAAATATGATAAAAAATCTATAATAAAGTTAAGAGTCTATTAGAGAACATTGTTTACATACATATAAAAGAGTTCCCATTTTCGTTTATCCCTTTCTCCCCCCCCCTCTCTCTCTCTCTCTCACCCGCTCACCTTTGTGGCGTGGTGGTAGTAATGCTGCTTAATGGTAGAATTACCTAAAAAATGACTTGTAGTAGTGATTGTTTCTCACTAAATATATCTTTTTTAGTATTTCTGTATGGAATACTGTCGTTCTTAATTTGTCCATTGGTGTTATTGTTGGGTGCTTGTTGCAATTTCGCCTGTGGTGGATGCATTTGAACGGGGTTTGTAATTTGCGATAAAGTATGATTCTAATGCGTTGAATGTGGGTAGCATTGTATTTAAATATATAGTGGGGAAACATTCTGAAGTTGGGTAGTTCATTAGAGGCGTATGTGTCAATGCATTCACTCAGTGCTACTTTTCTGTGTTCCCGTATTTTAATTTGGGATCTATGAACGGTCATACGCTGACTCAGACTGCTTTTAGTTTGTCCTATGTAGTGCTCTCGACAGCCTGAGCAAGTTAATACATTTATCAGGCTTTCTGGTGCGTATGGGAAATTGTTTTTCACCTTTTTAAAGCAGGATTCCCGATACCTCTTTTAGGTTGGCGCATATACAACAGTAGGGTCTTCTGCATTTTTTTTACTGTTGGTTTCGTTGTTATGATCGACTGGACTTTGGCCTGTGTTAGGATATTTTTCATTGAAATGGGTTGTCTTTTACGCTTTATAATGTTTTGTTACTTCTATCATTTCTTTTTAGTAAAAGCATGTCCTGGAGGATGGTGTTGAAGGCTTCATTGGATAGTGAGGTTGTGTGTGCAGACGTATGGTAGGGCTTTCAGTTTCAATTCATTCTTTAGGGTTTCTAAACTCCTGGATACTGAGGTTTAGGGCACGTTGGAATCCATTGTTAATTAGGGGTGGTGGTTAATTCCTGTTGATTAGTGTGTCCTTTAGTTTTTTAGTTGTATGTAACAGGTGTTTCTATCAGATATTATTGTATAAATCCGTTTGGCTAAGTTGTAAGGGACATTCATTTTGGTGTCTCGGGTGGCATGAGTTGAATGGAAGATGTTGCTTATAGTATATGTCTGTTTCTATTTTGTTGTTACTTTTCATAATAAGCATGTCGAGGAGAAGTAGTTGTCGGTGGCTGTATTCCATCGTAAATTGAATCTTTGTGTCGAGTCCATTTAAAAGTATTTTTTATTATTTATGCCTTTTTTATTGTGTGTCACAACACACACACAAACAAAATGGCGTAGGACAGAACAAAGGAGAGGCACAAAAATAAAGAAAAGTATTCTCAGTCACTGAAGAGGTCACATAATATGTGACGAAAGAACTTTGATAATATATGAACAATCGTCTGGTTGTGGAACCAACCAACCAACCAACCGGACATTTATAAATTCCTAAATTTATAAATTTAATTTATAATAAATTGAAGTGAAAGCAACTGGTGCGTGTGTTTCTTATTGGCAACATGACCCTCCAAAAGTATAACAATATCGGTTTCAACACACGTTTTCAGATAAAGAATCTTGCTAAACAAATTCAGAAACGATATATATATATATATATATATATATATATATATATATATATATATATATATATATATATATATATATATATACACATATATATATAGGAGTATGCTGACGTCATGGTAATAATGTATTTTTTGCTAAACTTTATGAACAAAGATACAGAAATGAGATTGTGTTGTTGAGACAGAGTAGTGAAAACTTAGAATGTTGACCTTTGTATTTTAACAAGGAACAGAGAATAAATTAACTAATTCAATTGTTTCCTTTTCCTAACATATTTCATCAGTGATAATATAACCGATTAACTTGTTAGTTAGTGAAGTAAGTTTAAATTGATCAACATTTTTTCCACTTAAGAACACTAAAAGGGTGTCTCTCATACACTCTCCCATTCTCTCTTTCTTCTCTCTCTCCCCTTTCTCTCTGCTCTCACTCCTTTCTCAATCTCCTCTTTCCCTCTCTTTCTGACTCTCTTTCTCTCTCTGCCTGTCTGTCTGTCTCTCTATCTCTCTCTCCGCCTCTCTCTCCATATATATATATATATATATATATATATATATATATATATATATATATATATATATATATATATATATATACACATACACAAACACATGCATCATACATAAATATAGTTGTTTTTATATATGCCTGTATTTCATTGCTAATGTAGTGTTTGCGTCATCTCAATCCGTAAAGTACGGTGTAAACATGTGTAAGCACTACACGTCGATTGTATGCACTCAACTGTGATATAGGATCACGTAGAATAATACGAAACGGAATATTCGTATACAAATAAACAGTATGACAGGATTGGGTTATTGCATAATTCAATTTATCGCATTTTGCGTATTTCAGTGGTTTCTGCATGCGCTTACGTAATCGCAATATAGGCTTGCACAGCTTCTTCAGACAGTATTGGGCAGTTAAGGAAAGGTTGCACACAAAAACAAATATATATTTATATAAAATTGTCGATATAATTTATTGAGACATCTATCTTCTCGCCGCATGTGAATGCTTTTACCATATATATATATATATATATATATATATATATATATATATATATATATAACAGGAGGCTGGACTAGTGTATATCCTTGAAAGGTTTATTATACTATGATCATTTCAATGACCGGGTTCCATATAAATCCGGTGATATCATCAGGTGTTTGAAATATAACAAAGGAATATGTATATGTAAAAACCATGGGTCCGAAAAATCAGAGAGAGAGAAGACGACTGACCAACTAGCCGTCTTCACCTCGGCCAGTCGTCTTCAAAGTGATGGCAACTCGATCTGCTAATTATATATATTGAGTGCTATCCCTAATGTTCCATCGAGGTTGACCATACGAAATGACCAGTTCTATCCAGTGGTGAACCAACAAACCGAAATATATACATATATATATATATATATATATATATATATATATATATATATATGATAATAATGGTTGCGCGTTGCAAATGGTGGTGCATATGAAAAAGTGAGTCCTTCATCAGTGACCCTCCAACCGTCCCAGGCATTTCATCGCTTTAAGGGCCATATGCCTCAGGTTGGTGTGAACAACGGCTAAAAAAAGTCGTTGGGACACGTAAATAAAGGGGACGTTAGGGTAACAAACAAAATGGTTTAGGCAACGGAAAGTGAGAAGAAATAGACAAGTCCCAGATCTCTATGAATATAAACTCGGTGAAATCGTGAACAAGAGACAAAAGACCATCAAACCTGGTTGAAATGTGAGAAAGGAAGGAATTTCGCACAAGTCTAATGGGGGGGAAAGAAGAAGAAGAAGAAGAAGAAGAAGAAGAAGAAGAAGAAGAAGAAGAAGAAGAAGAAGAAGAAGAAGAAGAAGGGGTCTGGTCTACGAATTCGGTAAACATAAGTTTTGTGAAGTCGCAGACGAAAGAGAGAGAGAAAAAAAATTCCATACCAGCTTGACCAGGACGCGCGAGAAAAGAATTTCACACAGGTCAAACTTGAAGGAGGAGGAGGAAAGAGGAGGAGGAGAGGTAGTGACAGAGAATGAGTGAGTGAAAGTTGAGGAGGAGGCTAACAGAGAGAGAGACTGCTAGAAAGGGTAAAATGTACAAAGAACGAGAAAGGGTAAAGGTACAAAGGACGAAACGGACGGGTAGCAGTAGAAGAAAAATTATGTGTAAATATGATAATAATGGCTGCGCGTTGCAAATGGTGGTGCATATGAAAAAGTGAGTCCTTCATCAGTGACCCTCCAACCGTCCCAGGCATTTCATCGCTTTAAGGGCCATATGCCTCAGGTTGGTGCGAACAACGGCTAAAAAAAGTCGTTGGGACACGTAAATAAAGGGGACGTTAGGGTAACAAACAAAATGGTTTAAGCAACGGAAAGTGAGAAGAAATAGACAAGTCCCAGATCTCTATGAATATAAACTCGGTGAAATCGTGAACAAGAGACAAAAGACCATCTAACCTGGTTGAAATGTGAGAAAGGAAGGAATTTATATATATATATATATATATATATATATATATATATATATGTGTGTGTGTATATATATAAACGTTTTTATATGTATAATAAATCCAAAACAATGCAGGTATGGACATAGAATAAAGAATGAAAATGCAAAAGATATTGTTGACAATTAGTCTTTTACCTTAGATTTATTTAAATGTCCTTAATTTTCGAGACAGTATCTCTTCTTCAGAGGGAAGTAAAGCTGTTAATCCAGTGTTCTAAATAGCTTGCCATGTCATGCTGACAGCATGCCTTGGCAAGCTATTTAGAATACTGGATTAACAGCTTTACTTCCCTCTGAAGAAGAGATACTATCTCGAAAATTAAGGACATTTAAATAAATCTAAGGTAAAAGACTAATTGTCAACAATATCTTTTGCATTTTCATTCTTTATTCTATGTCCATACCTGCATTGTTTTGGCTTTATTATACATATACAAACGTTTATACCTCATTACACAATGCTTCAAGTGAACTATAACCTCCTCCATGTATATATATATATATAAATTCATATACATACATACACACACACATATATATATATATATATAAATATATATAAATATTACGTTTCTGAATTTGTTTAGCAATATTCTTTATCTGAAAACGTGTGTTGAAACCGATATTGTTATACTTTGGGAGGGTCATGTTGCCAATACGAAACACACGCACCAGTTGCTTTCACTCCAATTTATTATAAATTAAATTTTAAAATTTATAAATTTCCGGTTGTTGGTTGGTTCCACAACCATATATTGTCAAAGTTATTTCGTCACACATTCTGTGACCTCTTCCGTGACTGGGGATTCTTTTCTTAGTTTTGTGCCTCTCCTTTGTTCTGTCCAACGCCATCTTGTTTTTGTGTGTGTTGCGTGCTTAGTTTGCGCACGTGTTACATCCGGGTGTCTGTGTTTTTATTTGTTTATTTACATGTTACTGGTTGGTTGTTTGTTTTATGTGTGTGTGTTTTCATTTTGTCGTTAATTGCAAGTTGTGATGTTGCTATTCCATTCATGTTTTCTATTTAATTTTGGTTCGAGTTCATTTATGTTTATTGCCTCTGTGATTTGCGTCTTTGCTGTGTGTAGATTTTATTTTTATTTCTATGCTCTCTAATTGGCTCTTATCTTCTATTTTATCATGTTGGTGGAGTACTGATGATTCTTTTCTATCTTGAAGTTCTCGGCTGTGTTCATTTAATCGTTCTATACTACGAGCTGTCTCAGCTGTGTACAGTATATTCTTATCTTTACATTGTTCTTCCGTACATCTTATGCTATATAATATGCTTCTAGTTTTACAGTTAATATGGGGGCTTACTTTACAGAATATGAATTTCTTATCTATACAGGGAGGTCTATGAAAAGGGTATATATTACAAATAAGTGTTTTTATGGAGGTACCTGGTCTTTCTACTATCTTAATATTTAGTTTAAGTTTATCTAGGGCCCTTCTAAATTTGTAAGCTAGTTCACCTCTAGGGGCTGTATTGATGAACATTACACTCAGGTATTTATTGCTATCATACCATGAGTTTATTCTATTAACCTTATTCCTAGTTCCTTCTATTCTATTCCAAAATTTGCTCCTATACAAGAGGCAGGTCCCATTTGTATAATTATTTCCCATTTTTTCCCATTTCGTTCTGGCTCTTCGTGAAGAAGAAAAAAAAATGGTGAGACGAATAAACATGGGAGTTCTCAATGCATGGGGAGATGCAGAATAGCGGTTTCGCTTGGCACCGCGGTCGGTATTTTGCATCTGTTTCTCCCCCCCCCCTCTCTCTCTCTCTCTCTCTCTCTACCGCCAATCTGTAAAATGTAGGATAGCAGCAGAGAATAATCTCTGTAATATGATAACTATAAAATAATATATTGAGGTTTTCTACTTTAGCATTGAGTTCATTTCCTCCTTGTTATTAAACCTACTCGAAACACACACACACACACACACACACACACACACACACACACACACACACACACACACACACACACACACACACACACACACACACACACACACACACACACACGCACACACATATATATATATATATACACAAACACATACACACACAAACCCATACACACATCATGTTATGTGAACTGTTGAGCCGTATAATATTGACTGATATGAGAATGAATATCCAGTACCAAAGAGAAAGGATAAGTGAACACTGGTGAGAACTCCAAGATGGGAAAACTCATCAGTACACCACAAACATGCCAAAATGTTACATAGGGTCACATTATAGAACATAGAGGTAAAAATGATATCCACACACATAGAAAATGCAATGCTCAAACAAATTAAAGAGGCGACAAACATAAACTAACTCAATCAAAATTAAACAGAAAAAATGAGTGGAATAGTAACATCACAACTAGTAATAAAGGACAAAATGAAGACATACACACAAAAAAACCAAACTAATAAAACAAATCAGACACACACAGTTAGAACAAATAACCAGCTAGTGACAAGGAAATAACCACATGAATAAATAAAAAATACACACACACCCCGATGTAACGCATGCACAAACCAAGCACACAACACACAACACACAAAAACAGGATGGTGCGGGACAGAAAAGGGAGAGACACAAAATGAAAACCCATTCACTGAGGACGTCACAGGACGTGTGACGAAAGAGCTATGACTTTATAAATAACCACCCGGTTATCGAACCAACCAACCGGAAATTTATTATAAATTGAAGGGAAAACCAGCAGGTGTGTGTATTTTTATTGGCAACATGACTATCCCAAAGTAAACAATATCTGTTTCAACACACGTCTCCAGATAAGAAATCTTACAAAACAAATTCAAAGACGAAGTATATATATATATATATATATATATATATATATATATATATATATATATATATATATATATATATATAATTATATTTATACACGCGCGCGCACACACACACACACACACACACATATATATTTTTATATATTTTTATGTGTATTTGGTGTTGCGCAGGTTTTTGTATGTGCGAGCGTGTTTTTGTCTACGTGTTTGTATATGCATACCCATGGAAGATGTTTTGAGTATGCATAGGTATGTACGTTTATGGATGCGTGCATGTTTATATTTAATTATTGTTGATTTCAATAACCTCTGCAATTTATTTACATTATTCTTAACTCTGAAGCCGAGAATCATTCGGTTTCTTAAATAGAATTTTAATCTACGACTTCATTTATACCATAAACGTAGTTTTGTCTTTGCGTGTAATTAATCTCACCGCTCCAAATAATGACGTATTATCTTCGCTTGTTTCCATTCATTGCCAGGGAACGTCTCCACGAACCAAAGTACCGTCGTCCTGACTTCCTTCGGTTGCAACGTTTTTAGAAATATTTACTTCTGCATCCACAGATTGATTTTCTTTAGTTGCAGAAGATCCCGTTAAGGGTGAAAGCAGCGAATTTTGCTTAAACTTTAATCTGTTATTTTAATATATATATATATATATATATATAATTGGCATCTCGGTCTCGGAAGACCATGTTTAACGTGTCTGGAGCTATATCTAGTCTCTGGCACCATCTGCTGTAAGTGTGGAGACCGATGCATGAGTGACAGTCTGTTGCACTTGGTGCAAATACTTGTGGAATCTTGGGATGTTGTAACGTCTGCAACGCTCTTGTTCGGTCCCTATTTTCAATCGCAAGTTGACCTCTCTTCGTATCTGTATCTGCGATGCTCTTCCGGATAGTTTGACATCAGGCATCGCGGTCTCCAGCCTGTCCCTTCCATCTGAGAGAAGGGATGTTGTAGGCTTTCATGTCACTCTTGCATACGTCTCTGAAACGGAGTGATGGGTGACTCGCCTGGTGCCATTGGCCAGCTTTCCGTAGATGATTTCTTTTGGCAACAACCTATACTCCATGCGCCAAATATGGCCTAACCAACGCAGACAGCCCTGGCTCAGGAGGGAATAAATGCTGGGAATCCTGGCACGTTGTAGGAAGTTATTGTGTGGGCTATGGTCCTGACAGGCGACTCTGAGGATGCGTTTGAGAGAGTGCATGTGGAAGGTGTTGAGCCAATTTTCTGATGTCATATAGCTGCTCCAGTTTACTCTTCTGTAGAACAAAGTTCTAAGAACACATGCCTGGTAGATTCAGATCTTGATGTTTTCTGTCAGTGCCTTGTTCTCCCACACACTCTTAGTCAGTTTAGCCATGATGGAATTTGACGTCCCATGCTACCTGTCAAGTTCAACATCGAGTGAAAGGGTATTGCTGATTGTAGACCCCAGGTAGGTGAATTTGGCCACGCTTTCAAGAGTGACATTATCGATTTTGAATTTGATTGAGGGGGCTGTATTGACATCCTGTTAACTGATGTTGGTCCTCTTCATGTTTACAGTAAGCCTGTACAGCTTGCAAGTATCAGCAAAGCGATCACTCAGTCTTAGGAGAGCGATCCACAAGGGCCGCGTCATCAGCAAAAAAGCATCTCGCTGATGAGCACTCTCCTCACCTTAGTCTCCGAGCGCAGTCGAGATATATTATATAGTTTCTCGTCTGATCTGGTATGGACGTTGAGGACTTCATTGGGTATTTCAAAGAAAGCCATAGAAAACGAGGGGCATCTATCCTACGCGGTCGCTGATTAACCCCCCCCCCCCACACACCACCACTAGAGATCTGAAGGGGGCTTCCCTTTCACAGTGGGACCATTGTACATGCCGCGGATGTTGATAGTCTCGGCAGTGCATTGCATTTCCTCGGAAAGTTGCCTCCAGTAATCATTCTCGCACTATCTAGCGATGAGTTAAGTGGTGCTCCGAGCATCTCTAAGGGTTGTGAGGGTTGTATATTTGGGCATATTTTGTGCACCAGGAAGGCTTCAAATTTGGTCCCTATTACTGGTTCCAGCCTTGGTGCACTGAACCAATTCTGACTGGTTCATTCCTTCTTGCCATATGTATACATGGCTGAACTGGAAATGGCATCCTTCATAGCGACCCATTTCGTTGAGGCGTCATTATCTGGCAGGTCCTGGAAAGCTTGGTTCAGGGTGGATATATATTCTTCCATCATGAGGGGAACATATATCTGTGCAGTGTTGATACGAGGGCATCCCTTTTGCTTGCAACGGAGTAGTGTGAGGGGTTATAGGCTCGGTTTGCAGCTGACAAGGGCGTGGTAGATGTCACAAGCAGCGCTGTGGTAGCTTCAGGTGACAAGGACATTGTTGAGAGCTGAGCGTCTGGTGATGGCCAGGTCAAGTTGGTGCAAGCGATGAGAACTGGGATGCTTCCGTGACACTTTGTGTTGTGGTCATGGTATGTGGTCATGGTATGTGCACATTTCCAGTAGCCTCTGACCATTCTCGTTGATCTTTGGTGTCCAAGACAAATAGGCCATGACACGCGAGCTGAAACTACTCTAGTGTTGAAATCGTCCAGCAGGAATAGAGACTCATCTTCTGGACATCCGTGGCTAAGTTCGTCACATTTCCTGTAGAACTGGTACTGGTGTGGTGAGGGTGGGAGCATAGACTCTAATAGTGTTGACTTGGCCTGCAGTAGTACTAAGACGATTGAAATATAGCGGTTCTGTTACCCACCGAGGGAGGCTCGACAGCAGACAGGAGTGTTTTTATATGGCAAAGCCGACTCCGTTCTGGTGTGGCTCTTCGGATTCTTTACCCTTCCAGAATATGTAGTTCTTCTCTCTGAGAGAGCCAGTGGAGGCAAGCTTAGTTTCCTGAAGGGCAGCTATGCTGATGTTGAGTCTGGAGAGCTCTCTGTCAATGATGGTTATTCTTGTGTTGTCCACATCTCTGAGATCATTGAAGATGCCAGTGCACTCCATGCGCACGTTCCAGCTTGCATTGCGTAGAGCTGGAGTCTTCTTTGCTTAGTTTTGTGTAATTTTATTTTTGTCTGGTACAAAATTCCCGTCTGCTTGTTGTGCATGTCAATAAACGGAGCTCTAGGCACCCACTGAAGCAGGCAGTCCTTGGTGGGATGACAACTTACTGACCGGGTCCGCCCGGGGAGTTGTCGTCCATTGGGATACAATAATCCCTCCCACCATCGAAACTGACGCATCGCACCCCTTCACTATGACAATTGGGATTGGGACTTATAACTCATAAACTACCTGCTTCTGTATTGTTTTCTAGCATGAGAGCGAAGTTGAAGTGGTATCTCCAGGGCATAAGCCTGGCATAAAGTATGGAGATCGTGGGTTGCCCAATCGTCAGAGTAGCCCTCTCGGCCTTATCTGTGGGATCCAAAGGAATGCGGAGCATGACATTTGACCTCAGCTCGGCTGCAGGAGCTACCTGAAACAGGGTTTGCAACACACTGCTCCGTCTTCGGGGCCCCACTCCTGAGTTGTAAGGTTTACTTCTGTACACGTGACCATTGAGTTCTAATGAGCTTTTTCCGTCTTGACCGTTAGCTGTCAGGTGCAGCTTCTCCGCCCGGTGGTGCCGTGTAAACACCAACCGCTTACGTGGTTTAGTTCGCTAGCTGATGAGGTGCAAGGAGCCAGCCCATGAGAGAATTAGGAGGTGTATGAGAACCTACTTTGCCTGTGCATTCCACACGTAGCTGGAGATGCAGCTGCCAGACAACAAACGTGGTATCTCTAATCAGAGTTCCCTATATATATATGTATATATGGATATATATATATATATATATATATATATATATATATATATATATATATATATATATATATATATATCCATATATACATATATATATATACATACATATATATATATATATATATATATATATATATATATATATATATATATTTCGTTTCTGAATTTGTTTACCAAGATTCTTTATCTGAAATCGTGTGTTTAAACCGATATTGGCAACATGACTCTCCCAAAGTATAACAATATATATATACATATACATATATATATATATATATATATATATATATATATATATATATATATATGTATATATATATATATATATATATGTGTATAAGTTCATATATATATATATATATATATATATATATATAGTTGTTATATAGTAAGGTGCATTATTGGTTGTATAAAATGGTCCAATAACTTTATGTTAGCCATATTAAGTTCTCCACGCTTTTGTATATCTCCAATTCGATGATGTAATACGGAGTATAAGTATCAAAATGAAAATCCGAAGGCAAGATAAAATTACAATCATTTAATCACGACACATGTTTCAATAAGAGATAGATCGATTGTCAAGCCATGATCGATTATCACTGATCTCATCAGGTGAAAATGAATTGTCTTCAAATTGTTGATATGAGGGAGACGAAATAACGATGTTCTCTCACAGAATTCATTCCGTCATATGAAGACACGCGAGTCAGAAACACGGCGACTGCTATTAGCTTCAGTTGAGGTCATAAAAGTTTTCAGATTTCTATCGCTGCAAAAGACAATGGACATCAATCAAATCTGTAGGGATACAGTCAGTCACAGTTGAAGTGAGTGGGTACACACACATTCCACACTCACATACACCGGTTCGAGGTCAAAGAAACATATATACATATATATACACACACCAACACAATATTAAACCTGTAGAAGTAGTGTGGGTGGGTACACACACACTTTCACACACACCGAAGCGATGTCCGAGAAAAAACAAATATAAGAAAACAAATATAAAACAAATATAAGAATGCACCAACACAGCACTCACCGAAAGTTAGTTCACAAAGCAACAGAAGCTATCTTGGTCAAATCTCAATTTGCCGATGTAAATTGGAAATATTGTGTTAACCAACGCCCCCCCCCCCCCATCCACACACACACAGAAGTAAGTTCAGTTCAGTGTTCTGCTATACGTGTATAGATCGAATTGTAACATCCATATCTTCAAGTGTATGTTATAGTATATACACATCCGAATCGTCCAAAAAAGGGTATGTTCCGGTATATGCACATCCATCTGAAGAGCAAGCAATCAGCTCATGTCGAACTCAGTGTGTACCGCTGTCCCATTGAGAATCCGAGTCACCAAATCCGTGCGTGCAAGCAATCGCAATGTAGGCCAGCAAAGGACTCCGTGTAGGGTTGGCTATTGGGTAAATGCGTCCTCGAGTGCGATTTCCCGTCATATGGGCCAATGAGCTTTTAAGATATTTGTTTGAGTTGTGGAGGTGTGTTATCCAACACAGAAGGTGAAGTAAGAAAATACAGGATAGTAAAATCCAAAGGATGTGTCTAGGTCCATTAATGGTGTGTCAGTATTATTGTTCAATCCGTAACAGTGAGTCCTCCATGGTTAGATGATCACGGATCAAAACCTGGTGTAGTGTTCAGTCGGTAGGAACGTGACAGTCGTAATTGTGGGTGCTCAATGTCTAAAGGAAACGGGTACTGCGTGTAGAGTTATGTATAGAGAGCGTAACTAAGTGTGTAATCAATTTAACTATTTACTCGTTAAGTATTCTAAGAAAGAGCACTCAGCTGTGATAACTCCGTGGAAACAGGCCGGATATCGTTTGTAAGTGCGCAAACAATCTTAGCCGTCTAACTACCTAAGTGTGTGACTGTCTGTTTATTGAGAGAACTCTATGGCTAAAGTAGAGAGGGAGGCGTTAGTGGTAGGTTACCTTCCAAAGTCCTGCGGAAGGTTTTCGAGGTTCTATGTTGGCAGTTGCTGAAAAAATCTGCTCTCCTATTAATTAATAAGGGGCCGCCTCTAATAATATTAAAAGTTTCAGCTATACATAAATTGCAGACGCCAGTGCTGCCGTTATAAGGTTGGGCTGAGCAAACTATGGACCAGGATAAGGAGTGCTCTATATTCTGATGTTTAAGCTTCCAGACTAATTCCGAAAGTGCCGTGCTATTTTTTTTATATAATCTATTAAAGGTATGGCGGTGATTATACTATCTATCCTTAAATTACGTGGCAGTTGCCCCAACATACCTAAAGGTTCTATCAGGTGTGAAGACCTTACAGTCGTAGAATATGTTTTTGGTAAGGCATTTCCCAGCCATGGGGCAGGTGGCAGTGCTTCGGCAGTTACATTTTTTGCTATCGACTTGGGTAGTTCAAGATGGACAACGGTGCCTTTGAGGTCGGGTCTCAGTTCCAGTCTGCTCTATGGGTAAATTCCCTGGGGTTGGGGAGACCCGACTCGCCTCACGTGTATGAGTCAGTTCCTCAATAGAGCTGCCATTGTTCCTGCCATGCCTGATTCCCTCATGGGCAGTCCTAAGTCTACTATAATTCATCTTAGCTATATTCTGAGCTATGTAACTAGTTGTGGAGTAGGACAGCTTGATGGTATTTCTATTGAATATTTTATAATATCTGTGCGATCTAGGGAAGCATTTGTCTAAGGCCCTAAAGAAAAGCTTAGCTATACTAGTGGTCAGGCCAGTGGAGTAGGGGGATTATACCACAGGACTTTTCTGGTCCGATGCCTCTTGTTCCTACTAACTATATTAGAATTACCTGTCACCCTAGTAGTTACTGGTCTATTGTAACTGGAAATTATCTGTGGGTCGATGGTGTCCTGGGGTTTCACAATTGTGTTCGGAATCGTCCCAAGTCTCCATGGCGGTGTACCCCCCGTGCGGCCATTGGGGTAACCCTCGATATACCATAACATACACTTGAAGATATGAATGTTACAATTCGATCTATAGACGTATAGCAGAACACTGAACTTACTTGGGCGCGCGTGTGTGTGTACGTGTGGGGCGTTGGTTAACCCAATATTTCCAATTTACATCGTCATATTGAGATTTGACCAATATAGCTTCTTTTGCTTTGTGAACTAACTTTCGGTGAGTGCTGTGTTGGTACATTCTTATATTTGTTTTATTATATTAAACGAAAAACTGAATCGAAATTTCATTTCTCACTCTTAGTACGGCTGTTACTTAAATATAAGTATGTATACGTACATACATATATATATATACAGACGTACAGTAGTATATATATATATATATATATATATATATATATATACATACATGCACACATATATATATGTACGTATGGATTTACCGGACATTTATTATAATGCTCGGTGTGTTTGTAAACAAACATCACGAATTAAGCCGTACATACTGTATACGTTGATGACGATAGCTAATAAGCTTGAAACTAGTACAGCGTTCTTTTGGTAGTGTTGAACAAAAGAGCAACGATGGTTGCTAAACACTGTACGGCTTAATTCGGGATGTTTGTTTACAAAAACACCGAGCATTATATTAAATGTTCGGTAAATCCATACGTACATATATATATATGTGTGCATGTATGTATATATATATACATACTACTGTACGTCTGTATACATATATGTATGTACGTATACATACTTATATTTATGTAACAGCCGTACTAAGAGTGAGAAATGAAATTTCGTTTCATTTTTTCCGTTTATAATTTTCGCTGCACCCGGCCGATTAACACACTCGATATGCAAATGAGGCTGGTCAGCCGTTAATATTGCATAAGAAAGTATATACTTTCAGACGTTCAATCATCTGGCAGGAAGGTATACGTTGCTGACGATAGCTAATAAGGTTGAAACCAGTACAGCGTTCATTTGTCAGTGTTGAACAAAAGAGCAACGATGGTTGCTAAACACTGTACGGCATAATTCAGGATGTTTGTTTACAAACACACCGAGCATTATAGTAAACGTTCGGTAAATCCATACGTACATATATATATGTGTGTGCATGTATGTATGTATATATACATACTACTGTACCTCTGTATACATATATGTATGTACGTATAAATACTTATATTTTATTATATTTGTTTTCTTATATTTGATTTTTCTCGGACATCGCTTCGGTGTGTGTGAAAGTGTGTATGTACCCACCCACACTAACTCTACAGGCTTAATACTGTGTTGGTGTGTGTATATATATGTATATATTTTTCTTTGACCTCGAGCCGGTGTATGTGGGTGTGGAATGTGTGTGTACCCACTCACTTCAACTGTGACTGACTGTATCCCTACAGATTTGATTGATGTCCATTGTCTTTTGCAGCGATAGAAATCTGAAAACTTTTATGACCTCAACTGAAGCTAATAGCAGTCGCCGTGTTTCTGATTGGTCTGTCTCCATATGAGGGAATGAATTCTGTGAGAGAACATCGTTATTTCGTCTCCCTCATATCATGAATTTGAAGACAATTCATTTTCACCTGATGAGATCAGTGATAATCGATCATGGCTTGACAATCGATCTATCTCTTATTGAAACATGTCTCGTGATTAAATGATTGGAATTTTACCTTGCCTTCGAATTTTCATTTTGATATATATATATATATATATATATATATATATATATATATATATATTCCTTCGTTATATATATATAACGAAGGAATTGTGGTAAGGACCCAGATGGTCCATAACGCACCAAAGTACTCAATACTTAGGGTAGTAGAGTGGGTTATAGGAGCAAGTATGACCCCGACGGCAGAGCTCAAACCTAGAAAAGTTCGGCTATTTATTACCACGCTAAACATTCTAATTTAGTCCAGAAATAGCCGTCGAAATGGCTCGAGCTCTGCCGTCGGGGTCGTACTTGTTCCTATATATATATATAAGTGCATATATAGATATATATATAGATATTTATACTGATTTGAATGTATTTTGTATGTATGTTTGTATGCTATATTCCGATATCAGTCATTCACAGGTAAAAATGTTTCTGATACTTGTCATGATGCCAACTCGGAAATTGTAACGAACGTGGCAAAATAAACAAAAATGAAATACACAAAGTGAAAGCACTATGAAACTCAAATATGCATATATCATGACGTAACATGAATGTTAAAACAAGAAAGATAGCATTTGCGTACAACAATAAAAGTAATAGCTACAAGAGGAATATAAATCTGATAAATATATGAAAACAAAACATGAAAATTCGAATGGCGAATAAAATACTTCATTTGATACTGTTACTTTCTTTATGTTGATATAAGATATGATATACAATATACAACGTTTTAAATTTATCATCATATGTCACCTATATATATATATGTGTGTGTGTGTGTATATATATATAGACATATATATATATATTATATATTATATATATATATATATATATATATATATATATATATATATATATATATATATATATATATATATGTATGTATATATATATATATATATGTATATATATATATATATATATATATATATATATATATATATATATATATATATATATATATATATATATATATATATATATATATATACGACTTTTAAAGTTTGAAGATTAGATTTTTCTATATGGATGCGATCGTAAACACCAATTGACATTTTCTTATCGGTGTTATCTTTTTGGTGTATATATAGAAAGTTCTTTTATTATGTACGAACATGTATACATATGCACGAGCAAATCTACGGGTAAATGTATATATACGCAAACACACACATATAAACAAACATATACACATATGTATATATACATTTACATGTACATGTGTCTGTTCCACTCTCTCTCTCTCCATATATATATATATATATATATATATATATATATATATATATATATATATATATATATATATATATATATATATATATATATACATATATATATATACATATATATATATATATATATATATATATATATATATATATATATATATATATATATATATAAGTTAAAACAATGAAATAAAGAATCAAGTCATTAGAAATATACTTCACTGCTTACGATCGTTTCTCGGTGATGATAATACATTGTAACTATACTTCATTATCGATCTATGTAAGGTTAGTTACAAAATATCACATAAGGAAAATATCTACTTACATGCATATCACCAGCTGTTGTCAAAAGCAATAATAATTTTATTCAAAATTAGTAGTAAATTAGTAGTAAGTTTAGTTCTATGACCTTATTTGGAGGTAGCTGAAGAACTAACCAATCAGATTGTTTTTTTCCATATGATGTAAAGATGAAAAATAATTCACTTTAGTTGAGGTCATGACCCTTTGAAAGGAATGGTTGAATGGTATTAATAATAGAATTGCTATAAAAAAATCTATTAGGAAGTAGGGGATTGTCAAATTGATAGTTGAATGTATATGGTATAGTGAAGTTTAAAAGGAATGTACAAATTAAATGTTGAGTTGTGTTGTATGGAGTTTTTAGGTGAATATATATTGAGGTCATGACTAGGAAAGATGGTATATTAAAAGATGAAAATTATAATAAGATAATTGTTTCTACGTTAGGCACAAGGCCAGCAAATACCCAGTGTATTACTGGTACTTTATTTTATCGACCCCGTAAGGATGAAAGGCAAAGTTAACCTCGGCGGGATTTGAACTCAGAATGGCAAGGGCTGTAACTCTGTGCGTCAAAGCATGGCGTCCGACCCTCTACCGATACTGCCAATCCACCGCCTTATAGCGGAAAATTATAATAAGAAAATTATAATAAGATAATGAAATACAGTAATACAATAATATAATATAATTGTTTCTACTTTTGGCACAAAGCCAGCAATTATCCAGTGCATTACTGGTACTTTATTTTATCGACCCCGTAAGGATGAAAGGTAAAGTTAACCTCGGCGGGATTTGAACTCAGATAATACAGGGTAACTCTATGCTTCAAAGCATGGCTTCCGACGTTCTACCGATACTGCCAATCCACCGCTTTTATAATATAATATAATTGTTTCTAATTTTGGCTCAAGGCCAGCAATAACCCAGTGTATTACTGGTACTTTATTTTATCGACCCCGTAAGGATGAAAGGCAAAGTTAACGTAACACAATATAGTACGGTGTGGTAAATTGTACTTAGTATAATACAGCGTATGATACACCTTAACATACTTTCAAGTATGTCTATATATAAATAATCAAACTCGGATAAATGCATGTTGACATAGTCAAAACGCATAAATTTCATAGATCACAAAGTGCATATACCCACATTATAGAGGTATATTGATACTCAATTAAAAATATACATACGCATAAATAGTTGCAAACATATACATACATCTACACATGTGCACACAATTATATACACATATATTTATATATATATATTGTTATACTTTGGGAGGGTCATGTGTCACATACACAAACAAGATGACGTAGGACAGAACAAAGGAGAGGCACAAAAACAAAGAAAAGAATCCCCAGTCACTGAAGAGGTCACATAATGTGTGACGAAAGAACTTTGACAATATATAAACAATCATCTGGTTGTGGAACCAACAACCAACCAATCGGAAATTTATAAATTCCTAAATTTATAAATTTATTATAATAAATTGAAGTGAAAGCAACTGGCGCGTGTGTTTCTTATTGGCAAAATGACCCTCCCAAAGTATAACAATATCGGTTTCAACACACGTTTTCAGATAAAGAATCTTGCTAAACAAATTCAGAAACGAAATATATATATATATATATATATTCACATATACACATTTATACACACATATATATATGTATGTACACACACATACATGTACACACATATAAACACTCACATACATGTACACGCATATACACACATACACACACACACACATATATATATATATATATATATATATATATATATATTCACATATCATACATACATAGATACGTATTTACTCATGTAATTACGGATGGTTGTGTACCTTGTTGCCCTTAGTCATTAACGCATAAATCTAAGGAATCTAAAAAATTAAAAGGTAAGAAATAAGCATGAATGTGTATAATTAGGGAAAGGGATACTAACAAATGTTACGCTATATAGAATTATAGTGACTTGCTATGTAGAATATTTAATTAGGTTTATAGTATTTAAATGTTTTTCGTATACGGTGATTACAAATTATAATCTGTTCCTGTCTTTTATTCAATAAATCGTCCTTAGATTTAGTAATTTCTTCATGCAGACTGGAGGACCCCACAACTTACCGTGGATATCTGTATATATATGTATATATATATATATATATATGTTGCTTCACCATTTTGTTTGTTTACCCTCGCGTCCTCTTTATTTACGTGTCCCAACGACTTTTTTTAGCCGTTGCTCGCACCAACCGGAGGTATATGGTCTTTAAAGCGATGAAATGCCTATGATGGTTGGAAGATCACTGATGAAGGACAAACTTTTTTCATATGTAACCCATTTGCAACTCCGCAGCGCCCTTATTATCATATATATATATATACATACACACATGTTATTGACGGACGCGAGAAAAAGTATTCAATACCGAAGTAGAATTGAAATATTCATTTATTAAGAATTAGTGCCAGTGCATAGGAGAAACTCTAGTGTATCAAGGCTCTCTGCATAGTCCTAATAAATCAATATATATATATGTGTGTGTGTGTGTGTGTGTGTGTGTGTGTGTGTGTGTGTGTGTGTTGTGTGTGTGTGTGTGTGAGGGCATATATATATATATATGTGTATATATATAAGTTTAGGAATAACCAATGAGTGCTTAGAAATACATTGTTTTATTAGCTAACAGTGTTTCATCCATACCCTATGGCAGGAATCACCAGAGCCTATAAACAAGAATATATCAAAGGTTGCAGGCTCCATCAAGCTCCGTCACCAGAACAAGGTTCAATACCAGTAGCGGGGTCCCATGGCCAGCGCTATATAAAAAAAACACACAATACATGACGCACATAATGTCATAAAATGTCATAAAATATCAGAAAAAATTACATCAAAAATTTATCACATAAATGGTGCAATAGATGATGAGGTAGGGAAAGGATAGCAAGAAAAGAACAAAAAAAAACAAAAAAAAAACAAAAAAAAGCAACGTAAACAGATACATCAATTCACAAGCAGTGCAAAATACAGGATTTCTCCATATCATACCAGCACCCTACGAACAACACCCATTGGTTCCAGTTCCAAGCGTTAGGCCATATAATACTGTTTCCAAAACATATACCCAGAGGATATCTCCGCATAGGCCGTCTGCAACAAACACCTTAAATCTAAAATAAAGTAAAGTACGATGAGTTGAAGTAAAGTAGGTATATGTACAGCCGGCATACCAGTGAGGAGATTGAAACTAAGACAGGTCCGCAATAACTGCTATCTCCCAAGGTCCTCACGTTCGGTCACTCAACCCAACGTCCCAAGTGAAATTCACTGTATGGCCGAGTCGGCATCGAACTAAAGTGTCATACCATATGCAATTATACCACAGTAAATGTAAATCCTGATGGCTATTCCGTCACGTAGACAGAAAGCGTATATAGAAAACTCCGCTTACAGAATTACCTATAGCAGAGTGAAGGAAAAGAAGATATGGTTATATTAATAAGCGGGTTTTTTAGAGTGAGTGCACATTTCTGTAGAATATAAAGTAAACTCACGGCTAAAACTGTTAATGACAACTATGTTGTTTACATGTCCGCCACGTGGTTTTCGTGTAGATTACTGAATCAGGAGGTTGTAATCATTTCACAGTCGGGTGTGACCCCTCCTGGATCGGTTGGAAGTCAATATCTACTGTCGCACACTGCCTCGAGTGTGGTTCTATAATTCATCATATTTGCAGCACAATTCATATTCAACAATTTCAAAATTTCAAACGTTAGCCTCTCGCTAGTAACACACAACGGTTGTCAGAATACAAACTCGGGAAGTCGTTGTGTGCTTATGAAAAGTATGGGAGGAAATTCGCGTCATAAAGGGCGGATTCATTAGATATCCACGGGACGCTTGGGGCAAGTCATTTGTTCGATTCAAACCCCTCAGCGACCAATTACCTATTCCTCCTGGGGCTTGATCGATCCTGTGGCACTTAGTCCACACGATTTTCTTATATTGTTCACTATACTATGTTGGATCTATCTCACATCCTAGGGTCAAGGCTATCTGGAACCCAGCTGCTCAAGCCAACCGCTTTATAGCTGCGGCGGAGTTTGTTGGGCTTTCGACAAACTATTAGGCTGTGCTATCACTTAGCGCACAATGGGTATGTTTATAAACCATATCCCTTTGGTTAGTGTGGGTAGGTGCCTGTATAGGGTCGAACTGTGCTTGGTATAGTGAAAAGCCTTAAGTAGGTTGTACCCTATGGGTTATTGGCTTGTGGTAATAAGATGAATTAAGGAAAAGAGGAAGAAAAAATAAGAGAGAAGGGAAAAGAGAAATAAAAGAGGAGAGGAACCTATATACACTTGAAGGGCAGTTATTGTTACAGAGGAACCAGGATCAAGGGTGGCGTGTTTTTACCTAGGCCTGATAGGAGGGAGGTACACGTATCCTACAGTGGTAGCTAATTGGTCTAAAGTAATAGAAGGAGCTAAGATTTATGTGTGGGCAAGAAGAGAATATTTCCGATATCCTATTTAACAGGTTCAGTTTGGAGTGTATTATGGCATATGACTCAGAGAGACAAAAGTCACAAGTCTTGCTAGGGCGTCTGTACTGCGATGATTTAGTGATAATTCTCCAATCAAGCGTGTATTGAATATCAATGTTCTTCAGGAGGGATATGTAACTAGCTAGGGATGTGGTATTCTTAAGTCTATCATGTCTCAACGTAGAGCGATGGGATTTGTTTTTAGTCTTAAAGGAGGTCGATGTAGATCCTATGTATGTTTTGGAAGAGGTCCGAGTTGTAACTTCACAAGCGTAGACAATATTGTTTATAAGGCACATCCCCTTCAGGGGGCACTCCGGCTTTCGTCTGCAGTTACATTTGCGGTGTATATCACTCTGCGGTACAGGAGATGGTTGGATTTCCGTATGTTCCTGATTTTGCAACCGTACATCAGGAGTGTGGATAGTACTGCGGGATAACGCCGCATCCGGTCCATCTAGTGGCTGCGGGTTTCCCGCAGATGAAATGGCATCGAAACCCTTTCTAATTTTTTGTTGTTCGTTATGGCTAGGTGACGAGCTAGATTTGGAGTGGTGGAGAATGATAGCTTAATTGTGTTTTTATTAATGATGCTATGGTATTTACTAGCGGGGGGTTCCAAGATCGAAAAGAATGTCTTTGGTATATTGGTTGATACCTCCGAGTTGTAAAGTGGATTAAAGTAGGAATTAGATCTTCGTCTATTTTTTCTATATTTCGTACTGGAGGAAGAGTTAGCACCGCGCGTAGACACCCCACCTTCTGTGGTAGAGAGAACCTGTGGTGGTAACCTTACCCGGAGAGGGTTTGCTGGTTTCCCTGTTGTTCCTATTGTATCTCAAGTTTCTAGCTTTTATCCTTCTGTTAGTGTTATTGCTACAACGAGGAGGCGTGTTAGATGGAGTCGGTTGGGGTTGGTCAAAGCCGCTTACTGCACCCATGTTGTTCTTATTTTTGTATCTGATTCTATTAGGTAAGGCCATATTGTGCGTGATTATACGGTCCGGCCCTGGTGGTTTTTAGTTGTTAGGTATATAGTATATTTTTTCTCTAAAACTGGACTTTGCTAGTGCCTTATTATAGTACCTTGCATTAGACCTAAATGCATACTCATTATGTGATAGTCTGCTAATACTATTAGATACCCCTTTAATTATGGCATTTAAGACGGATCTAGGGTGGTTGGAATTGGCATCAATGTGTGTTAGTGTTTCATGTGGCTTGTGATAAGGTGAGAAGTATTTATTTTCCAAGTCAATGGTTACGTCTAGAAAGTTAACCGTTTTATTATTTATGTCTATCGTTATACTAAGATTAAAGCTTTTGAAGAATTTATGTATGTCTTTTCTCGTCATTTCTATATTCAATAGTGAACAGGGCGTCGTCACGGTACAGCCCGCCTCTGAAATGCGGGAATGCCTATGTAGTTCATGGAGGAGGTATAGTCCAACCAAATCAGTGACCTGTGCCGAATCGCTGAACCCCATTGTGATATCGAAGTTATTCGGCGTGTTCTTCCGGGTCCAAAGTTGCTCCTCGAAGAGGATGATATTTCTCTGTCAATTTGGGATCTAGTCAGGTCACTATTTCGGATAGCTAATATAAGGGCCTTATTTAGAAGGATGGGAGAGATGGATGAGATGGAAGTGTAGTAGGAGTTAATATATATATATATATGAGGGTACATATATAGGTATATATATATATGTGTGTGTGCGTGTGTGTGTGTGTGTATAGTAGTAATAGTTTTGTAAAGATATCCAAGTTATAGAGTACAGGCGATTCATTTTCAGCGACACGGGCTGAACAAAAATAGGTTTTCCAGACAAACGAAACCTACCGAAAATATTTCATTCGGAGATGGCCCGTGAAATCCTTGTTATTTTTGTGGCAGACCATGTCCGGAGAGAAGGTTTTACATTTCCATTTAACCTATTTTTAAACCTTTATATATTACCTGATCTTATTTTATTCTATTTACTAATTTATTTAACCATTTCCTCATATACTTCATTTACTTCTAACAATTTTTATTGTTAAATTTTCACTTTAAAATACTTCTTCGACCTGAAAGTCCCATCTATAAATAGCCTTAACCCTCCACCCTCTGTTCTTATGCACCTTCGTCTCCCACTACACTCCTACCTACTAAATACCCCTACAACCGGCCACTCTACTTCTGTCACCTGACTCATTGCCTGTTTAGATACACTTACCACTGTCTTCCATCCACCACACTTTCTCCATCAGTCCAGTTTGCTAGTATCATAAACTCAACCAAAGAACTACCAAGACCAGTGAACTACTTTTATACACCCTACAAATATTAGTACACCTTTGGAAATGCTTGCTGCACACACAAGCCGAAGCCGCTTGCGCCGCGGTAGGGATTTTACATATATCTCTCTATATATATGTAGCATTACTTTCCTTTTAAGTGGATATATATATATATATATATACATCAATTATTTCACTGTGATTGAATAGGCTATATTATACTGTATACACATCTTTCCTTGGGATTAAGAGTTATTATTTAGTAAATGGCAGTATCGGTAGAGGGTCGGACGCCATGCTTTGCAGCATAGTTGCGTCCCTTTACGATCTGAGTTCAAATCTCGCCGAGGTTTACTTTGCCTTTCATCCTTACGGGGTCGATAAAATAAAGTACCAGTAATGCACTGGGTAATTGCTGGCCTTGTGCCTAAAGTAGAAACAATTATTTAGTAAATGGTATATATAACGTAATTCTAAAAAGAGAACTTATTTAACACAATGACTAAATTAATATTATAGCACATTTACTATCTAAACTATTCATCATTACCATATCTATCATACGTGCTTAGCCATATTGATAGTCACATGACAGCAATGAGAATGGAGTTATTCACGCTTTACTCAAGGGCATTAAAAACGAAAGTAAATAAAATCAAATCTTGATTGTAGACTTGAATTTCCGGAAATTTCTATTCGACGGTTCCCACCATATTTGTTTATTATCACTTATAAAAATAAAAACGAAAACAAAAGAATCATTTCATGCTCATATGAAGATATTCTCATTTCATATATATTTCAACAAAAGAACAATTAATAAGGAATATACTCATCTATCAATCAATATGACATATACAGTTATCAATAAATCATTTATTCACCATCAATCAAGCTAGCTTATCAAGTTCTAGAAAATAGTTCTTAGAGATGATATCTTGTGAAATTATTCAGAATTTATTATGCGTAATATCATAGAAACAATACTGTTGCCACATTTCCTTGTACATGAATTTTCAAAGCAATTAGTTATAGTTTCAATTCTTAATCGAATTGCGCTTGGAGTATTTTTAAATGTCTTTTCCATGTTGATTATGACTATCTACGTATAAAATTCCTCTGTCAAGAATATATATATTTATATATAAATACATAATCGGAGAAAGCTAATTTTATACATATATATATATCGGAGAAAGCTAATATTTATATATATATATATATATATAGATTTTGAGTTTATGTTGGTTGTATACCAACACCTCAGTATGCAGGCTGGAGCACTCGACGAAGTGCGCAGGTTGGTTTGGTTACTCCGGAGTAGTGTAAAATAAAGTTAAATAAAAGTCAAATGATTAAAATTTAGCTTCGTTTATTACTGCTATATATATTTCAGTGACAGCCATCTTTGGCTGTGACCTCTTCAGGCAGTTTGAATTAGTATGGTATAGACAAGTACATATGTTGTTTAGGTGTATGATATTGTCAATACTCTGATATGCCCAGTTCCTTGTTGGGTTGTTAATTCACTGGGGAACTGGAGTCATATGACTCCAGTTCCCAAGTGAATTAACAACCCAACAAGGAACTGGGCATATCAGAGTATTGACAATATCATACACCTAAACAACATATGTACTTGTCTATACCATACTAATTCAAACTGCCTGAAGAGGTCACAGCCAAAGATGGCTGTCACTGAAATATATATAGCAGTAATAAACGAAGCTAAATTTTAATCATTTGACTTTTATTTAACTTTATTTTATATATATATATATATAGATAGATAGATAGATAGATGAGATTCTACAGGACTAGAACTGTTTCATTATTTAGAAATCATCAGGAATGTCAGATTCCTGATGATTTCTAAAGAATGAAAGAGTTCTAGTCCTGTAGAATCTCATCTATATTAGAACTTTATACTCTGCTATGTTTTGAGTACCTTATTTATTGTGGTTACCTCTGATTCAACCCGGAATAACGTACCCATATATATATATATGCTGAGGATGGCCCTGAACATTAATGAGTATACACTGAGGATGAAGAACTCAGAGCTGTACGGGAAACTCCCAAAGGTTAGCTCGAAAGTAACACAGAGGAGACTGAGGTTAGCTGGACATGCTCACCGGCTTTTTGAGTTGACACTGCACTCAGTGGTCCTCTTGAAGCCCTTACACGGACACACTAGAAGAGGGAGACCAAGGTTGACATATATTGATGACCTAAGGAAGATGCTGGTCTCTGGAACACGCAGGATATGGCGGCGATGATGAAGGACAGAGACCGCTGGTGAGAAGTCGTCCATTGATCTCGGGAATTTTACCCGTCCCAGATAGATAGACATATATATATATATATATATATATATATATATATATATATATATATATATATATATATATATATATATATATATATATATATATATATATACATATATATTTATATATATATATATATATATATACTAGCAGATTTACCCGGCGTTGCCCGGTGTTTGAAATTATGCTAAGAATATACAGCTAGGAAGAAAAAGAAGACAGTTACTTGTCCCCAACCTGTAAAAATAAGCAGAAGTCTTCAATAAATAATGCAAACGAATATTTAGTGCAATCTTTGTACACATAAAACTATGATGATAATGAAGGAAAACACTGAACTCGATGTAGTTATACAAATGATTAAAGACAATACACGATGCAAATCTGTAAAAAAAAACAGGCATTTTTGCTAAAGTACAAAAAGTTGTAATGAAAGCAGAGTTGTATACAAACAAAACAAAAAACAATGAGAGTAGAATAAGAGAAAATCTATTCTTTGAGAGCATCCTTTGCTGTGTATTAAATTTTGAACTAATAATCCAAAATATCCTGCATGACATATTCATTGGTATGTTTTGTACTGAGTAAGATGAAGTCAAGGCAGAGCTGTAATAAGGGTTTTTGTTAACACTAAAGCACTTCAGGATAGACGATATTCTTTGTTTTTCTTTTCGGAACAAACGCAAAGAGATTATCTCTACTGCTAACTCGTGAGCAGGCCACGTAGAATTGTCCGTGCGAAAAGCAAGGTTCATCCAAGTGAATTCCAACGACGGACATTGTTTGACCTTGCAACTTGTTTATGGACATCGCAAAGGCAACACGAAGGGGAAATTGGGTTCGGTGAAAGGAGAAGGGAGTATTCACGCCTGATGTAGTCAGGCTAATTTTTGTTATTATCACATCCTCGCCTTTTCCACATCCGGATAGGGCAAATTAACCTTACCATTGGAGCAGCACATTCCAGCTGATTCTCCCGCCCACTTTTTAGCTTTACAATGTTGGAAAGTATTTGACATGGCATATATTTGTATATCATGATGGATTTGATAGTTTACATTAGGGTCATAATTAACTGCCTTAAGGTACCCTCGTGAGCGTGATGCCTTTGCAATACCCCGCGATAAAGCTCTACGTTGAGCGTTACCCTACAGCCGAATAACTCGACTTGTTACAGTCTCTACAGCTCGTGCCGTTGCAGTAGCTGAAGAATTTCTCAATTGGCTACTTTGACGTTCTTACTCAGTCTCAATTGCTCTTGCTGCAGCATTAGCTGAAGCATTAAGCGCACGGCGTGTTTCATATTTTTGTACTGTCTCTGCAGATCTTGCTGCAGCAGTATCTGTAGCATCCATAGGAAGCGTGTTTCACGTTGCTCTGTAGTCTCTGCAGCCTGTGCTGCAGCAGTTGCTTTAGCATTATTGGTTCGCCGCACTAACCGACGCTCAGCGGCGGACAAAGATGTTGCAATAACTGTACTCATCGCATTTTGTGATTGTCTATTTTCGGTTGTCGGCGGAGCGTCATTTACACGCCTTGTTTTCTTCGACCGAGAGGTCAAAGTCCGAGAGCCAATAGGTGCATACTTTCTTTGGTGAAAAATTGTAAAGTCAAAAGGTATGAATTGAAGCGTTAAATTAAAATTAAAGATATACTGGCAAAACTTAAAAAAATCCTTTGAATAATTACATCCTGTTCAGTATGTTCATTTATTGTCAAAAAAGTTTGATGTGTACGAATACAGCTGGAAGCATAGATAATGCCTGCCTCAAATGTGGACGAAGTTACTTTAAAAATGTAAAAGTTGTAGGTCCCAATGGTTTGAATCGAAAGACCCATAAGGATTGTTCTAAAAATAAACAAACCATCATCAAAATCTCGTCAATTTGATACTGCTGCGAGATTAGGCCCTTACCGCGAAAATTAACACTTAATATAGTGAAACAAGTTAAAACAACAAGTGTTTTTTTAACTTTGAAAGTGCAACACATTTTTTTTTGTATCAACATGGCTTATGAAAGTAGCGATACCGACTTTGAAGGTTTTACACACGACGACATTCAGAATAAATAAGAAACAAACGATAATATTAGTGATTTATCTTCAAATTAATCTGATGTTTATATTTCTTAAATTTCGTCCGACGATGATTGTTATTTTAAAATTGAAAACAAAGGTTTCCATATCTCCCCTCTCTCACTCTCTTTATAAGGATTGTCAATACAGTTGGTTATCTCTCTTACATGAATTTTGCTACCGATAATTTTGCTATCGATAATTTTGCTATCGATAATTTTGCTATCGATTTTTTATTGCTCACCGTGGTTCTATTTGAAAAGTCTTTCTGATGTGACCATCTTAGCGACCTGTGCAACGTGCACAGAAAGCTTGGTCAAATTCGGTTGGTAATTGTAAAAGCCTCAGGTATCCAAAATTGTACACAGACACACACACATCCTCGCTTTTATATATATATACACACACACATATATATATATATATATAGTGAAGGCGCGCGGCTGAGTGGTTAGAGAATTGAAATCGTGAGGTTATGATTTCGATTTCCAGGTTGGGTGATGCGTAATGTCCTTAAGCAAGACATTTTATACCAAGTTGACCCTTCTGTCTGGATTTCCAACTGACCGATAGTATTTTTCAATTAGAAAGACCAATGGAAACATTGTTTCCTCGGTCGAAATTGACGAGCTCCACCCCACTGGTTAAGAGAGGTCTGGGATCTTGTCTATCGACTGTCGATATATATATATATATATATATGAACATTTTAGCTCCGACATAGCTGTATACATACAGGTATGTGAGTTTCGTATATCTATTACGCTATGCTTACTAAATAAACATTCAAAAATCCCAGAGAACGAGTCGTAGGTGGCGAATGGCGCTACGGCCTCCAGATACGGTCACCAGATACGATCGCGAGTTGCGATAAAAGCGGGCAACTGCCGGACGAATAAGGAACCCCGGACCAACAGCGGTAAACTATTAGAGGAGATGGAGCAATTGGCGACACCTGTAGTTCCTAAGAAAACTCTCACAACCCTGTGACATAGCTACGGCGAGGCGAGTAACAACCACGTCTAAAAAAGCCTAGTCTTCTCCAGTTTGACAACGTACCAGTTTAGTGATTGGCGCGAATAAGACCACTGAAAATAAAACTGCAATATGAGGAGGAAAACAAAAAAGAACAAAAGGAAGGGAGGCACAAATATTGTGTATTCCGAGACCCCAAATAGGGGTCAAACATAAGGATCAAACGTAAGGAAGCAAACATTGACAATTAGAACATCACAATCCTTACAGGAGCAGGAATTAGTGGAGGAAGCTAGATGCTACCGGCTAGATATTGTCGGGGCTTCCTGAACAACATTTCCTGGTTCTGATACTGTAGATTTGGATGGAGGATGGAAATACTCTATTCAGGTGTGGTGCCAGAAATAATTGCACAGGTGGGAGTGGGAGTACTCACAAGCGGCCAGCTGTCAAAATGTATTACGAACTGGATCCCCTTAGGAGGGAGGATTTGCCTCTTGAAGCTTAGGTTGATGGTGCAAGTTTATACAACAAACAAGGAGTCCGAATACGAGTCCTTCCTTAATGTAGTCACTGCAGCTGTAGATGAGTCATATATCCTGATGAGAGAATTCAATGCAGATGTTGGCACCGACCAGCCGAAATGTAATTGAGTGATTGGAAGAAATGGTGACCCAAGTCTAAATACGAATAGAGAGGCCTTACTAGACATCTATTCTAGCAATGGACTCTCTATTATAAACACCTTCTTCCATCACAGAAACATCAATAAATATACGTAATGTAAGAGGTATCAGGGATAGAGGTCAATAATTAATTATGTTATTGTCTCTGATCTCATTGATTCTGTGCTGGATGTTCGTAAGAGAGGGCTGAACAATGACCTGATCACCATCTATTTATCTGCAACTTGAGACTACCTAAAACCAAAGAGGCCTACACTACTGACAGGTGCATGGTGCCCTACACGATAAAGTGGGAAACATTGGTGGATAAGGAAATCAGAATCATGTATGCAGATACTATTGTACCCAATTTCAAATTTAGAGAACTCCCTCAACAAACTGATAAGGTTGAGACAGAGTGGAGATTTTTCAGCCTCGCGGTTTCTTCTTCTCCCTTTAAATGCTGCAGGCAAAAGAGATTTGGTGTGTCACCGGAGGGTATGAGGAACCCTTGCTTCAATCAAGAGGTCAAAGATGCCTTTCGGGCAAAGAAGTGGCTTACAAAGCTTAAATTTGAAATACATTCTTCTTCTTGCACTTGCAGTACATGCAGGCATGAAGAATCGCAACAGAGATAATAAAAGCATCCAATGTTAGACATGGAAGGATTTGGGTGTTAAGCTGGAACCCGACTTCAGATGAGCAAATAAAGTGCTCTGGTAGACCATACGCTAACTTCGTAATAAGAAGTATATTTGGGGTCTATATTCTGAGGAGGCTCTTTTATATTAGTTGTAGGAGTTGTAAAAGGGATGGGTTATAGGGAGTTAAGAGAATTTGAAAAGGGCCTAAAAGTTAGGGAATGAAGGTTAAAAATTAAAGAATTTATAAGTTACGTAAAATACGTAAAATACTTTTAGGCCCTTTTCAAATTCTCTTAACTCCCTATAACCCATCCCTTTTACAACTCCTACAACTAATATAAAAGAGCCCCCTTAGAATATAGAGCCTACATATACAAGCTGAGCTGTTGATGTATACCACAATTTCAAACTGCTAATCTTGAGTGAAACGTTGATGAAAATAATGAACTTACAATTACCTATTATACGCCTTGAAAAGTCCCACCATATGGTCGGACGAAACGGCTGTCGGCAATAAACTTGTTATAATGTCATAAAAGTTCCTTTGTTCTTTTTCATTAATATTTCTGCTCTGCTTATACGCATAGAGCTTAACTAGCTACCGTCGAATATTTGGTAGGTCAGGCGTGATCATCGCGATTTACGTACGACCTACCATACATCTTGCTTATATATATATATATATATATATACGGGTTAACAAATTATTGTTATAGGTAGTCCACTTAAGTGTAGTCCAGTTATGGTACTCCGGGTAGTGGATGATATCAACGCTTGGCTAAGTTTGACTCAACAAGGCGTTTCCATAGTGATGTTGCGAGTACGCTGTAATTCCTATGTTGTAAACACTTGGAGTAATGATCAATTAGGAAAGAAGAGTGACACGGTTTGCTATACAAAAAAGGTTTTTAATCTCATTGCTGACAATTGTTTCTCTGAATTGGTAGGTCTAGAGATAGCTACCCGCTTATTTTCACGTTATTCGATCACCAATACAAAGTTATAACCAGTCAATTCATCGGAGATTGTGAGAAGCTTCTCACAACCTCCGATGTAAATATATATATATATATATATATATATATATATATATATATATATAGAGAGAGAGAGAGAATTAGTACATCTACCAACATATGTGTACGTCTTTCATATATATATATATATATATATATATATATATATATACAGATAAAGTGTCCCCCAAAATGGATACACACTTCAATAGTATTCTAATAAATATTGCCGGTAGAGGTAATCAAACTGTGTATACATTACTTTGGGACACTCTGTATATATATGTATATATATATATATATATATATATATATGTGTGTGTGTGTGTGTGTGTGTGAGTGTGTGTGTGTGTGTGTGTGTGTGTGTGTGTGTGTGTGTGTGTGTGTGTGTGTGTGTGTTCTTTGTTTGTATGTGTGTGTGTGTATCTACAGAGGTTTACTAAGAAGGGAGAAGGATAAACAAAGAAAATATAATTCAAGAAAAGTTATGATGGTTGATGCTGCTTTCGAATTTATGCAAATGATAGTGGTCTGGAAAGCAAGAAATCTGAAGAGAATTACCTAGGCGAGATGTGTGAAGGAAGAAAGAATCAGAATTAAATTGCGAATCCATTTAGAAACTTCACTCTGGTGCTACGTTTCAACTCATGCAGACGAGGCTACAAAGAAGAAAGCTCATCAGAAAAATTCCCATGAAAATATAGAAAAAACTACAAAGAGGCAATATTACGACGTTGTAATTCAGGAACCAAAATCCCCCATCCCATATATATATATGTATATATATATATATATATATATATATATATATATATATATATATATATATATATATATAACGAAGGAAATGTGGTAAGGAACCAGATGGACCATAACGCACCAAAGTACTCAATACTTATGGTAATAGAGTGGGTAATAGGAGCGAGTAGGACCCCGACGGCTGAGCTCAAGCTATTTCGACGGCTAATTCTGGACTAAATGATTTAGTCCAGAATGATTTAGTCCAGAATTAGCCGTCGAAACGGCTTGAGCTCAGCCGTCGGGGTCCTACTCGTTCCTATATATATATATATATATATATACATAGATAGATAGATAGATTGATAGATACATTATAACATCACTATCCATCACTATCAAAATATCAATATCTAAAATTAAAATTAAAATCTAAGTAAGTAAAATCTAGTCCTGAAATGTAGAAAAATAAATTAACAGTACTTCTCTGCCATACTTTGAATCAAGCGATAAATCTGGTAGCCTGTTACCCCAGCCAGTTTACAATCACCAATGCAAACAACAATACTATCCCCCACCCATAATAGAATTGCTACAAGAGAAATCTGACCATATGTGTATTGGAACGGCGATGTGACTAACACGTCCGACTGGTAGCATATCAATGAAAATCTTGTGTGTATGTTTGTCTGAAGAGAAGGTGTAAGTGAGGTTAATATATAACAACCTTACAGCTTTGAAATACGTATGATGAACAAAATAAAGATGTAAGGATAAAACCGCCTCTCTTATTTATTATATACATATCAAACTCAGTATAAGTTGGACAGTCTGTATGTATGTATGTATGTATGTATATATCTATACTTGTATCTTCGTTTAATATATAATACACTCCATTATGGTAGACTAAACATTTGGCGTAATCGGACTACTTTCAAATAGCACATTAGCTACCATAGTTCACTATGCTACCCTCCTGCTGGTCACTTGTCACGTGATAGTTCTTTCATTCTAAATCTTCACTGACAGCGAACGGCTGGGAATTCTTGTCTTGAATTTTATTTCTGGACAAAGTCTCCTGATGATTTAGGATTTCTCACGATATTCCATTCGGAGTACCGTTATGTTCCTAATGAAACTGCAGTAGGGACATTAAAGTGAGTAAGTAAAGATTTTTTTCTTAACTTGTTTGCTTTTTCCATATTTGATATTATTAGGCTCGGAATCTGTTAATTTTAATAACTATTTCATTGAACCAAACTCAGTATAAGTTGGAGACTCTGTATGTATGTATATATCTATACTTGTATCAATACGCGTGTAGAGATATGTATACTTCTTCATTTTATATATATATATATATATATATATATATATATATATATATATATATATATATATATATATATATATATATATTTATTAAAATAACAGATTAAAGTTTAAGCAAAGAATCGCTGCTTTCACCCTTAACGGGATCTTCTGAAACTAACAAAGTAAATCTGTAAACGCAGAACTGGATATTTCAAAAAAGTGTATATACTTATATATGCATATTCTTATATACACATAAAATCTTTGGATTTTAGTCTTCAATTTTATTATTATTACTATATATATATATATATATATATATATATATATATATACATGCATATATATATATACACGCATGTATATATATATATATATATATATATATATATATATATATATATATATATATACACATGCGTGTGTGTGTGATGGACGTTAATCTGCTACAAGTGTAGACCCAAATGTAAAGCTAGCACGTACTTTTAAAGGGCCAACGCTAAGTAAACGGTCGTTAAGAAGAGCACAGTGGCTGCCCGATGTAGAAATTGAACCCACGATATTTTGAGTCCAGCACCCCTACTGCTAGGTCACGTGCCTTCACACACACACACCTACGTGTATATAAGAATATGCATATATAAGTATCTGCAATTATATATATATGCCCGTGGATGCATATATGTATGTATATGTGCATGTGTGTATGTGTGTATCTATGTATGTGTTGTTATGTATGTATGTACGTATGTACTAACGTATGTATGTATGTATGTATGCATGTATGTATGTACGTATATACGTACGTATGTATGTAAGTATGTATGCATGTATGTCTGTATCTATGTATGTATCTACGTATGTAGGTACGTACGTATCTATATATGTATGAATGTATGTGCGTATGTATGTAAGTCTGTATTTACCTCTCTATCGGTCCCGTGCCTCTATATCTAACTAAGTACATTGATACATATGGAGGAGTGCGTATGTAAGTCTCCGTTTGCATGTCTGTGTGCATATAGAAATATATAGGGATTGTGGGAGTGAGAGAGGATTCGAGAAATAGTGTGAGACAGTGGGAGAGGGAGGGAAAGGGGGAAGATAGAGAGAAAGCGACTAAGTGAGAAAAAGAGAGAGCGAAAGCGAGTGAGATGGAGAAGGAGAAAGAAAGAGAAACAATTAGGGAAAAGTGTATACACTTGAGCGAAAGTGGGAGGATTAGACAAAGAAATAGTGAGTTAGATTAATGTGTAGAAGGCGTTCACCATAGAGTGGTACATCAATGCCTGCAAGAAAGACAGTATAAAAATAAGTGACACAAAATAGCGCAAATGGAAGAAATGGAGGCAACTGAAAGTGAAATTATTGTGATAACAAAGAAATTCTTCACAAATGTAAATATATAAATATGTGAAGAGAAAGAGTAGGATGGGAACATTATATCAGTGAAATGAATGAAATCAGGGTTTCACTGTTAATAAATATTCTAGCCACGAGTACCAAAAGAGGAGTTATAATTATAATTGGCCTGCGTTCATAATTTGAAGTAGCATTTCCCGAAAGTATAATTATTATTCTCACTTAATTATTTACCTATTTCTGATCATTTTCCGATTTCAAAAGCAACGAGAAGAATATTATTAGACAAAATAAAAACAACAACAACAAAAAAACAAAAGAAAATGTGTATTAAAATCTGTAACAATCACAGGTAATACGGCTTCGATGTGTGCAGCAGATATGTGCATATGTGCATTGAAATATCTAATTACTGCAGTAGATTTATGTTTATTTGTTTACTTACGGCACTTTTTAGATATTTTGCATAGAAATATGCGCAGATGAGGGATAAAAGCCTCATATGTAATTATTTGTCACACGTAAACACATACACATATTTGAGTGAGTTACAATTAATATCTACACACGCGCACACATACATAGTATTAAAGTATATATATATATATATATATATATATATATATATATATATATATATATATATATATATATATATATATATAAATAAGTATGTATGTATAATCTATGTGTGTGAATCTGTCAATGTATTTAGTATAAATGATTACTCATGAGTATAGAAAGGAAGCTGGATTATGTTGATCTACTTTGCATATTTATTTCTGTGATATTTTCAAGTGGTGGTCATGCATAATTTCTGAAAATAATTCATTTCACCGACCAGTTAGGAATACATGTGTGTGTTGGGCCTTCGTCATTTCTGACGATGAGTGTTCCAGTTGTTCAAACAATGGAGAGTTTTTTGTGATATTAACATACAAGTGACTGAGCATTCGAAAGATACGTGCAGTCGTAACATAGTTCTCAAAGGGATGCAACATGACACAGCGCGTGACAAGGTAAACTTTCTTTTTCCAGATGAGTGGACTGGAGCTACGTGAAATAGAGCGTCCTATTCAACGACGCATCACACATTCGGGAATCGAATGGAGGACCATACGATCGCAAGTCAAACACCGTAGCCAATAAGCCACGTGACTTCATATTATGAAATCTAAAGTCTTACATAATAGATCGGTTGATGTAACTAGACCATTGAAATACGTATAGTGTTGTTGCCGCATTAAAATGTTAATAGAATATTTCCAGTACGGACTTCTGTTGATTTTGAATGATTTCATATATATTTACACACATATATATGTATGCACACACACACACACACACACACACACACACACACACACACACACACATATATATATATATATATATATATATGGATATATATATATATATACATATATGTAAAAGGTAAACAGAAATAACAACAAAATCGGTAGAGTATGTGGAAGGAATATGTTAGGATTAACGCTTGAATTAGCAGTCCTTCATGAGAAGAAAGAATGAGAAATAAGATAGATTGAAGAGAGGGGCTGATTGGAATTGGAAAAAATGTCTTTAGATGAAAATAACAGGTCCATTCATGTTAATATCTCTTGGAAAACTGTTGATGCTGGAGTTTTGTGTATGATTTATTTGTTTTAGAAAAGTGCATCAATGTAGCGCGTCTACCTGAAAGGGAAAAAAAAACCTACAAAATCATTGTTTTTTTCCAAAAGGGGGTTCCTGCCACCAGGGGTCCCCTACCCAATATGTGCCAATTCTGAGAGTTCACATTCATCTGTAGGACAAACGTAGCCCATGTGTCAAGTTTTGTGAAAATCAGTTGCGAACTCCAGAAGTTATGACGTTTTGTTGCATTGCACTGCAGTGCTTCAGTCGACTCCTAGGAAGTGGTTAAAGTGGTTAAAGGGGTTATCTGCCGGGGGTCCTATAATCAATATCTGGAAAAATGACAGTGCCCATGACCATCTGGAGTACATAAGTAACCTGTCTTAAGTTTGGTGAAAATACTGTAGAAATGCATAAGGTTTATACATACGCGCGTACGTTCGTGTGTGTGTATGTGTGTGTGCGTATGTGTGTGTGTGTGTGTGTGTGTGTTTGTGTGTGTGTGGGGTGGGGATGGGGTGTATGTATTTTTCTGTGCGTATGTATGTGTATGTCCGTCGGGGCATACGTATGTACTGGCCTAAATCTTCACTATTTACTTTTACTATTTTAATAACCTCTGTCATTTTCGTTTTCAATTTTATTTACATCATTCTTAAACTCCGGGCTGGAAATCATTCTGTTATTTTAAATAGAATATTAGTATAACGACTCCATTTATACCATGAAATTGTTCTTCATGCTCCACATAACGACGTATTATCCTCGCTTTTTTCCCGTTCATTGCCAGGGAATGTCTTCACGAACCAAAATATCGTCTTCCTGTTTTCGTTCGGTTGCAACGTTTATCGAAATATTTACTTCTGCGTTCACGGATTACTCTCAGTTCAATTTGAATGGGAAATTCCTGTTTCATCGATTTTCTCCCTCACCATGGAAGCTTTTATCTTGAAAGTCGACCCAACGCCTCCTCGGGTCATTCTGCATAACTGTGTAAATTTTCGCTGCATTCCACCAATCTATTTCGACGTTTATCCGATTACACCTACATATACAACATCCGACCACTTCCAATTTATATAGTAGATTTGTTTATATATGAATGACAAAAAGAAAAGTACAAAACTATACATGAATTGTTTCTACTAAATCTTCAATTTAAGACACAACCTACATATTTGATAGGACTCCAGCTCACATCTTCTTCTTCTTCTTCTTCTTCTTCTTCTTCTTCTTCTTCTTCTTCTTCTTCTTCTTCTTCTTCTTCTTCTTCTTCTTCTTCTTCTTCTTCTTCTTCTTTTGCTCCCCCTGGAACATTGGGCTGCGAGCCACCCCCACACAACGACATGTTCTGAGTCTGCGTTTCAACTCCATCGTGATGCACGGTGTCTCATGGTGTATCTAACCATTTTGTTAGGTCTTACTACGGGATTTTACTGCTTTATTTGTATGAAATTGTAAATAAAACAAAAGTATTAGAACAGGGGGAAATAACTCACCGAACACGATAGTTTTGGGGCCCCAGGGACCACATTTTTCAAGTTAGAGATTTGAAACCTCGTCTATTTGCTTCCTTGGCGCTTTTTACATAGGTGTGTCAGTCCGACCACGTCTACTACCATTTAACCGTGCCCATCTGAATTTCAACCACCACCCTTTTCACAAATATATATTAGATATATAATATATAGGTCACCGAGTAGTGATCAGGAGGGGATAACCACAGTTAAAAAAGGTACGCAATACGTTGGCAGTATAGGCATCTTCGTTATCTACATAAATGACCTACATTTCTAGAACTGTTTCGTATGGAATCATTAGGACATCACTGATTATTTTATACGAATGAAACAATCGTGTAGAGGTTATATACACACACACACACAGACACACACACACACACACACACACACACACACACACACACACACACACACACACACATATATATATATATATATACATGTGTCTCTGTACATAAGAAAAAAAGATGAAATTTCGTTTATATATTTTTCCTGTTTTTATCGTGTATCGATCTGTAACATGCGCTTCAAAGATGATTGGCCCAAGTTCACCGATGGAAGCTATGGACGCGAATCCAGCATCGAAACTGCTCGTCAAACTGGTGATTCAACAAATGTTATAGGGATTTTTATAAACACTTTGACTGTGCATGGCGTGATCATATTGGTAACAGTACCAACAATTAGATAAATCACTTATAATATATATATATATATATATATATATATATATATATATATAAAACGGTAGATGTCTGTCTGTGTGTGTGTATGATTTTTATGCATTTCCACATTTCTCTACCGATTTTGATGAACGTTTTTCCAATGAGCTCCAAATTTACCAGGGCAATTCAACACGTAATTATTTTTGCCAAAAATGTCCTGCTTCTAGGGAAGAATATCGATACAACTAAATACATTATGTAACCCTCTCTCTTACACGCTTCATTCCTCTCACTACTACCATCAAAATTATCTGAAACTACATACATGTTGCAACTCTCTTTAAAAGGTTACTGCCTCCGTCTACTACCCTTTACCTTTTAGAACAACAAAACTTCTTTTGAAGGAACGCGACACAAACTTTGAAACCTAAGCAACACAACAAGCATAGCTTTACTCTCTCCGTCGCTCTTCCCTCTCCCTACAATAGATTATTCCCCCTCTCTACAGTCATAACGACACTCATACATCAAATATCAAAATTTAAAAAGCCGATAACACAAAATACATACTACACTCTCAACGTTACATTTTCCACACTTACATTTTACATCAAATAACAAATATTCAAAAGCAACAGATGAATTTATAAAACAACAAACGTAACAATACCGACCTCTCTATAATTTTACTGCTTTACTCTCTTTGTCGCTCTTCATTCCCTATATGACAATACTGCAGTGGAGCGTTCCGTATTGAGCGTTCCGTATTGGCATACGGCTTATCTGGGCCATTTTCAATCGGCTTATTTCAAATAACAGCCCGCAAAATAAAATTTCATATAACAGATTAATGCTAGAGACATATGAATCGGAATGTAACCCGTGAACTTTTCCTTGCGCAAAATTATTCGAACAGACATGAGCTCATTGCCAGAGTGTTCAGACTGAAACTGGCTAATCTCATGGCTTTAATAAAAAAGGTAAGGTATTTGGGGCTGTAAAATGTGACATGTTCACCGTCGAATGGCAAAAACGAGGGCTGCCACATGCTCACATTTTGATTTGGTTAGCTGATAAAATCAATTCAAATGCCATAGACAGCTTCATTTCGGCTGAAATCCCTAACCCAGCAACTGGCCAGGAATTACATGACATCGTCAAAGCTAACATGGTCATTGTGCGTCGGGTCCTAATGAGCATCACACGTGTCGAGACTTATTGACGAGACTCAGACTGGTGGCGATGAGTACCCCCTGTACAGGCGGATACGGCCCGAGAATGGTGGCTTCACCACAACAGTAAAGGGAGGTCAAGTCGACAATAGATGGGTGGTCCCTTACTGCTCGCTTCTCTTGAAGATGTTAAACGCCCACATCAACGTTGAGTTTTGCAACTCCGTCAAGTCTATAAAATACATATGCAAATATGTAAATAAGGGCTCTGGTGAGGTCACAGAATACCTTGCGGGGCAGTACATCAGTAGCAATGAAGCTTTTTGGCACCTATTTGGTTTCCCCCTACACCAACGGCACAACGCCATCGTACAGCTTGCGGTACATTTGGAATATGGGCAAAGGGTTTACTTTACGGACCAAACCGCCGATCCGAAAGAGACCACTCTGACAGGTTTCTTCAAACTTTGTCAGTTCGATACATTTGCGCAAACAATTGTGTCGCCAGGTTCCATCCTACTTGGGTGCGAAAAAAGTCAGGTCAGGCTGTTGAAAGACATCCTGGTGTAAAATTTGACAGCTGTCTTGGAAGGGTTTACACTGTGCCTCCAAGTCAGCATGAGTGCTTTCATCTCCGCCTTCTTCTGCATGAAGTTGTAGTCCCACACAGTTTTCAGGACCTCAAAACTGTTGATGGACAAATATGTGATACGTACCGGGAAGCCTCCTTTAAGCGTGGTCTTTTGGAAGATGATTCGCAATGGGATTCCACTTTAGCAGAGGGTGCTTTGTTGAAATCACCTAAAGGTCTACGGGAATTCTTTGCCATTTTGCTTTAAAAGTGTGAATTGGGTGATCCCAAATCTTTATGGGTCAAGTACAGAGATCTCATGTCTGAGGATTTCCTCCGCCTGGCTCATCTGCAGTATCCTTCAGTGGAAGTTGCTTACAGCGGCATTATCTACAACAGGGCACTCATTGATATCGAGGACGCCCTCCTCGACATGGGTGGGAGTGAGTTGGCTTGACGTATGGCTTGCCATCACAGATGAAGCTAACACGTTGGCCCCGGATTTGTTGCGGGAAACAGCATATGACATCGAATCTCTTTCCCAATACTTAGAGGAAAATGAGCCCAAACGTCTGTCGGACCAAAGGTTGGCCTATTTAACTATCATTGACGCAGTTCAAAATCAGACTGGGGTTATTTACTTTCTCGATGCTCCTGGGGGTACCGGAAAAACTTTGTAACAAAATTGATTCCCGTTAAGATTCGTCAGGAGAAAAAAAAATTGCGTTGGCCGTTGCATCGTCCGGGATCGCTGCTACTTTGCTGCCGAGAGGCAGGACAGCACATTCAACCTTTAAACTCCCCTTGGATTTAGTAAAAACTGAGACACCAACATGCAATATCAGCAAGAGCTCACACGAAGCTCAGATTCTCAAAAAATGCTCCCTCAATGTTTAGGATGAGTGCACACAAGGGTGCCCTTGAGGCATTGGACAGGACCCCGAAAGACATTAGGGATTCTACGGCTCCTATGGGTGGCGTAACCCTTCTTCTATCAGGGGATTTTCGGCAAACGCTGACTGTCATCCCCAAAGGGACAAGAGCTGATGAAGTGCGTGCCTACCTTAAGTCGTCCATGTTGTGGCCCCAGGTGAAGAGTTTGTTCCTGAGCACATATATGCGTGCTCATTTGCATGGTGACAAGATATATGCAGCATTTGCTCAGAATATTTTAGCACTTAGTGAGGGAAAGGTCCTTGCGGATGACAAGGGTGGCATAGCAATCGACTCCCTGTTCAACATTGTGAGCAGCCCTTCTGAAGCAGTTTTTCCTAATGTCTCATCTAACTTTAAAAACCTCGATTGGTTCATCAAAAGAGCCATCCTTGCTCCGAATAATGCCATGGTTAATTTTATTAACGAGCAGCTGATTGAGAAGAATTCCGGTAAAGAGCACATCTTCAAATCTATCGACCGGACGTCAGACCCCGACGATATCGTTAATTATCGGATTGAGTTATTAAATTCCCTTGAGCCACCAGGGCTCCACCTCACATTCTTAAGCTTAGGGTTGGCTGCCCCATTATACGTCCACCAAAGCAGTGCAACGGTACTCGCATGGTCGTCAAGTCACTGACACCCCATTTGATTGAGGCCACCATTGTAACGGGGTACGGGAGAGGGGAGAATGTTTTCATTTCAAGGATGAACCTTTTCCCCTCGGCGTCAGATATCCCGTTCGATTTCCGGCGATCCCAATTTCCGGTGAGACCATGTTTTGCCATGTCCATTAACAAGTCACAAGGGCAAATATTGTCGGTGGTGGGCAGCCATTTGGGGGGAGCCATGCTTCTACCTTGGCCAACTTTATGTTCCCTGTTTCCGCGTAGGAAGCAGGAATGGACTTTTTACTTACACTCCTCAAGGAATGGCATTCAATATCTTCTATAAAGAGGTGTTATAGATGTTGGTGCAGGTGTTGGAGGTGTTGGAGCTATGCCGTATGGAAACTATTTCCTGGTAGGGTCACCCGGACAGATCTGACACCCAGCGGCATCAGGACCACCATCTTGCAAATTTGGTCTACTAAAATCGCTATTGGAAGATTATTAACCCATCATTGACTGCCAAAAATGCTAATTGGTTCGTAACTTTTAATAACCATTATGCACTTAATTGATAAGCTTATTCGCTTTCAAGCCACTTTGCCTGTATGTAACTTTTCATAGCAAATGAACAAACCCGAGCAACGCCGGGCTAAACTGCTAGTATATATATATATATATATATATATATATATATATATATATATATATATATATATATATATATATATATATATATATATATATATATATTCATATACATATATGTTTGTGTGTGTGCATGTATTTGTGTAATGTGTGCTAATTTCGAAGAAGCCACCCTGTTGTTCTATTTTCTCAAATTAATATATTATCACTTACTTGTATTTGTACTTGTGTCGACATTGACCCTGGACGGGTTGAGCCGGTGTCTTCCCTAGTCCTGACGGCATCCCGAACCATTGCAACCCACGCATGACGGTCCCGGGCTAGGTGACTGGAGATAGCGAGCCAGTCACGTTTCCATTGGCGCAGGCCGACCACCTGCGGACCTGAGCGTTCGGAGAGGTCCGCCTTGATCATCGTTGCCCAGGTCTTCAGCTGCCCGCCAACGCGCATGCGCCAATGAGGGAGTGTAGGTGGGAGGAGAACATCGCGGAGCAGCTCACCCTCAGGGCGCCGGGCTGCGTGACCAAACCATCTCAAGCGCCGTTGCTGAATCACTGAAGGAAGGGGTCAAAGATTCAGGCGAAGGCAAAGACTGGCGGTAGGTACCCGATCAATGCGTCGACAGCGAAGAATGCGGCGGAGACAGTCATTGTCGAAGACCTCCAGCCCCCGTTCAGCCCCCTCATAGGCCATGTTTCACAGCCATAAAGGAGGATAGTTCGAACGACGGCCTGGTAGATTTGCCCTTTGGTCGCCGAGGTGATCTCTCTTCTGTCCGACAGACACCGCTGGAGGCGCTCAAAAGCGGATCTGGCAGCACATATGCGACGCTTGACCTCGGCTGCGCCTTGTGCCGTTGGATCCACTGTTGAGCCCAGGTAAATGAAGGACTCCACATCCTCCAGGTGCACGCCCTCGAGAGATATTGGCTGCCAGGCATCAGGCGAGACCAGTGACGTCGTGATTTTCGACTTGGTGGCATTGATTCGTAGACCAACAGCGGCGGCTGCAGTGTGCACCCTTTCGAGAGCACCTGGTACAGCTGTCCCGTTAGCGCCCATCAGAACGATGTCATCCGCGTAGTCCAGGTTCGTCACCACGACCCCTCTCCCGACCTCTACGCCCGGGTAATCCCGGAGCGCTGTGTTGAAAGTGTAGTCAATGGCGTAGTAAAAGAGAGTTGGCGATAGCGCACACCCCTGCCGAACACCGGTCCCAACATCGAACGACTCCGTCTCCCCACCATAGACACTCACTCGAGCCTGAGTCGACCGGTAGTAGCCTTGTATGAGACGATGCAACTTCACTGGGATGCCGTCCGCCTGCATTATACGCCATAGGGCTTCCCGATATACCGAGTCGAAGGCAGCTGCAAAGTCGATGAAGCAGAGGACGGTAGGCTGTTGATGTGCCCACCGTTGTTCCAGGACACGCCGGAGAATGAAGATTTGATCAAAGCACCCCCTTTCCGGACGGAGAAATGTTTTGGAGAAATGGACCCGCCATCGGACTAGCCGGTCATTAAGATTGGTAATGACTGCCCCGTAACGATCACGGATCGTCTCGCTGATACCCGTACTGCTGCGGCTGGCCCGCTTCACCAGTTGGTAGAGCTTGCACGTGTCACCACAGGCTGCTGCCCTCTCCGTCTGCTCCACAAAATCGCGCCAGTGTGCATTCCGATCGGCCCGTTAGCCCGAGATGTGTGACGTCGGAGATCTCGAAGATTGGGTGCACCCTCGAGTAGGGCCACTCTCGCCCTCTCCGCGAGTTCAAGAGTGCCGCCGGAGATCCAGTACCGATAGCGTATTCGGGTCGACCCGTGATGCTCCCTTGAGTCGCGAGATATCGATCCTTTTCTGGCGGCTGAGAGGACGTTTCGCCCGCAGTCGCAGACGAAGGGTTGCTCGAACAAGAGTATGGTCTGACCCATGCTCACTGCACGTATCAGTCCCCCGATACGCACGCGAGTGCATAACTGAGCTGGCCCACCGAGATCTGACCAAGATGTAGTCAATCTGATTAGCCGCTCTTCCGTCATAGGATCGTCACGTGACAAGGTGACGCCGAGGATGTTGGAACCGGGTGTTGTGACGATAAGACGATTAGCATCCGCGAAGGACACCAGCGGTTCACCATTGTCACAGCGTACGCCTAGGGCGAAGCGTCCTAGAATATGACGTGTTGTATCATCAGCCGACCCCGTCCGCGCATTCCAGTCCCCAGCGACAATAAGAACATCACTGGAGGGGACGCCATCCAGGGATTTTTGGAGATCGGCATAGAACTGCGTCTTGTCAGCCTCGTCCGCATTGAGTGTGGGGGCGTAGACGGCAATTATGCTGACGTTGGAGATTTGACCCTTCAATCGAACCAGCGCGAGTCTGTGTGAGATCGGCTGCCACGCCAGCAGAGCCGCTTGCGCGTCGGGGCTGAGCGCTACAGCGACCCCGTGAAGGCCACGGTTGTCAGTCACGCCACTATGGTACAAGTGGTAGGAAATGTCCTCGCCAGGAACTTTCATCGGAAGATGACCAACATCGGGAAGCCGAATCTCTGAAAGGCAAGCGTCACTAACGCAGTACTTGTGCAGAGCCTTCATTGTAAGTGCCTGGACACCGTCGTCACGAAGTCTTCGGACGTTCCAGCACACCACCCTCAATTCCTTCCTTCGTCTGAAGAGCGGGACTACTGCGGGAGTAGTTGTCGAGCCATAGTGGTAGAGTGATGTTGCTTTGCATTGCGTTCGTAGCGGGAAGGCAATTCGTATTCACAGTTCGTATTTGTAGGATTCATGGAAGAAGTGTCATGGGAGTAGTAAATTCACAAGCGGTCCCCCCAAAAAACCCGTAAGTATATCCCGAGCGAGGGGAAAAAAAGTCCTGTTTGTCGCAGATTCTCCACAGACACAGAGACAGAAACGACCGGAAGCCGCCGGTTACCGAAGCAGACACCTCTTGGATTTTAACCAGAGCCCCTTTTGCCGGGTTGCGACCCTAATACCATGGGTACCAGACCAATCCGCCTTGGGTGGCCCTACCAGGAACCGAAGTTCCCGACGGCATAGCTCTGACACTAGACAGTCAATATATAATCACGTCTATATTGACTCCCTTTAATAGCCTACTACTATTTCTACTACTACTACTAAGACTACCACTACTACTACTACTACTACTACTACTACTACTACTACTACTACTACTAAACCTACTACTACTACTACTACTACTACTACTACTACTACTACTACTACTACTACTACTACTACTACCTTTATATTTCTAATATGAAAAAGGTAATTTGTTTTTTCTGTTTTTCTGTTGCCATCACTAAAATCACGGCATCTCTAGAATTATTTTGGATGGTCGTTGTACAGAAACATTATAAAACCATTAAAATATATGTAGGAAACTCTAAGTTTTATGCACTTTTTCTTCTTTTAGTTACATGTTTCTAAATCAACTATTATACTAATGTATGATGCACAGCAATTTAAACTTTGCGATTAGCAGGTTGAGGGTTTCCTATTCTTCATTGCTCAACGCTTGAGGCAGTATACGTTTCTCATAACATCTTGAAAGAGTATAAATATGTACAATAAGGAGAAATGAATGAAGGACTTCTGACAGCTTTTGTTTATTTTCAATGCAAATAATATTATTGCTATGTATGGAAGATAAAATATCCTAAGCTAAGTTGTAGTTAACTGATTCACCCGAAGGTTCTTCATTAAATATACCACGAAAGATGGAATACCCTAAAGACAGATGTAGATACTATGTATTTCAAATAGCACTTCCAGGCTGAATTATTTTGTTTATTCGTGAAATCCAGAACATGTCATCATTCTAAAGTTGTTTCGCCACCCGGAGAAATATTCTTATTCATTTCAATATATATATGTATGCAACCAATGTTTTGGGGTATTTTGTTTGTGAGATGCATTTCAAGACAAATGTCCTGTTTTCTACACGTTCCTTAATGACCTTATTCAGACAAGTATTCTATTCATTCTTTCATTTATGCAATTGGCTTGCCTTTTAAGCAGAACTTTCCTGGGGTTTTTAGAATGTTTTCGTAAATGTTGGCTTGTTAGAAACATTGTCTTAATATCTTCGGGCATTATCTCACATTGTTTTCACAAAGAAAATGTGTCCCTAATGTACGATATAAAGTAGTGAAATATATACATTATAATATAATTTTCAAGGCAGTAAAGTTTCATACAATGAAGTTTATGTTCACTTTAAAAGTATTTTCTTGGAAAGCTATCATCATTTTATATTTTGTGATATACGCTTTGCCACATTTAATTAGTGGAGGTGTTGGCTAAGTGGTAAGTGTGTTGGACTTACGATCATAATGTTATGGGTTCGATTCCTGGACTGGGTTACGTATTGTGTTCTTGAGCAACACACTTCATTTCACTTTGCTGCAGTATACTCAGCTGGAAATGAGTACCAGAAATAGCTAGGAGGTTAACCTTGCGATGGACTGGCCTCATGTCACTGGGGTGTCTTGTACTCTCAGTCGCTTTATGCCACGAAACCGGAATAAGCACCGGCCTAACGAGACTCCTGTCTTTAGATAGACTTTATATTTATATTTAGATATTTAATTACGTAAGTTTCATACTCTAACCCTTAAACACAGAGGTATATAGCACAATATTTCACTTATGTAACCAGAAAATATACAACACAACTTGAAAATAATATTTATGTTTTTTACTAAAATGCTCTTAAGCCACTTTTTTGGTCCTTTATTAAAATATACTTTCGTCAAGTATATATTCCTCTGGAGGTGACATGTAAATTGTTCACTGCATAGAAAATTCTGATGTGCAACATTCACTTTACTTGATTCTTCAAATTCTCACAAAGACATTTTAGTTGTACGAAGCCGGGAGACCTTTCTTTTCACAATTGTGTTTTATATACTACAAAACAAAAGAGAATTTAGCAATCTACACGCAGTAGGATTTTTAATATTATTTAAGCATTGTATCCTGCACTATTATCATTCCTTCATATTGCTTTATGAGGTCCTTCTGTATTGGAAGTACACAAATAATATTTTCGATAAAACCCGAAATAAATGCTATACTGTGCATATGAAATAAACGCAATAATATATATATCTCGGGCATATATCACATAAAACATATCAAATTACTATTTACTACGAACATATAATAATTGTTTCTACTTTAGGCACAAGGCCAGCAATTACCCAGTGCATCACGGGTACTTTATTTTATCGACCCCGTAAGGATGAAAGGCAAAGTCAACCTCGGCGGGATTTGAACTCAGATCGTAAAGGGACGTAAGTATGCTGGAAAGCATGGCGTCCGACCCTCTACCGATACTGCCAATCCACCGCCCTTATATATATATTGTAATAACAGAGATAGAAAAGGTGAACTAGAGACAATCACAAAACTAGTGACTGGGTCACAATGAAAAAGAACGGCAGAAACTACACAAGACGTGATAATCAATTAGAAATTCCCATGTGTAGCCATATTAACTAACATGCTCATAAAATCTACATGTGACTGGCTGAGCATTTCATTAACACATACAGCTCATTTGTAAGACAGCTTATTTTTACCACCTGGCTGGACTAGAATATTACGAAATAAATTATCTTCGCAAATATAACTCACAACATTTCGATTTTAAGCCAAACAGACTATTCCACGCGTCTTCCCATAATTCATGTGTTTCAATGAAATATTGAAAGCAAATTAATTTTGCTTCTGTTAACAATAACTTTCGAAACCTAAAGAAAAATGATAGTCTTTAAAAAACAACAACAAATAAAGGCTTTCTTTGTTTACTTTAATTTAATTTTTTTAAGGAAAATTTACATTTATGCTTCAAAATTGTTTTATAATTGCTTTTGAAGTTATACCATTGTTGAACACATTAACACAACCGACAGTCTGTCAAGCTAATATTACATACATACACACATGCATACATACAAACAAGCATACTTACATAAATACATAACAAAATATACATACACACAGGTAGGCATGGAAGCATATAAATGCGTGTGAATATCTATGTATCTATCTATCTATCTCTCTCTCTTTCTCTCTCTCTCTCTCTCTCTCTCTCTCTCTCTATATATATATATATATATATATATATGTGTGTGTGTATATATATATATATATATATATATATGTGTGTGTGTGTGTGTGTGTGTGTGTGTGTGTGTGTGTGTGTCATTTATGCCT
>OZ024740.1:265354580-265372080 GCA_964016885.1 Eledone cirrhosa | reverse complement strand
TGTAATGAGTATAGCCTATAGAAATATTTCGCCATAAGTATACCCTCTAGCTATTATATAAATAGACGAATACACACTTAACAAACTTCCCCATGGACGTACAAAGAAACGCACATTTATATAAGCATACACTCACATATACGTGTATTGACACAACATTGATATAATGCATATGTGCGTGCACACACATAAAGGCTAGATATACATATAAAATGAATGTTTATATAGCGTCTTGCATATCTCTGTTTTCTTTATCTAAGCAACACACACACACATCACACATATATTTATATATGGGGGGAGGGCCGTGTTTGTATGCGTGTGTTATAATTACAATAGTTTGTATACATAAATAAAACGAATGAACTTATTAAATGATTCAATCTGTTGCTTAGATTGTATTATATGCCTTTAAAGGCGACAATGGCTACAATGCTTTGCTGAGGGTGACATATGAAACTGTATCGTAAATGATATGTATGTGTATAGTGATATTTAAATTTATCTCATTTATTTATCGATCGATCGACAAGTTCCCAGACCTCATTCGCTTACTATTCGTCCAATCGTACAAAAGAAACAATGCTTTCATTGTTCTTTCCATTGGTGACAACATCTTGCGGTCGTACCTCATTGCAGAAAGAGGAACGTGAAAGAAAATGTCTTGAATCACCCGGTCCGGGAATCGAACTCGCAAAATCATGATTGTGAATTAACTTCACTAAACACTAAGCTACGCACCTACATTTTTTAAATAATTGAACGAAATTTTATAGAAACTATATGGCTTTGGGTTACTAACCAGTAAACAACGTAACACTTGCGAATGCAGATATTCATGAGAAATCTTTTGCATCATGTATATTGTGCTATACCTCCCTCAACATTTTTTCTGTTCCTTCCTCTTTTCACATTCTCTCTTTTTCTCTCTCTCTCTCTCTCTCTCTCTCTCTCTCTCTCTCTCTCTCTCTCTCTCTCTCTATATATATATATATATATATATATATATATTTATTTGTATATGTATATATATAACGGAGGAAATTTGGTAAGGAACCAGATGGACCATAACGCACCAAAGTACTCAATACTTAGGGTAGTAGAGTGGGTAATAGGAACAAGTATGACCCCGACGGTAGAGCTCAAGCCGTTTCGACGGCTGATTGTGGACTGAGTCCAGAATTAGCCATCGAAATGGCTTGAGCTCTGCCGTCGTGGTCATACTTGTTCCTATATATATATACACATACATTCGTATACAGCGTGTCCTTAAAAATGTATACACTCTTCAACAACATTTTAATAAGTAAGTGTATACATTTTGGAGCGACAGCCTGTCTATGTATATAGATAACAAAGAAAGTCTGGTAAGATACCAAGTGGACCACAACGCATCAGAGTACTTCATACTTTGGGTAGTAGAGTGGGTAATAGGAAAAGATTGAGGACCCCGACGGCTGAGCTGCGGCCATTTCGACAGCTAGATCCGGGGATCCTGATTATTTTCCTATATATATATATATATATATATATATATATATATATATATATATATATATATATATATATATATATATATATATATAGGAACGAGTAGGACCCCGACGGCTGAGCTCAAGCCGTTTCGACGGCTAATTCAGTCCAGGACTGAATTAGCCGTCGAAACGGCTTGAGCTCAGCCGTCGGGGTCCTACTCGTTCTTATTACCCACTCTACTACCCTAAGTATTGAGTACTTTGGTGCATTATGGTCCACCTGGTTCCTTACCACATTGCCTTCGTTATATATATATATATATATATATATATATATATATATATATAAACAATTAAGTTAAAAATGTACATCTACATATGCATACTGAAATACTAGTGTGCATATGAATACACACACGTATACATATGTAGATGTAACAAGTCTTTCACTGGTTGCTTTACTGTGAGCAGCCCAGCTATTCTGTATGTAAACACACAGACAAACCGGTTTTTAGAGTCATACTGGTTTTCGAGGGAACACCTTCCCTCTATTCTCCAGAAAGCCAGACAAGGAATATTGAACTAGTTTCGTTGTTGTTACAGCTCATCAGCAATATTTACCTATCTACCGGCCCTTCTGGAGAATTGTAAAAGCACATATCGTTATATGCTTTTTCTATGAAAATTAGTAGTGGGCAGACTAATTTGCATAGAGTGTGAGTACGCACCGGTTCAGCGGAGACGATAAAAACAAATAACGAAACGAAATTAAATTTCGTTTCGTTTGTAACTCACTTTTTTATGACTGACGCTTAAACAATTAAGTTAAAAATGTACATCTACATATGCATACTGAAATACTAGTGTGCATATGAATACACACACGTATACATATGTAGATGTAACAAGTCTTTCACTGGTTGCTTTACTGTGAGCAGCCCAGCTATTCTGTATGTAAACACACAGACAAACCGGTTTTTAGAGTCATACTGGTTTTCGAGGGAACACCTTCCCTCTATTCTCCAGAAAGCCAGACAAGGAATATTGAACTAGTTTCGTTGTTGTTACAACTCATCAGCAATATTTACCTATCTACCGGCCCTTCTGGAGAATTGTAAAAGCACATATCGTTATATGCTTTTTCTATGAAAATTAGTAGTGGGCAGACTAATTTGCATAGAGTGTGAGTACGCACCGGTTCAGCGGAGACGATAAAAACAAATAACGAAACGAAATTAAATTTCGTTTCGTTTGTAACTCACTTTTGTATGACTGACGCTTAAACAATTAAGTTAAAAATGTACATCTACATATGCATACTGAAATACTAGTGTGCATATGAATGCACACACGTATACATATGTAGATGTATTTCAGTATGCATATGTAGATGTACATTTTTAACTTAATTGTTTAAGCGTCAGTCATACAAAAGTGAGTTACAAACGAAACGAAATTTAATTTCGTTTCGTTATTTGTTTTTATCGTCTCCGCTGAACCGGTGCGTACTCACACTCTATGCAAATTAGTCTGCCCTCTACTAATTTTAATAGAAAAAGCATATAACGATATGTGCTTTTACAATTCTCCAGAAGGGCCGGTAGATAGGTAAATATTGCTGATGAGTTGTAACAACAACGAAACTAGTTCAATATTCCTTGTCTGGCTTTCTGGAGAATAGAGGGAAGGTGTTCCCTCGAAAACCAGTATGACTCTAAAAACCGGTTTGTCTGTGTGTTTACATACAGAATAGCTGGGCTGCTCACAGTAAAGCAACCAGTGAAAGACTTGTTACATCTACATATGTATACGTGTGTGTATTCATATGCACACTAGTATTTCAGTATGCATATGTAGATGTACATTTTTAACTTAATTGTTTAAGCGTCAGTCATACAAATGTGAGTTACAAACGAAACGAAATTTAATTTCGTTTCGTTATTTGTTTTTATATATATATATATCAGTTGGAAATGACTTTTTCAGGGCTATCATTATGTCATTATTTCATTCAACTGAAGATGGTGGATTGGCAGTATCGGTAGAGGGTCGGACGCCATGCTTTGCCGCATAGAGTTACGGCCTTTGCCATTCTGAGTTCAAATCCCGCCGAGGTTAACTTTGCCTTTCATCCTTACGAGGTCGATAAAATAAAGTACCAGTAATGCACTGGGTAATTGCTGGCCTTGTCCCAAACGTAGAAACAATTATTTCATTCAACTGAAATGAAACATTGTTAGATATGTAGAAATAATTTCCATCTTAAACAGATTGTGTACTCTGTTACTCTATTATGTATTCCAGCCAAAAGGTTGAGGCCATGCTTGGGAACAGCCATTGAATTGTTGAAGTAATATGATAGAAGCCATGAACCAGAAAGAAGGGGTCATAATTCAGTGAATTCCTGCGTTTGAGTTACTATTTTAAAGAATTATTTCAAACAGACTAATCATAGTTTAATCAGCATCTATAATTTTGTAAACCAAATATTTATTAGATAACTATAATTTCCTGTACATCTACTGCAAAAGAGAAACAAATATTCAATAAATTTGGTGTCGTTATTTGTTTCATTTAATCTTCTTCTTCTTCTTCTTCTTCTTCTTCTTCTTCTTCTTCTTCTTCTTCTTCTTCTTCTTCTTCTTCTTCTTCTTCTTCTTCTTCTTCTTCTTCTTCTTCTTCTTCTTCTTCTTCTTCTTCTTCTTCATTTTATCTTTGAGAACCGGCTTTTAGACTTTAGCTTTTTCACCATTTCCTCATTTTCCCTATTTTCCCCATTTCTACACCATCACCAACAAAAGCAGCAGCAAAACAACAATAATAATAGTATCAATGATAAAAATAACAATAATAATTATTATTATCATTCATATTGTTGTTATTATCATCATGTTTATTATTACTGCGTTTTAGAGATTTAGAAATATACAGTAAGAAATACGTATTTCGAAGAGATAAAAACAACCCACACATTCCCTTCTTCTCGTAAACGGATTTGGCGGACAGATTTGACAACGGCATTAATAATTAAGAAGTTAGGGAAATACAAAAATGTTTCGAAAAAGTGACAGAGATATATGAGGACAAATGAAAGAAAAACATACAACAAATTACGTAAAATCAATGAACAATTCAATAAAAATCTGCCAAAACATTAAAATAAAAAATATATATACACATACATTGTTAGATATTTGATGTAAAAAATACCTTTGAAAAGATTCGTTAAACTGATGAAACGTATTTTTTATTTCATTTCACTAGAGAAGGTTGTTATCTTTCAAATAAAGAAAAGAAAAACATAAACAGCAGCAATTGAACGAACAAAAAGGGGAAGATGTGTGTTTAATGGAGTTTCTCTCTGAAACTACAGGGTTTCGGGTTCAATTTCCCTTTGGTACACATTGAGCAAGTCTTCTTATATAGCTCCAGGATCGGGTTGACAAATGCCTCGTGAGTAAAATCTGGAAAACAGATTTAGAAAATCATAGACTGACTGCATGTATACATGGTCCCGTAACTCCTGTTGCAATCCTAGTGGTGCCGTATTGACAAACGCGGTTTCTTGGGCGTTCACTGGCCAGGTATCACTACCACACAGCTTGTCTTTCACACGGAGAAAATGACCTGTCTTTCACACACAGAGAAAATGCTTTGTATTGTCCACAGTAACAGTAGTTCCCTGAACTTTTTTCCCATCCTATTCTTATACTCCTTACTGTACGTTCAGGAAAACATCCTCCACCGTTAAGTAATTGTGAGATCATGAAATATACATATTTTGAGATTATTACACCGGTTCTGATGACATGATCGTAGCTTAAATACCCACCGTGAGACCTATGTATGTTCACTTGGTATTCTCTATTCTTTACTTGGTATTCTCACGTGATGCCTGAGGTAGCTGTGATAAAACTTAAAATACATACATGTAATCGTGTAAATGTTTATACATATGTATGTTACAAGCTTGATCTTTTATATTAAGACTTTTTTCATATTCATTTATAGGTTCTTTATGTTAATTAAGGAACAATAATGTCCCCACGTCCATGAATCTACTACCGCTTTAAGATCTTTAAAGCCTAAGTGCCCTTATATTTACGTTGCAAAATATTGAGTAAAATCATAGACCCTATATTTGAAAGTTATCTAACGGTTAAACGCTGTACTTTTTCATAATTAATTTCACGTATTGATTTAACCCAAGAGGTAACCCTCAAATAATTTTAGTATCCGGTGCCTGTGATATCATTAGTATTCCCATGATTCTTTGCGAATACTGGTATAATAATGTTTATTCCTAAAATAAAACTGCATCTGTCGGAATATTAATTGACATATGGATTTAAAACCGCTGTTGTTCCAACAACGCCTAGCAAGGAAATATGAAATATGAAAAACAAAATATGAAAAATCCATTAAGAAATAGATAAAACTTGAATACAGTCGTAATTTTAATGTAACATATTTTGAAGTAAAGCTACTCCTTATTTATACATTTTTATATATATATATATATATATATATATATATATATATATATATATATATGTGTGCCTATGTGTATATATATATATAAGAGAAAATCACACACACAAACACATGTGCACCTGTATATATACATGTATATATAATGTCAGAAACGAATACTCGATCTTTCTAATTTGATTTTAAATCCTAAAGCCTGAGAGCAAGACAATGAAAGTGTTTGAAATGGAAGGTAAACGAAAGGATAACAGAATTACAGTTGAAGAGTTTTTTAATATAATAGAATGATTGAATTAAAATATGAAAACTTATTGGTTTATTTATAAATCTATCTTTCGTGGCAAGTTGCCTTTAAATATTAATGAATATACGTTTGAAAGATTTATACGATAATATAAAAACAGAGTGTCTTATCAAGACGAATGGTGAAACATTGTATTATTCCCAGAATGAAAAAAAAAAATGAAACAAAACGAACGAAAATCCCTCAAAATAACACGGGAAAAAGTAAAAAAATTCTTGAAGATGGATGACAAGTTTGAAGCGCGAAAATGACGTGTGTAGTTTTAGTAAATAAACCTTGAAACATTTTGTTCATTGGCAGAATTATTAAAATATCGGCAAATGTCTTGCAGTATTTAGCCCATTACGTTCTACCATCCAATCATGCCCAGATCAAGTTTGCTTTCCATGTTTATGGGGTCGCAAATGAAAGTATCAATCAGGTAATGAGGTCCATTTAATCGATTTTATTCCCGACACCATAAATCCCTAGCCTTGTACCCATGTTAAAAACTATCACTCCATTCATAAATTAGTGCAACATAATGAAGATCCGTTCTGCAAACGACCTTGCACCCACAACAGCAAGATCAAGAAAAAGAAGAAGAAGAACAGCAACAACAACAATAACAACTGAAACTCTCAAAATAGCAACGAGAACATTAATAGCAGATTCCAACACCACAGCCCGGTACGAAAATTCATTTAACACAAGAACTGAATGGCCAGGTATCGGAACTATTTCGATTTTCTCGCTTGCTCCGTCATATTGAGTGCCATTGGGACGGAGGAAATGTACGTCATATTATGTCGACGTTGTCAAGAATTACTGCCCCAACGACCCACTCAGGAATAAATGGGCGAAGAAAAGAAAAATACCAACACTAGCCATTCTAAGGAACTTGGAGAGACAATAGGGACTGTAAACAATGTTAAATGAAACGTTACAATATCATAATGACAAAAAGAAAGAAATAGAAAGAAATGGAAAGAAAAATAGAGGGAGTGCGAAATAGGGAGGGAGAAAAGATTTGCACCCATAACTGGACGACATATTATTAGCAGCGTGCTCCAGATAAGATGGCAAAAACAACGGCATGGGGAACAGCCAGTGATACCTGCTGTATTAAGGATTCCACCTCGTGGGGCTCCTACCTCAATCGTCATGCCTTCTTCTCGATTTGGCGCAAGACAACGGCATTCTAAAAAACGTGGACACCAGCGATCTCATTAGTTGCAGGCACAAAATGTAGAAAATCAATTATATGTTAACCTCTTATATGATCATGTATTGAGTAATCGATCCCTGATAAGGCGGTAATAAACGCTGAAACTAACTGAATATGTATTCTTCTGCCCCAAAGATATAAAAGAATAACTCCTATTTTGGTGAAAAAAGAATGAAAAAATGCGCACATAAACACACTGGAAATACACCTTAATTCAGACACATTGAGTCTATTTGCGGATAGGTGTGTTGATATTTTTAAGCTGTACATTTAAAAGTAAATATGAAAAAGTGGAATAAATATTTCAGAAATTTTGTGATTGCTCTGACATCGTCATTATATATTTATAAGGTTTTTACTAGAGCCATCAGTGATTTCAAGAATAGATACCCAGCTTTTCTATATGTTGTCTTTAATAGTTTTTCTGTCCAGAAGCAATCATTTTCATTAATGTCAAGTATAAAATAGTATAGTTACAATTATAATATATTATATGATGGAGTAGGGTGATAACTGTTTATTATTATAGGATGAGAGGCCGAGGTTAACTTTGCCTCTCATCCTTACGGGGTCGATAAAATAAAGTTCCAGTAACGTACTGTGTAATTGCTGGCCTTGTGACTAAAATAGAAACAATTATTATAGGAATGTGCGACTGCAATATATTTTCGAATTTAATTTTTGTAATAAAACATGGTCATACATTTGCTAATAATTTTAATAGTAATTTATTAATAATAGGCAAATGTTTCAATGGGTGTCCGATGCATGCTTTTGTTGGCTGAATCGAAATATGATACAAACATTTTCATATAAACCACATTGTTTGTGATGCCAAAAGAATTTTTTCCGTATTTAGCACAATCATCAGATGAAACAATAATGTATTTTATTAATAGTTATAGACATAATTAAATATTTTCATATTAGTATATATGATGCATCAGTTTTATGGCAACATTAGTATAATTTATTCATTTTAAGAGTAAGTGCTCATAATGTTGGCAAGATAAATTTGGTCATGGTGGCTAGTTTAGACCTGTTTCTACATTAAACTAGTGTATATGTATAGAACAATCCTAAACAATTTTTCTTGTAATCACCACAATTTTAACAGATAATGTGTGTTGTTCGTTGTTCATTTTACGCCTGTGTTGTGTTCCTGCTAATGTTTTGTGGTGTCACGGATTTGTATGAATCATCCTAATTTCTTCGACTATATTATGTGGTGATATCCCTTTAAAATACATACATACCAACACACACACAAACACGCATAAGTGCTCCCCTTACACACACAAAATCATATAAATATGTATGTGTGTGTGTGGCTGTGTGTCTGTCTGTGTCTGTTTCTATGCGTGTGAATGTGTGTGTGTGTGTGTGTGTGTGTGTGTGTGCGCGCGCGTGCAAAGATACATTTATAGAAGATGCATTTATAGAGAAATGTTGTTAATATACTTATGTACGTCATTTGTCGGATATTATACCTTGATTTAATTTTTTCAGTTAATAATTCATACTAAGATATGACATACAATCTAGTGTATTAAAACTTATGAAACTGTCTGATATACACTTTTGTTTATATGTCAAATTCGCACCCTATCTTTATTGTTTAATAATGCATTATCATGTGACTAATGCATTGCTCTGTATTGATATATCATACGCATTTCTTCTAAAAATTATTTGCTTCTCGGTACGTTAGTGTGTGCTACTACCCACTGACTATCTTTAAACCGAATACTTAATCTATTCACTTTGTATATGTAGGCTTAGAGGAGATATGGTTAATGTGGTTTGAAAAAGCAATAGCTTGGCATTTCATTATCATTGTGCAAGAGTTTCTCTTGAAAGAAACATCGATATTCATAACCTGCAGTAAGTGTTGTTCATCTAATGTTGACATCAAATAATTCAAATGAGATGTTCTATTCCTAATCCTTGGGGAGCCATGCCTAGCAGTGATGAAAGGTAGTCGATTCTCAAGAGAGTAAAGATAAATTCTACCTCCCATTAATGACATGCTCATGCTTAGAAGAACAAGAGTTAAGGACCTCCTCTTGGGAGTTACGATAAACCCCTAAATCATGTATTTCTTTTATTTCGCCTTACAGAAGCTAAAGCAACAATCATATCTCTTGTCCCAAGACATATGAAAATACTACCACTCACTTTGCAATGCAATATATATCTTGACACTTGCTGTACAGAGTTTGAATCTAAGATACGGATGTGTTTTGTCGATTTAAACCACTTATCAGAGCTAAATAATGGATCTAATAAAACTGTGTTATATATGCATACGCAATAGCTGCCAACGTATGTTGGTTTGGTTTGATAAAATCTAATTTCCTTTTTAACATTACGCCATGTCGATTCGACTGATAATATGATACAGACATTGAAAGTTTGAGGCTTTTTGACTATTTGTAGTGAATACACCGAATGAATTATGGTAAAGGAGTAAAGAAAAGAACGAATATATTGTTGATAAATACTATTTTAGAGTAGGAGTAAGGGTGAAAGAAGAGGGGGTAATTCGAAAGAAAATATGAAGAAACAGTAGAAATATTTCAGTAAACTTGTAGTAGTTTTGACACCTTCATTATAAATACATCAGTTCTTTTTTTATTTTGATTGATGCAATATTTACAATATTTACAAAAGTGACGGCTATAAATAAATAAATATTTTTTTTAATACGTTTTTTTTTAAATTGTTTTTCTGTCTGGAAGCAATGATTTTAATTGATGTCAAAAATAAAAGAATTATAATTATTATAGCTATAATCTTTCTTTGTGTTGAAAGTGTTGTGGTGACACAATGTAAACAATATTTTCTTAATACTTTCACATAGCCAATTCTCCCAGAGAGAAAATGAGAGTTTGAGAGAAAGGAAGAGAGTGTTTGAGAGAGAGAGAGAGAGAGAGAGAGTAAGACAGAAAGAGAGAGAGAGAGAGAGACTCCAGTTTTTTTATCTATTGATTCCTTGGTGGGATTTGAACTCAGCACAGGCAGCCGGAATGACTACTGCAAATCACTCTATCCAACGCCCTAAAGACTCTGCCATATCACCGCCTCATAACAATGATAAAGTGGTGTAGTTAACGCATAACAGCAGTGCAATATGCTCTTATAATACATTTAGTAATGAATTTAATAATATACCATAGTTGAAAATCTATCAATAATTCAATGACAAATATAGTAAAACTTAGAGGCGGCGAATTGGCTGAGTCGTTATAACGTCGGATAGTATGATTTGCAGTATTCGTTCCGACTCGAGTTCATATCTTGCCGAGGTCAACTTTGCCTTTAATCCATTTTAAGGTCGATAAAAAAGTACCAGTCAAATACCGGGGACGATTCTTCATCTATATCTCTTTCTCACGTCCTTTCTGTCATTCGCTATCCTTCACAAGAAGACATCTGCTGTATTAAGACCTGGAGAAGTGATGGGCTCCACCAGATTTTAACATGCCCAAGAAAAGGCGTATGCCAATACAACCAAGTATGCATGCACTAATTCTGTGAATTTCTAAAGCTGTTCCCCACTTTTTATCACAGGGTCATACGTCAAGAACTTTAGATACAGGACATACGCAGATGTAGGACCTGATTCCCGAACAGCTACAGGTCACAGAAACGCAACAACCACACCTGCCACCAACGTGAGGTATGGACTAATTTCACCAAAATCTGCTGTCATTATCATTGACCATTCATCGTTGGATTTTGTAAAGAAAGATAAAATATGAAGAAATATCAGTGAAGAAATAAATGTCTGTGACGTGGCTTTGATTAGGATGGATCCTGGCATGCTGAGAATTGACCCACGTTTTGTGGTCTCGAAAACATTCTCTGCTTCACATGTGGTATATGACATGTCATCAACCAAGACCAAGGTATAAACAGAATTATACCTTCTTAGCTAGTCCATCTGGCATTCTCCGCTTTGTCTAGTTAAGATTCTGGTTGTTTTGCCGTTGGGGGCTATCTTTTATCAAGGCGAATCCCTATATATCCGCACAGATCCGCAGGAATAGGCCTTGCTACTAAACCAGATGTTCCTGTCTTTCTCCGTACATGGCAGATTCTTTATGGATGTGAAGGCCAGTGCCTGTTGAAAGGTTGTATATTATACATCACTCAATAAAAGGCACTACTTCAACACAACATTTGAACCATATATACATACATACTTGTAAGATGTCGGATACCCTTCAGATATTTATGTTAAGCTGATTAGCTGAATCGCCTTTTCTGATGAGCAGATCGATACTGGAATCGTGTCTAAAACAAATATATGGACATTGAACCAACCATCTGTGAAACATGTATAACTGGTCGGTAATCAATAAAAACATTTATGTGAAACTTCGTTTACAGTGGAGTGATTCTGTGGGGAAAATATTTAAGCATCTTGAGACTAGTAGAATATACTATGAACTTTCTGTGGGAGATTGAACTGTCTGACTTCAGTGTGCTTGCTATGCTTTTTAGACGAGGTTGGGTGAGGGGTCGACCAAGCATATACGTTGTAACATCAACATTTGCCTCACATAACTAACGGGCTTTACTTTGTATCTATTCAAAAATTAAGCAACACATATAATATAAAATACAAATCCATTGTTATATTGTGCTTTCGACTTTAGTTTATCTTTTTTGAACGACAAAAAAAAAATAGAACAAAAAGAATTATCGCGAGTTTAGTAAAGCTGAAAGCAAATTCATTATTAGGAAGGTCACGACATCAGAATCGTTTGTTAGATAATTGGAAACGGATAAGTTGCTTGTGGCAATTGTGCTAACTTTGCTTTTAGTGTTAAAAAACATAACATTAAATATGTCACGGATTCAAGAAAGCAACACTCACTTATACACAGAGTAAAATATAAAAAATTCCATCATTTGATTGATAAAAATAACGGAGAAAGACGAATTCATAACGCACCAATTATACTCAGTCAAACCATGAATCTGTATACAGATTCTCTTCAAAAAGTCTACACAAACGGACACACACAAATATGTATTAATAAATATGTATACACACACACACACACACACACACACACACACTCACACATACACACACATATATATATATATACCCACACTAATTCTCAAACAAACACACATATATATATAGATATATATACACACATACATATATACATGCATGATATATATATATATATATATATATATATATATATATATATATATATATATATATATGTATATACGCATACACATTATATACATATTAGTCTGCGTGCGTGTGTTTGTATATGTTTATTTACATACGTATATGTTTGTATGTTTGTATGTATTCACGTATGTATATTCGTATGCATATATATATATATATATATATATATACCATGATATTAAATAAATGGAAACTATATTTATGAAACCATATATATTTTATTTTATTATATATATTTCAAGGGCAACCAAGATAAAATCCAAAGTTTGTTTTATAAATAAAGACGTACCCATGAAAATCATATCCTATCGGTTGGAAATTCACGGGATAGTGGAAACATGTAATCTGTTGAGTGCTCTAAATCAGTTATAACATTTATGTTTGTCGGAATTCCAACAATTTAAATACAACTTCTACAAACACACACATACACACACACACACACACACACACACACACACACACACACATATATATATATATATATATATATATATAAAGTTTTCCCGTCGAGTACTGAATTAGTCCTCTTAATATGGAAAGAGATTCCAAGATCCTTCGTTATCTCTGATGACATAAATGTTGGAGTGGTCTCGTTAAATGGTTGGAGAGAGGGAGTGGAAGAAAGAGAGGGAGGAAAACAAAGGCATAGAGAGAAGTAGAGGTAAGAACAATGATGTATTGCACCTGTTAGCTTATGGACCGACACATTGTACCTCTGCAAGATTTGAAAGCTCCCTAAAAACTACGAGACACTCAAGCTTTAAAGATTCGACCAAAATACATGCACACTCACACACACACACACACACACACACACACACACACACACACACACACACACACACACACACACACACACACACACACACACACACACACACACACACACACACACATATATATATATATATATATAACGGAAGAAATGTGGTAAGGAACCAGGTGGACCATAACGCACCAAAGTACTCAATACTTGGGGTAGTAGAGTGGGTAATAGGAACGAGTAGGACCCCGACGGCTGAGCTCAAGCTGTTTCGACGGCTAATTCTGGACAGAATTAGCCGTCGAAACGGCTTGAGCTCAGCCGTCGGGGTCCTACTCGTTCCTATATATATATATATATATATTCGTGCGCACATACAAACACAAACAAATTATTCATATATATATATACATCTCAACATACTACTGCTGGGAGCCCGCAATGACAGCACAAGAATAAAGGAAGCTGCTGAACTTTACAAAAAGACTGTTTACTGAGGAAATGGTACTCAGCAAAGTGAGAATGTCCTGGATCTCTGCTTCACAAATAACACGGCGCCCAGCTAGAATGTAAAGGTGACATCAACGGTTTTTTCGGATCATAACATAGTGGAACTAACAAAAAATAATCCCTGGAAGATTGTAAATGTGTAACCAATAGGAAGCACCCGATTTATTTACAGCCTAGATTTCCTCAAACTTAACTAGAAAAGGATTCATTAGGAGATCCTGAAGCAAAACTGGTTCGACAGTCTCTTTACGAAAGACGTTAATATGCACCTTGTGCATTTTATGACAACAATACAAATCATAGCTTTAAGTTTGTCCCAGAAAGAAAGGCAAACAGACACAAACATGTTATTCCGAGAGACAGAAAGATCCTTTTGAGACGAAGAAGGAAGATCTCAAACCGGCTAAATATTCAACTAAAGTAAAAAACGAAATCTCATTTGAAGCAGGTACTGCTTGAAATTGAAATTGAATTCACACATAAAATTGAATTCACACATAAAAACGAGAGTACAGAAAGAGAAGCCAAACCCATAAGAGTCTCTTTAAATTCGTAAAAGAGACCACCTTCATACACATCAGGATAGGGCCAATTATCCATAAAAATGACATACTGAACGAACAATATAAAAGAGTTTTCTCACTCTCAGTGAGAAATCATAGTGGTAATGGTAATACATCAACATGGCCTCAGCTATATATATATATATATATATATAAATATATATTACTAGCAGTGGCACCCGGCGTTGCACGGGATAAGGTATTTTGGAACATGTGCGCCAGCAGACCTAATCGTGGAAAAACTGCATGCCTGGACAATATGTAAAGAAAATAAACCGGATACCCTGATGGCTGTATAATCTTTAAGATTTTCCTCAATGAAACAGGAAAAATGCAGGTTTTCACCTAATGCAGGCCCTAGAGCATTACGAAAATGAATTTTTTTATGTGCATAATATACCTCGAAATCTCGGGAAAATCGGCTAGACGTCATGCTTCAAAAAAGCTCTAAAAAGCTGAAAAAATGAAGTTTTTCACCTAATGCGGTCCCTAGGCCATAAAAAAGTTGGACTTTCTTTGCTCACGGTATGAAGAAGAGCCTGACTAATACATAGTTACAATTTCAAGGAAATCGGTCTGACGTAACGCCTCAAAATACCCCTAAAATGCTGAAAAAACGCAGTTTTTCACCTAATGCGGGCTATAGGGGTTCAAAAAGTTGAATTTTTTATGTGCATAATACTCCCTGAGTAACTTTTGTTCTCGTAAAGGCTGGTAAGTAAGCAACACTGTGAAATCTGAAGCTATTATAGCGATGTTTTTCTTTACCGGCTTTAATTTTTAGTGTTGTGTGAAATATATAACCGCCTTAACTAAGCTTAGTATTGCCACAACCACGGCTGGCAAAGAAGTAAGTTCTGGTGGTACGTAAGTAAGCAATACTGCGGCTTAAAACGTGAGCAAGAAGTTGTGTGCACTTACCAACTGTTTGGGGAATGAGTGTGAGATTTGTCTTGAGCAAGGGTGGCAGAATAACCGGAGACAGCAGACATCCAGACATACAGACATATATTATAAGGGCGCGTTCTGGACACAGAGGGAATTGTGGGAAGTGACGTAATGCAGACAGCCAGGTATACAGTCAGATATTATAAGGCGCGACATTATATGTATGTATCTATCTAAAAAGAGAAAGACTAAGAATTATAGAGAGAGATCTCTAAATCATTTAATGCTATCCCTAGGGCATTCAAAATTTGAAATTCTTTTTGCTCAGAACACTCCCTGAAACATAAGTATTACATGTGTAAAGTTTGAAAATAGTCGGTTCGGTGCATACATACATTTTGGTCTGAATTTTGGTCTGTGTGTTTATCATTGCTCCTATATATATATTCTAACAGAAATACCCTGCATTGCCCGGTTTAAAGAAAATAATGAAATTTCATTCAAAACCCTTTCTAGGGTATATTTGAAACTTCTAACATAGCTGTTTATTTTATGAAAAATATAGTTGGAATATGATTTCAGATCTTGTCTGCGCTTGGGTTTTCACCGATAATTTACAGTAGTAAATATTTTACTTCTTCTGCCGTAACCATGTCATCTCTATTTATATAATTGTGCATTTAGAAGATTATATTAAGTAATTCACTAACAAATATATAAGTTATTATTTTAAATCACTTTGGTTGCTATTTCTATCAGGATGAGCTACAACATAGAATTTATCTCGTTGATCTTTTCCACATTGTTTGGAATTGTAGATTCGAGGCAAAAAAGTTAAAAACAGAATGAGTTGAGAGTAATGCTTGAGATAATATCACGTAATTGTCATATACTTTTAAAATTGGATCTATCTCATTTACGGTTGATATTAATCCATGATTGCATTTGCTTAAAAGTGAAGAAGACAATATTAATAATTTCAAATATTTCTAACTAAAGAATCTCCGGGGATAATTTTAAAATACATGCCCTGTGATATAATGCGATAATTTTTAATTTTAATAAGGCTTTTTGAATTAAAATTACCGCCAGTTATTGTTTTGTAACAAAATTAATGATTAGGCAAATCATATATTAAAATGATAGCTGGTTACAAGAAATATGAAACACATCATTAAAAAAATTATGTAAATGAACGCACACATTTGTTTAATCTTATATATCAGTCATATTCTACATGTGTTCGGTAATCAAGTATCTAAAATTTTTATGTTTCATGGAATGAAATATTTTATTCATATGACGAAATCTATCCTCATATTTGTTTTACAATTTCAAGTCACAAACTACAAAAGGAACATAAAAAAGAAATAGAAATAAGACTTTCAGCGAAATAGTGTCTTTGAAACTCTCAAATGCCTGCTACATACCCTAACATAACAAATAATATAATATTACTTTGAAAATAATATTAGTGAATGAGCTTTTAATTGAAAGAGAATTTATTTGATAATTTTGAAAAACAAACAAATAATTATCTTGAGGGAAATGTTACGATGATTTCACAACGATTTAAGTAGTCATAAACACGCTTGTGCATATGTATGTACCAAAATAATAAAATATAGATTTAATTTGCACGTCTTTTATAATAGGAGACGAAAATAGGTAGTACTGTAGTGAATCACACTTGAGTTGCAACCAGCAGCTAAATAAGATAGGAAAATTATATATATTAATTTCTGAGAAGGTGTTAAGCGCAAACGTATTATTAATATTGAAATTTCAAATCGTTAAACTATATAATTAGTTCCGAATGTTGAATTAAGACATACCATTTTGATAGCCTTCCGTTTTTATTTAAAATATATTCTCGCTTGGTAAAAAGACAGCTTTTATGCAAATATGAAGGCGTAAATTTAGCAAGTAAAGAATTTCTATTCCCAAGGCTATATACTCTGAAATGTGCAGAACAACCGGATTTTGAAGCAATATTATATGTATTATCTAAAAGGAGATGTCTTTAAGTGTCGAGTATATGTTAGTTTTTGTTCTTGGAATTATTTTATCAT
>OZ024740.1:265347080-265349580 GCA_964016885.1 Eledone cirrhosa | reverse complement strand
AAGAAAAAGAGATGAAATCGAAAATGCAACTGGAGTCTTATTTAAAAAAAAATATATATATATTTATTTGGTTCCTTTACCGGTTTCGCAGTTCTTCTACTTTTCAAAAGTAGAGTTGAGTTGGAGGGTCTGTGGTTTTTCTCACATCTGGTTGGTCTCTGAATGTTACTTGTTTTATATGGAAAAAGTGGCTCGAAATGCCAGGTTTTTCGAGAAGTAATTTGATTGGTTGGTCAATAATTATAATAAACTTCGCGCCAGTTCGCGTTACAATAGTTCTTCAAATATGAGGGGGGGGGGGTTGTCACAGGTTGTCTTTTTCATATATGAATGTTTGAATTTCTTTTTACTTGAAAAAAGGGGCTCATGAAGGCTTTTTTTTGGATTGGTTATAAATAAAATTATGGCTGTCAGGTGAACAAGTTTTCATTAAATTTTCGCGCCCTTATTTGGAAATCCATTCTGTAGCCTTTTTAGAGAATTTTATGATAAGTGAAAGATAATGGTCAAGAGAAATGGGATGGGAAAATTGTTCTGGTTCAGTGAATATGCTTAGTTCGCTGGGGTGTCAGAATTCAGATTTTCTATTGAATAAAGAAAGTAAAGATATGTATGTTTATTTGTGTGCTTGTGTGTGTGTGTGTGTGTTGTGTGTGTGTGTTTGAATTTCTTTTTACTTAAAAAAAGGTGGCTCATGAAGGCTTTTTTTAAATAAACGTGATTTGATTGGTTATAAATGAAATTTGGCTGTCACGTGAACAAGTTTTCATTACATTTTCGCGCCCTTATTTGGAAATCTATTCTGTAGCATTTTAGAGAATGTTATGCCAAGGAAAAGATAGTGGTCAAGAGAAATGGGATGGGAGAATTGTTCTGGTTCAGTGAATATGTTTAGTTCGCTGGAGTGTCAGAGTTCAGATTTTCTATTAAAGTAAAGATATATATGTTTATTTGTGTGCTTCTGTGTGTGTGTGTGTGTGTGTGTGTGTTTGTGTGTGTATGTGTGTATTGGAAGATGGTTCCATTAGTAGAAATGGGGGAGGGAGTTGTGTGTGTGTGTATATGGGTGTTATGTGTGTGTGTGCCAGTATGTTAAGATGGAGAGAATATATATTTTGTGTGTGTGTATATATGTGTGTAGGAAAGTGGTTCTATTAGTAGAAATGGGGGAGGGAGTTGTGGGTGTGGGGGTTGTTATGTGTGTGTATGGGTGTTATGTGTGTGGGAGTATGGTTAGCATGTTAAGATGAAGAGAATATATATATATATATATATATATATATATATATATATATTGTGTGTGTGTGTGTGTGTGTGTGTGTGTAGATTCCTTTAGTAGGAATATTTTTGAATGAACATATTTTCCTTACTTATTCGTATTTGTTCTGTTGTATTGTCAGTGCAAACGTATGTTAAGGTTTATTTAGTTCGGGTTTTTATTTTCTAAAGTAGAAGGTGTTATGTGTGTGTATGTCATATTATGGTGTTGACATAATGTATATTAAACCATATTTAATGCTGGTCTATATTTTTGAATAAACATATTTTCCTTATTTATTCGTATTTGTCCTGTTGTAATGTTAGCGCAAAGGTAAAATGGGAAGACTTGGAATTTGGGTGTCTTATTACTTGCGCATATGTCTAGATGTGCACTTAGTGGTATCTTTCTCGTGGTTGGATCTCGTAATTGTTGGCGATGAACTGTCATTCTGTTTCTGAGTGTGAGTTTAGTTTTTCCTATATAACCTTCATTGCATCCTTTACATTTAATGGCATAAAGTAGATTTTTTTATGAGGAAGTGAAGTGATTTTTTACAGTAAAATGTTGTCCTGATTTAAATGTATACGTGTTGCCTTCAATGAGCTGAGAGCAGGTTCCAAAATTAGAGCGACCACTTTTTTTGATACTTGGTTGTGGGTTTGTGGTAGGTAATTTGACATTGGTGAGTAATGTTTTCAGTGATTTTGGTTGTCTTTTCCTTTTGATTATTTTGTGTGTTTTAAGGGCTTTTTTCATTCTTGGGTTTTGTTTTAGTAGTGGGATGTTCTTGTGAATAGTGTTGTAAGCTTCCGCATTTCTTGGGTTGTGTGATGAGATATATGATAGAATATTGGACGTACCTTGAATTTGTTTCTGTTTCCGTAATTCATCAATGCCTATTGCTTTACCCCTTTCTATTCCATTATTTATTAGTAATAGTGGGTACTCTCTCTCGAGTAGAATTTCCTTTAATTCTTGAAGTCTTTTATTTCGCGTTTCATAATTGGAGACAATTGTGCAAATTCTTCTTGCTAGGTTAAAAGGAATGTTCGTCTTCGTGTGCTTTGGATGGTTGGAGGTGAATAGCAGATATTGTTTGGAATCTGTTGGTTTATAGTGTATGTCAGTTTCGATATTTGTGCCTTTTTTTAAGTTTAAGATGTCCAGAAATGGGAGTTGATCTTGGCTGTATTCCATTGTGAATTGGATGTGGTTATTGATGCCGTTTATTAAGTTTTT
>OZ024740.1:265302080-265342080 GCA_964016885.1 Eledone cirrhosa | reverse complement strand
TATGTATATGTTTATGTACATCTCACTTGAATGTGTCGGATAATTATATATGGTGTATATACATTTTATTACTATTATTTTTTATTATTATTTTATCATATATCCATTGTATATATCCGTGTATGTATGAATGTGTGTGCATGTGTATATATATATAGATATATATATATTATATTATATACTATATTGGTATTTTATGTTATGTTATTTTAGCGTTATTTTATGGTATATTGTGCTTTTTATTATATAATGTATTTTTAATTTACGGTTTTGTTTATATATGTAAATGTGGAAACATATGTGTGTAAGCAAATATGCATATGATCAGGTGTCTGCATGTGGCAGTCCGTGTGCATATGTATATGTAGATGTATATATGTCTGCATGTATATATGTATGTATATGTGTGGGTGTGCATATGCATGTAGTGTTTTTTGTGTATATATATATATATATATGTGTGTATGTAAATTTTGTGTACGTATGTGTATTTTGTATATATGTGTGTGCATGTGTGTATATATAGATATATATATGTATGTGTATATATATATATATATATATATATATATATATGTGTGTGCATGTATATACGTGTGTGTATGAGTGTGTATATATATATATAAATGTATATAAGGTTGTGCGTAGATATGTGTGCGCGCGTATGTGTGTATATATATGTATGTTTGTGTGGGCCGTGCTCGTCGAACAGGATATATGGCGCGTCTTAAGCAGCCGTTAAAAGGCTTGTGGCGGTACCTATCTAGAAGTGGGTGTGACTGGGTCCGTGGAGGTGAGGGAGAGCGTGTGTGTGTGTATATATACATATATGTATATGTGTGGGGTGTGTGTCTCTACGCATGTGTGCGTACGTGTGTGTATGCACGCATGTGTCTGTGTCTTCCTGTGTGTGTATATGTGTGTGTGTATTCGTAGGTGTAGGTGCTTGCTCTGGAGTCTGAACAGACGTGTGATACTGAACCCAGCATGACTCCATTGAAGTGTGTCGGACAGAACATGGCTGATGACCCGTGTAGCAGTAAATACTGACCAGAAATTAAGATGACGTGGAGTAACACCAGCCAAAGGCAGGACAAGAGTGGAAGAGGAATTTTTTCAGGGTGTTTTTTAGGATAACACCCCAGTGATAAAATCTACTCCGAACGAATTACCCGTGTCTGAAGAAACCTGCAGCCGTAAAATCAGCCAGATCCATACAGAGACCATGTCTCGAGCTACCTGCCGGCGAAACAATTGTAACAGGCAATACATTGAGTCCAGATGCATCACTGATTTTTCGTACTCTGCTGAATATTGAGTGCTAATTTTGACATTCCGCCTATGGAAGCACCATAGCTACCATTATACACAAGTATATATATATATATATATATATATATGTATATATATATATATATATATATATATATATATATATATACTGTATATATCTATATATATATATAAATATATATATATAATATAAATACATATATATATATATGTATGTTTGTATGTATGTATCAATGAGTGTGTATGTATATATATATGCATGCTGTTTTGTGTTTGTGGGAATTAATAATGAATGTACACTTAATATATTCAGAAATGCCCAGTAAGATATTAGCATGCTATATTATTTACTCAACCTCATTATAAACTGAATGACATTGATTCATCGAATAAATTTCTCTACATTATATCACTTAGAAATATAAGAATTTCTTAGGATTTAAACTTCCTTGATTTCACATAAATCACAAACAATACAATAATAAAAAGAAAAGAAAATACAACTATCAATCCACAAAAGCCTCCTTCACAGATAATACATCCCTAAAGTTAATAAATTTGTGAGACGCGTGCTGAATGCATGCTATGAGAAACTTTTACCCTTTGGCAGACCTTTAAAAGTAATTGTTCACAGTAGAAAAATGGTGCTTTAGTTAAACAATAGACACATCGTGATGTCTTTGAGGCACAATAAACAATAGAAGTGACCAAGGTAGATTATTAGACTTGCATGAGAGTCCAAGAGTAGTTGTATAAGGAAATATGATTATATCACGATTTTTTTCACTAAATCTTATTTGATCGTGATGACAACGTGTGATCTAGACTTGGTAATTTATTGAATTATAGAAATATTTGTTAGTGCTTGAAGCAATTGGAAATGGGAAAAAAACAACAACAACAATATTATCGGAACCTTTTGCAATTTTAATTATCATTCGAGATAGTGGATAGTTTGAAAATAATTTAGGATATTTAGAATAATTCCAATCGGAAGTCATTTAAATTTCTATAAAATTTCAAAAACATTTGGCATTAAGAAATAGAAATTATACTCGAGGAAATATTGCTGTTATATTTTAACTGTCTCTTTCACTCTTTCACAATCTCTCTCTCTCTCTCTCTCTCTCTCTCTCTCTCTCTCTCTCTCTCTCTCTCTCTCTCTCTCTCTCTCTCTTTCTCTTTCTCTCTCTCTCTCTCTCTCTCTCTCTCTCTCTCTCTCTCTCTCTCTCTGTCTCCATCGCTCTCTCTCTCTCCTTCTCTTTCTTTCTCTGTCACACACAAACACTCACAAACCTGTACACACACGTATACACGCATACATACAACACACAACACATGCTTTCTCTCACTCGCTATTTTTCCAATATATCTCCTTTCATACGTATCAGTTATTTTATCTCAATGTGTTTATGTGCTACATGTGAGGGTGTAAAAGGTGACAAACAGAATATATATAAGAGACATTATACAGAGCATAGAATCAATTAACATGTCTTTACTGGTCGTTACTTAGGGCCCTCCACGGACAGTAGCTTTCCAGAATCAATGCTATCTTACTATTCAACTCTTTGAACTTTAATTAGTGCGCACAATGATTCCATGTATTGCACAACACAGAGAAAAACAGGAGTTTCTAGGTTTCTTCCCATAATATAGTAACATAAGAAACTGTTTTGAAATTTAAGTATAATATCTAATGGTGGCGATTTAGTTAAAACTAGATCATTTATTAAATACATAGTTTTATTTGTGTTATTCAGAAATGCATGATTCCCATCCCAATTGTACGTGATCGTGTTTGGGAATATGAGTTCATTCTAAATAGGACCTTTTGTTGGAAAGCAGAGGAAGAAAAGAACGTGAGCTATATATTTCTTTAAGGAGAATGAAACATGTTTTATATTGAATTTTCTAGCGGGTCAGAGTAGAGCGCAATAGAGGCGCCACACGAAATGGAAGCAAATATAAATACAGATCTTAAGGTAAATGCCACCAAGACACGTATATGGTTAGCCAGAGAAAATAAACGTCAAGATTGGCAGTATCGGTAGAGAGTCGGACACCATTCTTTTTGCAGCATAGAGTTACGGTCCTTTACGGTCTGAGTTCAAGTCACGCCGAGGTTAACTTTGCCTTTCATCCTTACGGGATCAATGAAATAACTGGGGTCAATTTAATCGACTTTCCCCTCCCAACAAAATTGCTGGCCTTGTGCCTATATAAGAAACCAATATAACAAAATAGAAATTTTGTTTGTCGCAATATACCGCCTAAAATAAATTGGAATAAAAGCTCAATACATATATACACACATACATACATACACACATACATACATACATACATACATACATACATACATACATACATACATACATACATACATACATACATGCATACACACACACACACACACACACACATATATATATATATGTGTGTGTGTGTATATTTTATCGATTTTGGGGGTTTATTCTATTGACTGTTGAATAGCTTTGTTATATTTAACCACTCTGTCGAGAGCTTTATTCGATTTGTGATATTTTGCATTTTCGCAATATTATACACAACTGAATTCATTCGCCTAATATAAGTGTTGCCTCCCTTGCTGAACTCCACGTGGGGTCAGTAACAGACACATTTATATAGACTATCGAACTGAATCCCGTTAAAAACGCGTCCTCCTAGTTCGGTCATCCTACCAGAAGCCTAACATCCTTTATGTAAGCGGACAGTAAATGACTTATAGAGCCGCAGAAACCCAAATACTGGATTTTACCATCTCTCCAGGGGTCCGGGTAAATTTTCAACCATATATATTTTTATATATTTTTATATTTTTTTATCTGCTTGACACGAATTAGGCGGTCGTTTTTTCGCTGTGCGGATGATTAGTTTAACCACCATCTCAGTGTGTTTGGCCTTTAACGTAAGTTGTAGCTCTAATTCATATGAATTATCGAGCGGTTGCCACACAACTAGGAAGTGTTTTTTGTTAATTCAATAGCTGAAATTAGATTCTCGCTAATTTTTACTTGTATATATATATATATATATATATATATATATATATATATATATATATATATATATATATAAGTTTTAATATAGAAGAGCTTCTACAGGACTAGAACTGTTTCATTCGTGAGAAATCATCAGGAAGCCGGCTGTCCAAGTAAATGGTAGTATTTACATCTTTGCTTATCAGGTGGTAGGAGAGGGTGGAGATTAGGATGGGTGTAGGTTATTGGTTGAAGGATTTAAAGAAAAGGGAGTTCATTAAAAGCTAATACTTTAAGGCTAAAGTAAGGGAGACAAAGGCAGAAAGGGTTCCATCAACAGATTCAAATGTTGGGGGTGAGACCCCTTATTGTGAAATTTCTCTTAATATATATTCCAGGTGTCGACAAACCCATTCGCACACGCGCCCACTTACACACGTACACACATATACACGCACGCACACACATGACAAACATACATAATGGTATATACACACATACATATATACAAATATATACATACACACATATATATATATATATATATATATATATATATATATATATATATATATATATATGTGTGTGTCCATACATATGCATACACATATTTATACACACACACACATATATATATATATATATATATATATATATATATATATATATATATATATATATATATATATATATATATATATATATATATATATAAGGAATTTATATCTAGTAACATTTATATACACACAGATGCATATCAATGCTAGCAAATATATAGGTTTTGTCTTATTAACATTGTGGTTCAATGCATGGGGTTGCAGAACAATAATATGAGAGACGTAAATAAGAAAATTATAAAATTAACTTACTTACTAAAAAATCATTCCAACTAATTAGTTTCTGGAATGGAGTAAATATATTTTCCGAAGAAACATACGAAAATCCTTCCGTCATCAGGAAAGTCTTTTTCCGTGTAAGTCTCCAGGCATAGCGAGGACTCGGAAACTTATTAAAAAAAATTCAGTGGAAAGGAAATAGCGAAGCGTGGACTAGATTCCTAGCGATTGAGAAAATCTCACAGACGTAGAGGCAGAGATTTTCTCAATGGCTAGGAATCCAGTCCACGCTTCGCTATTTCCTTTCCACTGAATTTTTTTTAATAAGTTTCCAGAGTCCTCGCTATGCCTGGAGACTTACACGGAAAAAGACTTTCCTGATGACGGAATGATTTTCTTTATGTTTCTTCGGAAAATATATTTACTCCATTCCAGAAACTAATTAGTTGGAAGTGATTTTTTAGTAAGTAAGTTAATTTTATAATTTTCTTATTTACGTCTCTCTCATATATATATATATATATATGTAAATACACATATACATACACATATATAGACACATACACACATACATACATATATATATATATATGTTTTTATTTATATATATGTGTGTGTCTTTATTTGTGTATATGTATGTGTGTATGTATATATTTATATATATATGTATGTGTGTGAGAGTTTCTATATATGTGTGTATATGTATATTTGTATGTATGTTTATATATATATATATATATATATATATATATATATATATATATATATATATATATATAAACTTATACATATATACATATACATATATATATATATATATATATATATAAATATACACAGGTGTGTAGGATTGTGTATAGAAGATTATATTAATAAACGGAATTCCAACTTAGTCTAATTTACTCGTTTTATTTACAATCCTTTAAAAATATAATGAAATAGTATGGTAGAATATTAACTGTTAAGTGTTAATTGAACAAGTACTTTCATGCTTTTGCAATCTTCAGGTTCATATTTTGTGGTGACAGTCAAGTTTGCAATTTTCAACTGTAATGAGATGGGTAAATTGTGTGCCTTATATACAGTAAAAAGTGGCTACAGAATGCTAAGTTTTGCAAACTGTATTTCGACCAATCGGTGTGTAGTTTCACTGGATTACTAAAGCTGATTAGTTTAGGCGTCACGGTTGGTTGAGCATGTCTAACAACTTTTATTTGACCCTATCCAAAGCATCAATTGTTTTGCTATTCTTAGAAATGATGAAAATACCATTTTTTAGGTTTTTATAAAAAATCTTCACCATGAACATCACTTTTATTATTACTATTGTTGTTGTTGTTGTTAGTGGTGGTAGTCGACATGGTCGTAGGCGTAGTCATAGTAGGAGTAATACCCCTAAGCATTATTATTGTTCATTTAGCTTGGGTTGGATTTATCAATAACATTCTTTTCTTTAATTTTTCTCTTGATTTCACTTGGGCTGTGTAGTTTGTAGAATAGAAATATTTTAAATATTTTCTGACCACATGTTGCTAGATGGTTACTCAGAGGTATCTGACGCAAATTTGGGTCTCTGATTTGCTGTCGGTGCACCCGTGCACGTTCCGATAGTGCATGTCCAGAGTTCTTCACAATTCGGGCATTTAATGCAGTAAATTAGATATCTGCTTTTGCAGTTCATATTTGCATTTGGGAATACTTTTCCAGTTTTTGTGTTCATATATTAACCGGTGTCTATGGATTGACATGTGCCACATCGACTATCATTGCATTTAGATACAGTGAATGATTGGTCTTTGTTGTTAAGGTCAAACTTTGCTTTTGTTAGTAATTTCTTCAAATTTTTCGGCTGTCTTTTACTAAGAGTCAAAAATCGGTCTGTGATTAAACCTTTTAATTCATTACTTTGAGCATTGATCGGTAGGTTTGCTTTGGCAGTGTTAAAGATATTCTGGTGACATAGGTTGTGTGTCATTATAAATGGTATGACCACTTCTTGGTTTCTTTTTCCTTGGGTTGTCCTAAGTTGTTGTATAGGTATTTTTATAGCCCGCTGTATGCCATTTTCTATAAGTAGAGATGGGTATTTTTGTTTGAGCAAAATTCTCTCGGTTCTGTTAGGGGTTTGTTCCTGGTATTCGTATCTTCTACAATGGTACAAATTCTCTCTATATATATATATACATATATGTGTGTGTGTGTGTGCGAGTGTATGTATATGTATGTATATGTATGTATATGTATGTATATGTGTATGTGTATATATATGTATATATATATATATGTATATATATATATATATATATATATATATATACATCTATACACACATACATACATATACATTCATATATATATATATATATATATATATATATATATATATATATATACATATATGGATGTATATATGTATATATGTATTTATATGTATATATATATGTGTATGCGTATGTATGTACACATATGTATATATATATATGTGTATATATATATTTGTATATATATATAAATGTGTGTATATACCATTATGTATTTTTGTTGACTGTGTGTGTGCGTGTATCTGTGTGTACGTGTGTAAGTGGGCGCGTGTGTGAATGGGTTTGTTGTTGACACCTGGAATATATATTAATAGAAACTTCACAATAAGGGGTCTCACCCCAACACTTGAATCTGTTGATGGAACCCTTTCTGCCTTTGTCACCCTTACTTTAGCCTTAATGAATTAGCTTCTAAAAGATTTCCCTTTTCTTTAAACCATTGAACCCCACCCATCCTCTAGACACCTGTCTTACAGGCATTGTTAATCTAAGTGATAAACAAGGATTGGTATTCCAATTTTGATTTTGTTTACAGTATTCTTTCTGCCTTTGTTAATATTATAGCTTTTAATGAACTCCCTTTTCTTTAAATCCTTCAACCAATGACCTACACCCATCCCAATCCCCACCCTCTCCTACCACCTGATAAGGAAAGATATAAATACTACCATTTACTTAGACAGCCAGCTTTCTGATGATTTTTCAAGAATTAAACAGTTCTAGTCTTGCAGAAGCTCTTCTATATTAAAACTGTTATACTTCGATATGTATTGAGTACCTTACTTACTGTGGTTATCTCCGATTCAACCCGGATTAACTTATATATATATATATATATATATATATATATATATATATATATATATATATATATATATATATATATATATATATCTATATATATATATATATATACTGCCCCAACATTTGTCGAGCTGTACCAGAAGGTCTTTGAGCTGCTATTTCTAGTAACATCATGATCATATCGGGTAGTCATAATATCTTAGGAAATTTGAGAACGTATAACTACACGTGATCTTATATTACCTGCTGCCTTAGCTTTGGAAATAGTATGTATTATATGTTCTTCCATTTCTCTTAGACTTGAAGAATTCTAACTCGCCTGAAGAATATGGCGGTTTTTCTATTATTGGTAATTCTATTCCAATGATTATTCTTCCCTATACGAAACCATGGTAGGGAGATCTATATATAAGTGAAGTTAGTGGGGAAAACATTTTTCCGAATGGCTTGTTCATACTCTCGTAGAGTTTTTCTCATTTAATTTTAATACATATCTTGCTTCTCTGAGAGAATTCTTTCATTGGGATGTTTGGCTATTAGTGACTAATTAACCTTTAATTAACACACACACACACACACACACACACACACACACACACACACACACACACACACACACACACACACACACACACACACACATATATATATATATATATAAATATATATATATATATCCGTATGTAGTTGACGGCCGAGAGAAAAGAGTACTCAATAATGAAGTGGAGTTTAAATATTATTTTTATCAAGTCTAAATAGTGAGTCTTGTTACTTTGGAGTTTCGCCCTCTTCTCCCAGGCTCATCAGACGAGAATATATAAGAAAGTAAAAATAATAATTTACGTTTACACCTTTATATTTTCATTGACTATCGACATATTACACGCATATCGCAGATGATTGGCTCATATTCAATTAATTCAACTATATATGTTTTCAAAATTAATTAACCTTGACTAAAATTAACACCTGCAACCCATATTTTGTACTATGAAAAATAGTCTAATTTGAGCATATAAACCCATGGAATTGGAAAACGTAGACAAGGAATTTGATATCACATATTCTGTATAACCTATGGGTGTGCTAGTATTGTATGTGTATATATTAGTAATACTTTTGTACAATTGCGTCAGATAAGAACATTTTACAACACTATTCGACTGTAGCATGTGGGATTCATGTCATTCTGGTCAAAGTCATCCAACTGGCAGTGATACCGAAAGATTGTATATTTAAGGCTATATTATAAAATGTGTTCTTCCTTTGTCTAGTAAGTTATCCGAGAAAATATCCCTGTATAAAACCTATATGTAGACAACAACAACACCAACACCAAGGAAAATACGAACAATATCAACATCAGTGACAACAAGAACAACAACAACAATAATAACAATAATGACAACATCACCAACAAGGATAATTCCACAAAGAAACCGAAAATCCCTTTGCACAGACAGTTCACAAAAAGGAGGAACTAACATATCTCGACATATCAAATGACGAACAACCCCTAAAGGACGTTAGGAGATATGTTACTTTCGAAAAGAATGGTGCTTTCAGCATCAATTCCTCTGTGGAGATACGTAAGGAAACTTCCCTCAAAACGATAGTTTTTAGGACAGTTTCCAATTCTACCCGAAAACCGGTCCCATTGTCACAGAAAGAAATTGAACTGGTTTTCAAACATTCAATGACTGATATTTCATTCATTCAAAGAGGCAAACCCTTTGCGAGTATTTCGGTACTCATGAATCATCAATTGACGGCCCAAAATTACTCTGTGTCTCCAATTGTATCCAACCGGTGTACCTTTTTCCCCACATACATGGGAAAAAGGACACACAAAATCAGAATCACAAGTGTCACACCAAAGGTAAACATATGGTGGATACTGTGCGGCTTCATCAATTTTGATGAAGACAAAATACTTTCAGTAGGAAAGTCCACCAGAGATGCATTTAATGGGACTAGCGTTGAAGTTCTGGTGCAAATGATCCCAGAACTAATATCTAAGATCCCACAACGTGTACTCCTGGACGGACTCACCAAGATAAACTTTTCGGTTGAGGGTAGGCGGCCTTCATGTTACCCCTGTTTAGCAGGGGTCACCTGACGGCTTCCTGTTCTCAATTAATGAGTCAAAAAAATAATCTTCTGCCGACACCCAACAAAATAACACAACCACCATCACCACCACAACACCAACACACAAAAATAACCACAACAAACACATTCTCACTCAACCCCACTCCACCTAAAACCACTGCAAAAACACATACAGACACAACAGCTCGCCAAGACATACTCCTCCCCAATCACACAGACGATACAACAGATGAGGCTATCTCGTCATCACCCAGTGAAGACGAGGGAGAACCCCATCGCTCGAAAAGAAAAAAAGGCACCACAAAAACAAAAAAAAACAGCAAACACTACCATAGACATACAACCACCAACACAAACAACAAAAACATCACAAACAAAACCCCCACCTCCTGAAAACAAAATGCTTACAAGAAAACGAAACACACCCAAGAACTACAGACAAAAACAAACAGAGCACAAGAAAATTACACTTACACATACATAAACACTGAAAACAAAACACTAATGGAGACCATCAAGAACAACCCTTCGGTGAAAAACGAAGGGAAAACTTTCGCAAACTCTAATAAAAATAATAAAAAACCGAACCTAAAACTGATTCGAGTCCCTATACAAACTTATTGGTCTCTAAAAGAAACATTTGAAAAGGACGTGGGGAATTCCTTCGTGAAACCACTTAACCGCGTCCTTCTCAAATGTCTCCCTACCCCAGACACACCCATCCCACGAGACACCCTCTCCCAACTAAACATCTCCGTCGCCACCCCGCCGGAAACCACCACCCACCCAGACAACCCCTCCAACATCCCCATGGAAATCGTGCAGCCTGGTCCCCAGGTGACGAAGAGGTGAGTGATTTCTTTTCCTCTTCTTTTAACTTTTCAGCACCAACATAGCCAACATAAGAGTTGGATGTGTGAATGTACGCGTCCTGGGTATGCCCTGGAAACAGGGCAAACTGTTAAACGCCATCAGGTCGCACAGTATGGATGTAGTAGCCATTTGCGAGTACAGGATCCACAGCGAGCGACAGCTGGCGCCCATCTTCGCCGACTTTGAGATTTACGCATCTCTCTGTCAGCGGGGGGTGGGGGTGGGGGCGGGGTTGCCGTATTGCTGCGGAAATACCTAGACCTCGTAACACAGACGTCACATCTGGATCCGGAGGGTCGATTGGTGGTCCTAGACGTTGACGGTAAGGAGTGTAGAGCCTTCAGGCTGGTCGCCGCATATGCCCCATCCGAGACACCGCGACCAGACTTCTTCAATCATCTAGAGACTTTTCTGGGAACGTCCCGCTCCTTGCTTTTAGTGGGGGACTGGAATGGAATCCTAGATGCCTCAAACAGTTAATCGGCCGATAGATATCGACTAGATTTTATGACTGTGCCACTATGGATATGGACTACTCGCAGCGAAACATCTAGATCGTACCTAGATAGGGTTCTAGTTAGAAATAAGGATAGGGACATGTTAATCTGTCCACAAATGTTCATGGTTGCCTATTCAGATCACAAAATAGTGATCTGCATGGTCAACCTTGATAGAACCCATAGACAAGTAACCGGCTACTGGAAGCTGAACTTGTCGTTACCGACATGCAAAGCCTACAGTAGACGGATTAGCACTTTAGTTAAACAGCACTTGATAGGGGCCATTGTCAACAACAGATGATGGTACTCTCTCAAGAGGGCAGTTAGATTAGACTCGTTAGTTTTTAGTAAATAATTAGCGTTAGATAGAAATAGGATCGAGAAGGAACTGGTAGATAAAGTAGAAGAGGCAATTAGAAGTGGAAACGTACCCAGCGTGCTAGCAACAAGAACGGCCTTCAACCATTTCTTCGACGCAAAGCACGAGGGTTGCGTTGTCAGAAGCAAAATACGTCCTCTGGGTAACGAGGGAGACAAAGCTGTTAGCTGGCTCGGGTGACGGAGGCGAAAAGTGGCAACAATTCCACGATTCGGTCTTTGAAGGACCAAGACGGACGCGTGATACGTGAGCCAAACCAGATATGCGCCCTTTCAACGGCTCTTTGCTCAGCTGCTCGGGAAGGGCGGCGCAACGGGAGGGGCTATGGCTTTCGGTCAACACATCGACGGCCTACCGCGACTCTCGGACAGCGAGGCGAAGTTCTGCGAAAAGCCGATTTCAGCCGCTGAGATAGGGGACGCACTGAGCCAATGCGGCAAAAGCAAATCTCCCGGTCTCGACCGTCTACTCTACGAATTTTATGTAACAATGCCGATTGTCCTCCGGTATCCTGGAAGCGGTCTACTGCAACTGGCAGCAGAACGGGAGAATTCCCAGTTCTGTGACCAGGGGCGTAGTCACACTAGTCAGGAAGGACGAGAATAAGGAGGATGACATAGCCAAATTCCGGCTCATATCTCTGCTAAACGCAGAGTTACAGGTTTTGGCCAAGGTGTTGGCAAAGAGGCTGCCGCTTGTCGTCGATAACCTGGTGGGAGAAGCGCATACATGCGCAATCCTGACCAGGTCCATACACGACAACCTCCACTTCATGCGATACAACATAGAGAGGGTAGGGTGTAAACCCCGCTTCGGTGGGGCCCTGATCAACTTGGATCAGCCTAAGGCTTTCGATAGGTTTGACCATCGTTACCTGGATGCGGTGCTCGCGGCGGCAGTCTTCGGACCCGTGTTCAGGGGCTGGATTGCTGCAATGCACAGCAGCAACATCTGCTCATGAGTCAAGGTGAATGGCTACCTCTCAGATCCGTTCCATATCACGCGATCCATCCGACAGGGATGCCCTCTCTCCTTCCTTCTGTACGTACTGACTCTAGAGCCACTACTGCGGAAGTTGCAGCTATCGCAGGGCATCCCTCTAGAACCAGGACTGCGGAAAGCGGCGTCGGCCTACGCCGACGACATAGCGGTAATGGTGTCGAGCACCTCCCAAATCGATGAATTCGGCACCTTACTGAAGGAATAGGAAAGGTTCACAGGAGCGAAGCTGAACGGGACAAATCCGTCGGGTTGCAACTCGGATCGTGGAGAATCAAACCGATGCCTTCCGATGGCGTCGTCGGACGCTGGACGGAAGGACTGGTGTAGCTGCTCGGGGTCTGGTTTGATCTGGAGAAGAACTGGAACAAGGTGAGGGTCAAGGTGTTTGTGCTCACCCAGAAATGGGCCGAGTGCAAACTATCCTTGAAAGGTCGAGCGGAGGTGGCGAACACTTTTATAGCGTCCGTCATCTACTAACGCTTGACCGTCGTGCCTTGTCCAGCCAAAACTCTCGCCAAAATGTAGCGCGCGTTCTTCCAATTCCTTTGGAAGAAACGGGCTTCATGGGTGAGAAGATCCATCTGCTGCCAACACCCTTCAAACGGAGGGCTGGGGTTGCCGTTGCTGACGATGCGCAAACACCCGCTGAGGCTGCGGCCACCTCCACGTATTCCTCACCGGACAACCGGTGTGGGCCGCGTTCGTGAAGCGAGCCTTGCCATGACTCGTCTCGCTGACCGAGCTGCACTCCTGTTCAAGCAAAGACTGAGGAAAATTGGTGACTGGCACATCGAATGTGCTCAGGCGCTCACAGCCCTCTGGCAGGTGGACCCGGCGATCAGTGGAGACTCCACTTCGTCATTCTATAGAGGGTTGGTCCGCAGCAAGTGCGACGACGCGCTCTGAGAAACTCTAGGCGTAGAGGAAGACGAACTGGCCAGTCTGTTCGATAGGACCTTCTGCCCTGGACCGATGGACAACTTCCAAAAGTCCCTGGCCTGGCAGTGCTACCGAGGAGCTCTACCAGTTCGAGACAAGCTCTACAGACATGGGCGCCCGGGCAGGCACCCTTCGAAAAAGATCTGTCCGAGATGCGTGCGAGATGAAGAAACCGTCGCGCACGCATTCGTACACTTCCCGACCTGTGGAGCTATGTAGAACGACTTTTGTCGCGGGTGGGACCAATCCGATTGACTCCCGAGTCCATTGTCATGATCAAACCGCCACCCACCTTCAAAAACGAAGGAGAGGCGCTTTTACTTTGTGTGATAGCTATGGCGAAAGAGGTTGTATGGTGGACGAGGTTAAAAGGGCTGAGGTCAGACACCTTTCTCTCCGGCCAACAACTGATTCGTTTTTTCAAATACCACTTTGGAAGAAGAATTAGGATGGAGAGAGAAGTGCTGTACCCCAGCAAGTTTTATGAAAGGTGGGTGAAAGTGGCGAGAATGGCCCGAGTGAATGGGCCTTCTCTCTATATCAGCCTGTAGGTTGAGCACAAAGAGGAAGAGAGGAAAGGGTACTCACTCTTCGTACTCCTGAAGATGAGGGTTGCACATTTTTTTCGGGGTATGTGTTACCCATATGTAATGTCTCCCCCTATTGGGGAAATCGATTAATTTTTAAATTGCATTTGTGACAGTATTTTACATGTTTTTATTGTATGTAAACTTCCCCCTTTGTATTTGTCCCCTTCTTTTGTGCCCCTGTGGCTAATAAAGAAACATATCTATCTATCTATCTTTCTCTCTCTCTCTCTCTCTCTCTCTCTCTCTCTCTCTCTCTCTATATATATATATATATATATATATATATATATATATATATATATATTGACAATAGATTATATAAATGTTATCTTATCCTTTACAAATTATATGATGCACGAATCTTTAGAATAGATAGCCATTGTATAATTTTCGGCGAAAATCAAAATTGTAATTGCAGTTAATTTTGCAAAAGTAATTTTATCAAGTATTGCTCAGTCTCGAAAGTGATAACATCTTTGTATACACAAGAAATTATTTTCTGAAAGTTCAATGTTATAATATCTCAATTCCTTAGTTTTATCTAACACAGATTAAAACTCCAAAATCTAATTCTAAATCGAGAGTATATTCATTTATCCATAAACTACTATGACCTACTAGAGTCCAACCATATATATATATATATATATACCCCGTTCTTGAGTTTCTGAATGAAATCGTCTTACCAAAGAAAATAACCAATATATAAAAAGAAACTGTTTTAGGCATTTGTATAGTATGCGTTCTTTAAATATCACACAAGAGAAAATATAAAAATTATTTGTTGAACAATAACTTTTTATGTTAATATTTCATTCACATGGTTAGCAAATTCTGAAGCCTTTTCATCATATCTCAGAGCCAAGAGATGTTTATTCAGTTCCGCATTTTAATGGGAGATATTTAGTTGTTTCAAATGGAAATTTAACTTTCTGATTGGTTATTTATTTATTGCTCAGAACAAAAACGAAAGAATCAGCAATATTTTTCTAAGTTGCCAGGAACCAATGATTTTCTTTCTTAAATTTTAGATAATTTGTGTTTTTTTTTTTTTACTATATTTACTATGTTCCTGTTATTTTCAAAACCTTATGTTCACAAAACACTATATGATTTTCTTTCTATAAAGGTCATAAAAGAGATTTTCTTTGTCAATACTACCATGACCACGGGTTATTCACTTGTCTAAGCAATTGCGTGCAAAATATGCGTTTCCCTACCACGCCTCAGAAGAAACCTCCAACATATTACAAAAAAATTGCTCCTGGGACCTAACATGGAACAAAAAGCGTTTAAACTTGATAATGCCATAAGACTATAGAACACTGCACTTGCCTGAACTGAATACTTTTTGTTGAAAGTAAATCAAAGGATTTTTGAAAAAAAATCTTTTAAATAACTTACTCTAAGTCAGAGAAATTTCAATTGTCTCCTTATTTTTCTTTAAGTAAACAGAAACATCTAAGTGAATTGTATACTATATTCTTTAGTTACCTTTCTAATGCCTTTCCTACTATATCTCCGAAAGGATTTATGAAAAACAAGAGCCTACACTGGGAAGTGAAAAATAGAATATATTTTTGCCTCTAGATCATCAGATTGAAACTCATTGAAAAATTATGTTACTTCCCCAATTAGAGAACTATATATGTCGGCGCTTTTGTAATAGGCTAATATTGGTGTGAATATATGCCTTTTACAGTGCCTAGGGGGATAGGAGTTGGATATAAAACATCAAGGAAATTATATGAATTGTCTATTATAAGAGAGTCACTAAGGTATTGGAAATAAATTCTACAGCTGATTTTTATATTTCTTCTTTTTTCATTTTGATTTTTACAAATATTATCAGAGAATTTATATAAAAATCCGTTCCTCTTTTTAAATGTAACAGAAATTTACTGAATGACTATAGAAAACATTTCTTATGTTTGCTTCTGATTTAACGGTTTTCTTCGCTGTTATGTTTATTTTTATTGTTTATTATTCTTTGAACATTTTCCATGAAATAGAACAAAAGACACAGAATGGAAAATCAATAGAGCAAAATTTAGATGAAAGAAATTACATAACTAAATGCTACCGAAACGAAAAGAGATTAAATACAACATCCTGTTCACAATATATTCCAAATACATACTCTTAATTTTTTTTAAATGTATTTTATATTTCAGGTTCTAAAATATATTTATTGTATTATATTAAAAAATAAATAAAATAAATAAATACATCATTATATTCAATGGTAATTTGTGTCGAAATACTGAATGCTAACGGATTTTGAATATTGGCAAGCTTCTAACATAATACTTTTGCAACCAAATTGCAAATTTCATCAATGTGGTTTATAGACTATTTGAGTTTGAACAAAGAACATTTCTCTATGTATCATTTATAATTCGATACTAAATGAAAACGAATAAAGTTATTTTAATTCGAATGGCTATTACAGCAATATATAAAATTTAATATTGAGTAAATTAAGATAATTTACTACTTGAAATATGCCAGTTATGAAACATATCACCGCAGAAAATTGCATCTTAGATTCTCCCTCTCTTCACTCCATTATTATTAGGCGTGGATTGGCAGTATCGTTACGTCCCTTTACGATCTGAGTTCAAATCCCGCTGAGGTTGACTTTGCCTTTCATCCTTACGGGGTCGATAAAATAAAGTACCAGTAATGCACTGGGTAATTGCTGGCCTTGTGCCTAATGTAGAAACAATTATTATTAGACATTTATTTAATTAGGCGGTGGCTTGGCAGTATCGGTAGAGGGTCGGACGCCGTGCTTTGACGCATAGAGTTACGGCCCTTGCCATTCTGAGTTCAAATCCCGCCGAGGTTAACTTTGCCTTTCATCCTTACAGGGTCGATAAAATAAAGTACCAGTAATACACTGGCTAATTTGCTGGCCTTGTGCCAAAAGTAGAAACAACTATTATTAGGCATTTATCTAAATATTAAAATGTTTCAATGGCTTCCTGTAGTTCTCCTCCTCTCAGTCAAAGAAGCAATACCCATGTACAAATTATAATATGACCATGTTTTACTTAATTATTTATAAATATTTTATTTGCATGCTATCACTATGACCTAATCTTTAAAATATGCAAACAGATGTTATGAGAATTAAAACAACTATTTTTAAAACATGATTAATTTTAAAACATTTCCATTTCATCGAGAAAAATATAATAGTCCCGTTATCTGGTAACCATAAAAGACATAATAAGCGTTGGTAGAAATCAAAAAAATATAATGTTCATAGCATATAAAATGTTCTAGTGACATAAACAAACTAAGATATTTCCTGAATCTCAGGAATTGGTAGTCATTATGGGAACGTGAGGAAGTGTCCTTAGCCTGCCTTCTAGCAGTTAGGTTATCAAGAAATGTAGAGACTGGTCATTATGGAAAGTTATAAGTTATTCATAGACCGCTACCACCGGAAACATATTGTTGTTGCTGCATCCTTTCACTTATGCAATCCACAGAGAATTAAAACAATGTTCATGACCTACATACTATTCCCTGGGAGGTTATCTAGGCATTAGCCTGGTACTACTGTACGACTTCTCCAGGATAATTTTGAGTATTATGAACAATTTTGTAATGTCTTCGCCGCGCTAATGCAGTCGTGATGATTTGAAATATTGACATACAAGAATGTCAAATCTGATCATCTGATTGGTCGCTACATGTGATATGGACACGGATGACATATACTCTTGCATTGTTAAACTGCTTTTATATTGTCTACAAATATAAATGTTCTTCCTTGTATGGGAGTATAGGATAAATATAATTGCCAACAATCTCATAGAATTTGTTCCGTTGATATGTTTTGTGAAGCATACGACGTTAGGGTTAATTAATGAACAATGCAGAAAAGCCTATAAAATATTTACCTCTTCAATAAATCACAATCACTTGTTAAACGAAATATTTCGATGGAAAAATATTTGAAATCTGCAGATTAAAGTAAGGACGAATGACTTCTTTTGCCTGGGTTTAATATGATCCTTTGTGAATGGAGTTATTTGTGTTATAATTATCATTGAAACCTTCTTGCAAAAGCAGTAATATGCAACGAAATACATTGTCTTTATAACATATTATGATATACTATATATAGCAAACGGAGGCGAATTAGCATCGTCGTTAGAACGTCAGAAAATGTGCTTTGTGGTATTCGCTGCGGCATTCTGCTCTCTGAGTTCAAATACCACCGAAGTCAACTTTGCTTTTCATTCTTTTGAAGTTTATAAAAAGATACCAGTCGAATACTGGAGTCGATTATTCCTCTATATCTTTCTGACTTCATCTCTCTTTCTCTCTCACTTTCTATCCTTCTCTCGGGGAAATCTATTCTATTCAAAACCTGGAGAGTGATCTCGTTCCATCTAGTTTAAAATGCCCAAGAAACGCTGTATGTCACTGGGGCACCCCTACGATTCCATCAAGAGTTGGGGGACTATACCATACCACATGAAAAAAATTAAAACATATTTATTATTACGAAGGAATTGGCAGAGAATCTCTTAAAATATCTTGTAGTGTTTTCTTTTTCTTTTTTCGTCAATTTACGTCTTGAATTCAAATTTTATCGGAGCCGATTTTGTCATAATACTAAGGTGAACAAAGTATATAGCTTTTACATGGTGCAGTTGATTCAATTAAATGATTCATTTTCTCATTTGTTTCTCCCTTTCATGCAGAGAACTTAGTCATCAATATTAATTATTATAATTATATTTTCTTAGACTACTGGTTGTAGAAAGTGTGAAGAGGTTCATATGGTTTGCAATAGAATGTAGAACATCAGGATATTGAGTTTTAATCACGGCGGAGACGTGGTCCGAGGCCCGCATATGGTGAATTTATGCGCCACTTAATGATGCTATAAAAGAATGAAACCAATCATTAGATTGGACCCACGAATATCTGAACTCAGTGATATCTGATCTCAGAATGCAGTGAATCGAAACAAATACTGCAAGTCCTTTATTATTCACTGGCACCTGGCCTAGTGGTTAGGGTGTTGGACATAAGATCATAATGTCGTGGGTTCAATTCCTGGGTTGCGTGTTGTGTCCTTGAGCAAAACACTTCATTTCACGTTGCTCCAGTATACTCAGCTGAACATGAGTACCAGCAATAGCAGGGGGTTTAACCCTGCGATAGACTGGGGACCTGTCCAGGGGGAAGTTTTGTACTCTCAGTCGCTTCACGCCATGAAACTGGGGATAAGCACCGGCCAATGAGCCTTCTGGCTTAAGACAAACTTTAGACTTTAGAATACCAATTAACAGTCTATTTAATGCACAATTGAGGGACCTTATATTTTCTGTGTTCATCACTAACGATGACCTCCGGTGACCTCTGTCCAAGTTCCTCCGTTTTTTTATCACCAAATCATGAGAAGTGCATTTCTCCAGAGGTAAAAAGCCTGTGAGGTGAAATGGCTTGTGCAGCTAGTATTGCCGGCTGTTCATCTAAACTTATGAGGTTTGCGCCCTCCGCATCTTCTTCCTATTCCTAGCTCTTTCTGTCTTTACTTAGTTTTATTCTATTTTCTGTCCCTTTCGGTTTCTGAAAAAATATGTATGATAAATAATGCTTAATTACATGTAGTATGGAATTCATATGGAATATATTTATCGTTTAAGCACATTCTTAAAATACACATTCAGGTTTTTTCAATATATTTGAAATATTTTAACTTCAAACTTTTAAATACTAACTTCTACGTTTTCTTGAGTATATTATACTAAACAGTTTTCAAAATAATATATTGCATTTATCATGACAAATGAAAATTTATAGAAAGAATGCTTAAGCATGTGTGACGGCATGTGTGCGAGTGTATTTACATGTATTTTCTGCATGTCTTAGTGATTGTGGGAGCATGCGTATACGTGTGTGTGTGTATGTGTGTATCTGAGAGTTTGTAATCACAAGTGTAGCTCTTTCAGTGTCTGTGTGAGAATGTGAGAATGAGTCAGCGACGTTTCCAAACTAATATCCGATTACATCTCACTGCATGTATTTGTGTTTGAATACTTCACATACTTGGCATCAATGGCGGTATTTTCTACTATGTACAGTAACTCACACAATTGTATATATAAATATATATATATATATATATATACATACACATGCCGGAAGTTTACAGCGTATATATATATATATATATATGTATATATATATATGTATATACATATATATGTATGTGTGTATATATATATGTGTGTGTGATGTGTCTGTGTGTGTGTATATATTATACATATATATATATATATTATATATATATATGTATGTATGTATATATATATATATATATATATATATATATATATATATATATATATATATATATATATATATATATATACGTACATAAGCAGTTTTGTTATCCGTTAATTCCTGCAGAGTTCGGCATGCAGCATATAACCTTTCGAAAGTATGTTATAAACTTTTGTAGTACACTGAATATAACGATTGGTTCATGCAACCAAACAGATATTCGGCAAGTGATATCAAACGAATTTTTCTATCATGCTGTGTTATCTAATGCTCTTTTTCTGAATAGTTTTTAAAAAGAAATAACAACTTGTTTATCAAGTCATTTCAAAAGCATATTTCATCAATAGATTTAAACTAATGATATTAAGTATGTTTTAGAACTTTAAAAAAAAAAAATATTTTAAGCTAATTTCATTTTTTTAGAAGTAAGAATCTTTAAATTTTCGTTTCAATAAAGTCACCCTTTTCTAAGACACAGTCGGAGAAAAAATTTTACAGTATTTTTATATTATTTTATTTTAATGTATAATGGATAAAATTTTTTTTAATTTCATTCTTTTCTTTCTTTTAACGATTTTAAAGTCCTCGTATTAAGTATTCACGATACTACAGAATACTGCTCATATAGAGTTCAGTTGAGATATTTTAAATAAGATTTCTATAAGCAAAAGAAATGGAACGAAATTTGTCTCTTCATTTTATTCCAAAGGCGGAGATTCGAATTTTTTTTTTCGAGTGCTTTTCGTTGAGATATTTAATTCAGTTGCATTCTGAAAACTTGTCAATATCGTAATTCTGAGCAAATTTATATTTTTATTTTTCTCCTATTTTTTTTTTTTTTGTAGTTTCATACTTTTTTGTGTTGCAGCTTAAGGCAATTTCATACCAGTTTATCATCTCTCAAAATTCATGCATTAGTGAGAGAAGAAAGGGTGGGGAAATTGAACCTCTATTCATTTTTGAAAAAAATTCAGCACTTTATAAAGTTTTCTCTATGCATTTTAGAGGCCATAAGGGTGTTCCTTGTGATATTTTTCCTTTTCAAGAATCATACGAAATACATTTACAAAATACCTGAAGATAGAATGACAAAAACTATCGAGACACGTATGTGTGAGAACAGGTATATATGTATAAATGTATTCTTATATGTATAAGCAAGGAAATTCTACGTATAAATAAGGAAATTATATATATATATATATATAAATATATATATATATACACACACGCATATATATATAATATTCTTTCATACATATACACACACACACACACACACACATATATATATATATGTGTGTGTCTCTCTCTCTCAGTCTGTTTGTCTGTGTGTCTGCGTGTATGTGTCTGTCTGTATCTGTGTGTCTGTCTGTGTTTATGTGTGTGCAAGAAATTGGTTAGATATGATTTTTTTTCATTTATTGACGCATTATAAAAATATATTTTTCTACCATGTAATTTTTTTGTAAGATATGAGACGACATATATCCGAAATCGCTATTTGAAAGTGAGTGTAATTCTTTTTCTCAGTCAATAAAATTATACATATGTATGTATGTGCTTCGGTAAAATATATATTTACTCTCATACACATACACATAGACATGTACACACACTCACGTAAAAATAAGCATATATATGTATGTCATGTATATATATATATATATATATATATATATATATATATATATATATATATATATATATATTACTGACAATTCTCTGTTGCTATTCTGACTTTCGTGGATTGCCTCTGATCACGCATATATTTTACATAATGTTCTCCACTTTGGTACAACCCTCTCATTCCCCGTGTTTTTAAACCCAAACACACACACACACACACACACACACACACACACACACACACACACACACACACACACACACACACACACACACACACACACACACACACACACACACACATACACACATACACACATATATATATATATATATATATATATACATACATATTTATATATATATATACATATATATATATATTATTTATGATTTATTTTCAATGACGTAAATATATGTTATTTAATATGTACTTAGAATGCACAAGAACTTTCGTCGGCAAGTCGAGACCTAATATCTTGAGTTCATCCATCGGTATTATTCTACGTTATAAGTATATGTACTTTACTTATTAAAATGCAAGTGGCTGCGCGTTCAACAGATACGTATACCTAACACATATCTCTCAAGTAAATTCAGCGTGACAAAGTGTGTTTCAAAACTGGCCCTATGAATCTCAAATACAACTCAATTTATCCCAGTTGAGTGGACTGGAATAACGTGAAATAAAGTATTTTGCTCATAGACACAACGCACCGTTGAGAATCAAATTCACGAGCGTATGATCATGAACTGAATACACCAAACGCTAAGCTACGTACAAACACTTAATGAATAAATTATTATGGGGATTATTTGTTTTATTTTTACCCTCGACTTCCTGAGTATCTCTATTTTAAACATTATATTTGGATAATTTCTCCGGTCATTTGCGCATATGTCAGCATCCATTGGGCTCGATATAACGTTCCCGAGACTCTTCTGTGTGACCGTATGGGATGACAATGCAAATTTGAATTTATTCCCATGTAAAATGGGAATTGATAAATGCCCCTGAGTAAGATCTCAGTGAGAGTGTTTTGAGAATTCCATTGTATATGTTAATGCCATTTTTCTTCTGTCACTTTCGTTTTGTAAACTTCTAATATGTCACGACTGTGCATATAATAATGGATCCTCCGTCGTTTAAGATGTGTTACTGCTACTCGATCGTTTAAACGCCAAAAACCAAGAATGAAAGTATAAGGGGCTAAGTATTCCGCAGACATGTGAACCCTTAATATAATTCCAAATAGAATTTGTGTGACAGAAAATGGGACAAGGTTGGACCTTTGAATAATAGGTATAGACCATCTGACATGTTTGTACATAGTTTCTGTTCACCCACATTTCCTCACAAGATTTAGGTCGACCAGGGCCACTGTTAAGGGCAACTTTCCAAGATGTCCCCAACTTCTTATCCATCCTGTAATTCTCTAACATACACAAATTTGGCCATCACAAAACACAGAGCAACAATACCAATTACTCTTTCCCTCTTTTGTCTTTACTTTTCTTTCTTTATAAACATACAAACACACACACACGCACACACACAAACACACATATATATATATATATGTGTGTGTGTGCGTGTGTGTGTGTGTTTTAGCATCGAGAGAGAAAGAGAGAGAGAGAGAAAGAGAGAGAGAGAGAGAGGGAGAGATAGAAAGAGAGGGAGAGAGAGAGAGAGAGAGAGAGAGAGAGAGAGAGAGAGAGAGAGAGAGAGAGAGAGAGAGAGAGAGAGAGAGAGAGAGAGAGAGAGAGAGAGAGAGGTAATTCCTAAATATAAATAAGAGTATCAATGGAAAATTTAACTTCTTTCTTCCCAAAACCATATTTATTCTCTTACATAAGTTTCAAATGGTATATGAATTCCATTCTTCGAAAGGTTGGTAAGCATTTCGCATAATGACGCCTATATATAGGTTTAGATATATGGCTATAGCCTCATATTCATTCTCCTCAAAGAGATGATAAAAGTCTTTTTAAGGAACAGTGATGTCAATGAAACATCGATTTTAACTTTAGCAGGAATGTTGGACATAAAGCTTAAGTACAGAATATCTTTCGAAGGAAATTCTTTTTCGGGCTTTATTTTCTTCCGTTGTTCAGATGTTGACATCATATTTACTTTAGAGGGACAACAAAAAAACATAAAAAAAATATTAAATAAAAAACGCCTTAATTCATTTCTAGTAAAGGGAGACAATTCATGGAAACTAACATTAGAATTTTAATCCTGTGATTAGGTAAACCAGATTTAAATAATTCACATTTAGCACTTCAAAGAGCATTTAAATATAGGGGAACAAAGAAACACATATGGACATCTTGGCATAAATAAACGAACACACGCATCCATCCAAGTATATTCACACACCATATAAGTGTATATTTTATTACACACCCGCCATCGATGATATAACCATAGGTGCATATAGATTCTACAGGTAGTCTATTGTTAGGGTGTTTGGAAGGGAAGTCGTCTTCCCTTCCAAACACCCTAACAATAGACTACCTGTATTAGACACAGAACTCTGGATTAACACTATAGACGAGAGAGCCCAAATTCTCCACTCACACTATGCTAAACCCATGGCCTCCAAATACCTGATACTCAAAAACTCAGCAATGTCCAGTAGTGCTAAGTTTAATATTCTGATCGCAGATTTGGTACGAGTGATGAAGAATGTGTCCCGCATGTGCGACCCGACGGAAATGGAAAAACACATCCAACACTTCATCAACCGCATGCAGTTCTCTGGCTACAACCAAAGAGACAGAGTCAGAGTATACGAAGGAGCCATGGAAAAGTATAAGACCCTCATAGAACTGGACATGAAATGAATTTGCCCATTATACAGGAGCAAATCATGGAATAGCTTAGATAGGGCTAGACATAAGATAGGGAAAGCCACCTCATGGTACGACAACCAGAGATACCAGAGTGTCATGTTTGTGGACGCCACCCCTGGAGGGAAATTAGCTAACCAGTGTAGAAAGGCCCTGAGAAAGACCCACTTAAAAATAAAGGTGGTAGAAAAGCCAGGAACCACCATAAAATCCCTGATCAGCAAAACCTACCCTTTTAAGAAAACCCACTGTACCAACAGGAAATGTATCATATGTAAGGTGAACCCCCGGATAAACTGTAAAACTAGAAACGTAGTCTATAGCATAAGATGTACAGAGGGTACTTGCAGAAACATGACAACAACATACATAGGTGAGACAGCTCGTAGCATAGGTGAAAGGATAGACCAACACTGGGGGGAACTAAAAGGACGAAAAAACGGGTCAGTACTATACGAACATGCTAGACAACAACATGACGGTAACATAGACAACATAGAAATTAGAATAATATCTAAACATAGAAATGACCCAGCAGATAGGCAAATCAGAGAGGCCAGTGAAATAGAAATTAGAAGACCAAAGCTAAACAGAAAGAATGAATGGAATAACAACAACACCCAAACAAACAACACTGACCTAAGAGAAGTATAAATAAGTAAATAAAATAAGATAAATAAATAAATAAATAAATACATACACAAGCACAGTAACATCAAGCACATAAACACACACTAGTCACCCATCACATAACATTATACACACACGCAAACGCATGCGCAAAGAAAACAAAATAAAATAAACAAACAAGCAAATAAATAAATATATAGACAGACTGAATAAAAATGGCGTAGACATACAACACAACAGGAGGAAAATATAACACTACTGACGATGTTACAGATGTGCAACGAAAGATTTATGATAAACTATATATATGTATTTGTGTCTATATTGTATCTGTATTATTTTTTGACCGTCGGTCAGTCAATGGCAACATTGAGGACCGAGTAAGTTAGATTACCGATGTAAAAGACAGCGAGAATATATGTGTGTGTGTGTGTGTGTGTGTGTGCGTCTGTATGTGTGTGTGTCTGTTTGTGTGTGTGTCTGTTTGTCTGTCTGTGTGTAAGGTGGGGGAGTGCGTGTATGTGTTCTGCATGCACCCGACGAGTGCATACGGGACTGTTTCGTCACCCTGCGCGCATCTCGGGCGGGACCGACTGACGGCGCGTTCATGACTGTAGAGTTTATCCCGAACTGACAAAGCTCCTCGGTAACTCTGCCGGGCCAGGGATTTCTGGAAATTGTCCATGGGCCCCAGCCCGAACGTTTTGCGGAAGAGATTGTATAGTGAATTTTCATCGACGACCGGAGTCTCCCCAAGGACGTCCTCGTTTTAATGCTCCACTAACTCGCTATAGAACGAGAAGGTGCCGTTAAACCCCACTTAAATAATTCATTAATCCGGTCTCTGTAGGCTTTGCATACCGCGAGCTACGCCTTCAGCTTCCAATAGCCGGGTCCCTATTTGAGTCGAGCACACATGTACAAATTTGTGGTCTGTGTAGTCGATAATCTTGCAGAGTGAACAACCTATGCTAGAAATATCTAGTTCCGTTCCAATCGCCCACTAACATTAAAGAGCGGGCCGTTCATAGGAAGCCCTCCAGTTGCCTGAAGAAGTCAGGCTGTCCTGCCCATGTAGGAGCATAAACAGTCACTAGCCTGAAAGCATAACCGTCACTGCTGCTCACGTCCAGCACCAATGACTTACCTTCTGGGTCCAGGAAGATAGTCTGTATCACGAGATTCAGCCTTTTCGAAACAACACAGCGACTCCGCCTCCAGATATTGGACGGCTTGGATAGGCGTACACCTTGTAGCCGCTGAAAATGGGTGCGAAGGATTGTGCCTCGGTAATTCTCGTTTCGCTGATGGCCACCGCATCTATGTTCATTGACCTTAGGGCGTTAAGCAGGTGACCCTGCTTCAATGACGATCCCAGGCCAAGTGTATTTAAGCTGCCTATTCTGAGTAAGGCCATGTTGAAAGATGAGTAGGAAAATGGAGGAAGGACGTTTCCTCCGTCCTTCTGGCTCATTGTGGTCCTCTCTGCAAAGTTGTCTTTGTATGTCCTTCAAGAGAGGGTTTCACGGAAATCTCCAATGTCATTGGAGAATTTTCCTTATAAAACAGTATATGCCATTTTTGAGATGCGTGCCATTTGTACATGTGTGTGTGGTGTGAATGTGGTGTGGTGTGTAGCTTTCCTCTGTGAAGCTGGTATTGTGCTGGGTTTAGTGCAATAGTTGTTTGTTGTTCTTGTTTAAAGCCGTGTCGTGCGTTGCAATTTTATCGTTTTGTTGTGTTTGTGCATGTGGGTTTGTACCTGTTTGGTTTGTTGTTTGAGTTTGTTGTGGTGTTGGTCGAGGTGGATTTAGGGTTGATGATGGTGAAGGCGTTGTTGTTTGTGGAGGTGGGGCTGATTATCATAGAGTGGGGTCGCGGTGGCTTTGGTGTCTTCCCATTTCTTTGTTTGATTCGTCCTCTTTCTTTTGAGGGCGAAAGGTGACCTTTTTTACTTTTCTTGCTCCGATGGGTTTTCACCCTTCAGCGTAATCACACTCTTTGTCCGATTGTCCTATATCGGAAAGCGGTATATTCTTCACTGGTCATGGTGGCGCTGTTGGTGGTGGAGATGGCGTTTCTGTTGTTGATGTCACCGGCATTGGTAGTTTTGTCTTTACTGCGGCCTCAGATACTTGGGCTACTCCTGTCGTGGGACACGGATTTAGGGGAGGGGGTGGGCTCGTATCTGCCTTAGTCAGTTTTGGGCAGAAGGCCTTTAGATGCGTTCCTTCTCTACACCCGCTACACCTTGGCCTTCTACCCTCAACCGTGGCTGCCGTCGTCCAGATCGATCACATGGAGCTGGCCTCTACATTTCCATGGTTAGATTTGGTTATCAGCTCCATCCTCGATCCTGACTTGTTCTCTTGTTTATTCACATGGCATCTAAGATAGTGGTCGTCCCTTCGACGTCTGTGGGGGCGGTTGCAATCATCCAAGTGATGTCTACTGAAGCCGGATTATGGGTTACCCGGTCCCTCACAAAGTTATGGCCGCAGTGCCTCGGCACCATAGCGATCTCTTCGCTGCGGAGTGGCATACTCGAATGTGTTCTGGTTTCTTCAGGTGTAGCAAAGAAAACATCCACGATGCCATATTTTGTCGCCCGGGCTATGTATATGTGTTGTGCCCAAAAGGCACCCATAGCCCTTTAGACTTGAGATTCGGTCACCCGTTCACTCGCCGCTATTTGTTACCATACACAGACGTCTGTTTTTCATGACGTCGAGTGCATGGGCGAGGCTGAGTCTGTGGCTGCTCTTCTTGACCAAAATTTTAGATTTTCTCATCTCCTCGTTGCTAACATGGATTCTTACATTTTTGGCCGCCCCCACGTCACGAAGGATATGGTTGATTGGACCGCTCCTGCCTGCTTTGGTAGCTAATTATCCCTGCTGCTGTTGTTGCTTCTGTTGTTTTTGTTGTCGTTGTCGTCGTCGGCCTTTTAGTTATTGCTGTTTTTGTTGTTGTTGCTGTTGTTGTTGTTGTTGTTGTTGTTGCTGCTGCTGTTGTTATTACTGTTACCCTTGTTGTTACTGCTGCTGGCACAGGTGTTGGTGCTGTTGGTAGTGGCGGTGGTGGGGCTGGCGATAGTGTTTGTACTGGTGTTGGTTTAGGTGGGTGTGGTAGTGGTGGTGTTTGCAACAAGTTAGCTATTTACTTTTATTTCGTTAGAAGAAGAAGATCATGCTTGGTTGGGGCTAGTTAAATGTTTAACACAGTTGCTGTTGCCACTGCAGCTGACCGAATTCTGACTGTGCTTTTGATTGAACAAAGCTGAGTCCTTTATCTTCAAAACAATAATCAAATTTCAGATCGAAAACATTAGTTATCAATAGACAAAATTCATGAGCTCACAAATCACGTCTTTGTAGTTCAACAACCAATATAATCGTTTCTACTATAGGTACATGGCCAGCAATTTTGGTGTGTGTGTGTGGGGGGGGGGGGCGATTAAACCGACCCCATTGTATTACTGGTGCTTTATCTTATCGGTCCCATAAGGATGAAAGGCAAAGCTAACCTCATCGGGATTTGAACTCAGAACGTAAAGGACCTTAACTCTATGCTGCTATGCATGTTGTCCGACGCTCTATCGATTCTGCTAATCAACCGGCCTTAATAATAATAATTGTTTCTATTTTTGTCACAAGGCCAGCAATTACCCAGTGCATTACTGGTACTTTATTTTATCGACCCCGTAAGGATGAAAAGCAAAGTTAACCTCGGCGGGATTTGAATGGTTTCATATATTACCCACAAGGGCCGACATATAGGAGGACAATACAATAGACGGGGACAGTGGAGGTTTTACACAAAATTCAAGTAAAAAATATGAAAACAATAACAAGAAACAAGAAAATTAAAAACAAAAAAAGTTCACCAATAGGGGGCATAAACACCCAGAGTTAGGTCAGGTACTCCACCAATCCTGAACCACCCGACGATTCAAGGGCACTCTGGAAGGGCACTCCTCTCCTCAAATTCACCAGCCTATAGGCGTATGCTCAGAGTGGTTCCAATCAAACGGGCCATTCTCGCTACATTCACCCACCTTTTAACAAATGTACTGGGGAGAAGCACTCCCCCCACCCCTCACCTTCCTTTCCAAGTGAAATTTGAAATATTTGATGAGGGATTGGCCGAAGAGAAAAGTATCAGTTTTAGTCCTTTCGATCTGGTCCACCATACAATCTCTTTCGCTACTGCCACCAAAACGCGGTGGGTTGATCTTTACTGTGGACTCGGTCGGATCCGTTGTGCACACGACAACAGCTGTTGACATAACTCCGCAAGTCAGTAATGCACGACACTGGACGAGTGCGTGGAGAACAGTTTCGTCACTCTGGGCTCATCTCGGGCAGGTCCGTCTGACATCACTTCCGTGCCTGTAGAATTTATCTCGAACCGGCAGTGCCCCCCGCTAACACTGCCAATTGAGGGATTTCTGGAAGTTATCCATCGAAAGCTCCCAGGAACAGACTGGTTAGTTCGACTTTGTCGACGCCCAGAACCTCTCCGAGTGTGGAGTCGCATTTGCCACTACTAGTCCTCTATAGAACTCGAGAGTGGAAGTTCCACTGATCGCATTGCCCACCTGGTAGAGGGCAGTAAGTATTCCAGATGCCAGGCGCCCAGTCTCGCTCTCTTCTTGACCCAGGGCTGCAACTCAGTGAAAGAAACGTGCTGAGAAACAGCGACCATACCTGTTCACCATTTAGGCAGAATATCTGGAGATGCCGCAGTCTTTAGGTACAAGGCAAACAATTTGAAGAAAAGGGGAACATCGATATAATCGACCCAAGTGCTTTATTTATCGACCCTGTAAGGATGAAAGGCAAAGATAACCTCGGCGGGATTTGAACTCAGAACGTAAATGGCCAATAATAATGATAATAATTGTGAACGAGGTATCAATGTAGATTCATTATGTTTATTTCCATCTGACGCGCGTTTCGCGATCGATCAGCTCAAAGGAGGACTGGTAAACTAAGTTTATTTACATTGAAAATATTGTTTTATATTTGTAATATATAGGATATAGGAATTGGTCAACGAGATCCCAGACCTGATTCGTTCAGGGACCAAGAAAACAGTGTTTGCATTGGTCATTTCAGTGCTGATACTATCTAGCAGGTAGAAAGAGCAACATCAAATAAAGTGTCTTGCTAAAGCACATAAATTATCACCCGGTCAAGGAAGCAAACTCGCATCATCACAATTGCGAATCATATACACTGGTCACTAAGCTACACGCCTTCCCAAATCGATAGGTATAATCAATTTGATGTTGGTTTGAATGGCAAACACTACCCGAGTATGATTTGAAATCAGAACTGCGGTTGCTTAGATCTACATTCTACTATTTCTGAAATTATAGTGTTTAAGTGTGATATTAAGACTCCATGGTAGTGGTTACCATGACTTTTTCTAAAGATGTATTGATTGTCACTTCATAAAGTTTTCTTATTTATTTGAATATATCTTCTAATTACTTTTATATATTATTCATACGACTACACCGAGTTAGGGTATTGTTAATTCATTTGCATCATAAAACAGTGAAGCAGATTTAACGAATATGATTATAACATCTATTATGTAGATGTCTGTTATTATAGAACACTATATATGTCTAACCACATCTTTACATAGCTAAAAACTAATGTAAATATAAGAAGAAGCCGCAGTTACCTTAATACACCATGCACTCAAATCCTGCGTAACTATTTGATATTGCATATGTTTTTCATGCATTAATACTATGTAGGGAATAGAATTACTCGGCTTAAACATATAACATTTTCAATTTTCATTTGGTCATGGAAAGTGGGAATTCCAAAAGGAAAATAAATATATTACAGAATATTCTTTTAGAATTAATCTTACGACAATCAAATCCTATTTCCTTCTATAGGAATATCTTCATTCTCAGATGAATATTCTATTTACTGTCCATATATGTTATCTACAGAAAAGTTGCTCTTTCTAAATTATTTTTACTGATTATACAGATTGCATTACAGAGAACATATTTCCTTTGGATGACTAATAACAAGCTATGTGACAAAGAATATAATTGGACTAAATAAAAATGAAAGTAGAAATTGCTTTTCTTTTTATTGTTACTGTTCGGGCTACCGTTCTTGGTGCTGCTATTACGATTAAGAGTATGAAAAATAAGTATAATTTAGTGCAATGAAGCTTATACGGAAAGGAATTCACTGTGGGAACATAATACAAATGTTTTCTCATAGCTAACAGAAAAGATAAAATTATATAGCTAAAAACAACACTAAAATAGAGAAAGAAATAGTAACATAAATGGAGAAGGCGACAAACTGGCAGAAGTAAGAAGATTATAAAGCAAAATGTATCCTAATAGAGGTAGAAGATCATGATTAAAGAAAAACTCGGTTGAATCGAAGACAGTACAGCTAATCACTTTCATCCGAACTAATTGGTAAAGATCAATGATGTTTAGGCCTTACCAATTGTTCAGAGAGTTGGGGAAATCTAATAAAGCAGTTATGAATTGGTTAATTAAAAAAGTCCAAAGTAGTCATAATACATGACAAATTATAAAGACTTTCTCTAACGTCATTGTTAAATGTGATAAGAAAAAAAACAGAAAAAAGCTTATGGTTAGTAATATCGGTTGTTACGATAAATGAGTGCTTGCACATCTTAAAATGTTTTACGTGTGAATGCGAAAGAACAGCGTTCAATATCTCGGCATTTAACATTATTTTCACTTTACATAATGGGAAAATAGAACAATGAATGATCTCAACGAAATACAGTAGGAAAGTTGTTCTTTATTATTTATTATTTTTTTTACAATTTACCATATATTTTTATATATTTTATTCAATAAAAAATTAATGCAATGCAAAGAATATAAGAAATATATAATAGATATGTACGTATGTATGCGTCTATGCATGTGCGTTGGTGTGTGTGTATGTATGTATGCATGTATGAATGCATGTATGCATATATGTATGCAAGTATGTATGTCTATATGTATGTGAGTATGTATGTATGTATATGTGTGTTTCTGTGAATGGGTGTATGTGTATGCATGTGTATGTATGGTTTGAGAGTTTTATATCAGACCAATCAATTCAGATACGAACTATTTATTGAAAGCGCCCTTTCAACAAACAGAACACAACCGCATTATTACGATTGTGTAGTAAAAAAAATCGTTTCCTGTTTTATTGGAATCCGATAGAGTCAAGTTCGGTGAAATGAATTCAATGTGGAATTGAATGTTGTATATCACCAAACATTTTCAGAATTAGAATCAGGGTCAGAATCCAACAGAAAGAATTGTCGAGACGATAAGATAATTTAGTCTGATATTTAGTTTTGGAATGACTTCCTGCTGATATTTTCACATTTCTGTGGATACTTGAATGCCACAGTAATAGTTCACAAAGAATTTGTTAAATGTACAAGGCTCAAACTATGTGCATTACAGACCTAGCTGATACGTTTTGCGTTTCTTTTAAACATATCAACGAGTCTCATGGCCAAATAGATAACTTTGAACCTGCAATGGGTGCATTCATTAATAAGAGAGAATCTCAACTAATTTCTCTCATGCGGAAAATATACCAGAAAATACATTCAATCATATGAATAAACATTTAAAAGATAGTGCAATATTGAGAGATCAAAGAACTCAGACTATTACGAAATTTATATTCTTACACAATATCGTTTGCTACAAATATAATACTGCAATCAGTTCAGCTCTATTATTACTTCAATAATGTAGCACAAAAATCAGGAGCTATTCAAAACTACTTATTGAGAGATTTCTTCAAAACGTATAGGAAAGCACAAACAGCTGTATAGTTGTATCGTTGCAAACGGAACCTTTTTCATCGAAAGCATAGTGGTTTCAAATAATATATATGTCAGTGGCCTCCAAAGTGGTAGATATCAAATCCTCGTCGTTGGCGGGTCTATCCAAAGAGACAATTGATCGTTTTGTTCAAAACCTGACAAGAAATGGAAATACATAAAATAATTGTTTCTACTTTTGGCACAAGGCCAGAAATTATCCGAGTGCATTACTGGTGCTTTATCTTATCGACCCCGTAAGGATGAAAGGCAAAGTTAACCTCGGTGGGATTTGAATTCAGACCGCAAAGGCCGTAACTCTATGCTGCAGAGCATAGCGTCCGAAACTCTACCGATACTGCTGGTTTCCGATTTAGGCACACAGTCATCAATGTTGGGGGCAGAGGGGGAAAAGTCGATTAAATCGACCCCAATGCGTAGGCAAAGCTAACCTCGGTGAGACATGAACCCAGAAAGTTAAGAGCCGTAACTGTATGCCGCAAAGTATGTTGTCCGACACTGTACCGATACTGCCGATCCACATCAAATGATTCAATAAAACACAACATATACATAATTAGTTTTTATGTGCTTAATGTTCTGTTTACTAATTTATTTATTCATTTCTTTATTTATATATTTATTTTTGTACATGCGCGTGCTTTATGTCCACGAATGAGTTAATCGTCTAAAATTTTAGATATATATTAATTTAGTTTTACATCAGCCACTACAAGTTGAAATCGGAGACGGATTATAAATGAATAGTTTTTCATAAGTATTTCATCAGTGCATCTAAGAACTTTTAATAGTTATAGATAACTCATATAGATCTTACTAGCTAAGCATCTATACTGTCAGAAAATATATGTTTCTCCTTCCAATTACTTTCTCACTATTTTATACAATATACGAAACAATATATATTACAACAGTACTATATATAACCCCCCCCCCAAAAAAAAATGAGTATATATATATATATATAATATATATATATAGATACACTCATACACACACACATACATATATATATATATATATATGTATGCATGTATGTGTGTTTGTGTGTGTGTGTGTGTATCATAGATAATTTACACGTACACAATATAAACTTCAACGCACATATACAGTAAACACATTCAAACTTACATTCACTCACACATAAAAGACCAGAATTACGCACCACACGGATACTCGCATACATACACAAACATTGATACTTTATGGAATAAACCTTTAAAAAACATACACGTTTAACCCTTTAATGTTCAAACCGGCCAAAACCGGCCAGAATTCTCTACCTCTTTCTGTTGAAACTGTCTGTAACTGGTCGCTCAAATTGATGTTAAGGTATTGTTCTCAAAATAAATACTTTCAAAATCTCATAGATTCGATATTATGTGAGATGATTATGTGAGGTAAAGCCTTTACCATGAAAACATAATAGTATATATAGAGTAATGTGAATGCTAAAGGGTTAAATATACACATACACGCACAAATAATATCGACACTTATACACACAAATTTCAGTTTGCATTCCACAATCTTTACCAAGACCACCTAACGGTTTGTTTTGTTTACTCCCATTGTCTTATTTTATTTATATTTTTTTTTACTACAGACTACCTTATATTTTCTGTATTTATCCTTTGAAATATATATATATATATATATATATATATATATATATATAGAGAGAGAGAGAGAGAGAGAAAGAGATGGAAATGCTCTTCGCCGATTACATAATGTTTAATAACATTACCTAAACATATAGTTAATAAAGGAAACAAATACACAGGAATGCAAAAATACACAGTTATATAAGGTTCACGCTTGGAGGAAATGGACGAGTGCTCGACGTTTTGGACAGAAGGCTTTCATCAGAAAGATGCGGATAAGAAGAGAACAGGAAGATGTATAAACGTATTGTGTGAAAGTTAGTAAAATGTTGTAGCGAGGAGATTGACAGGAAGGGGATAGTAGGGGAAAGGTCCGGCCTTCGGGGTAGGGGCCAAATTGGAGAGTACAGGGGTGTCAAGTGTGTGCTTTTGTTAGTGTGCCGGAGGATTGAAATTGGTACATGTGCGTTGCTTAAGTATGTGGGGGAGTGTGATCACATGGGTGTCTCAGAGTCTTATATATTTGTTGTGTGCACAATGGTGTGTGCATGTGTGTGTGTGTGTGTGTGTGTGTGTGTGTGTGTGTGTGTGTGTGTGTGTGTGTGTATATGTATATGAGTTCTTAGCTTTGTTGTACATGTGTGTGCGTGTAAGTGTATGCGTGCGTGTGTCCGTGTGTGCTTGTGGGGCTTTCTTCTGTTGTTTGTATGTATGTATGTTAGTGCGTTCGATTGTGTGTAGGTATGTATTATCACGTATGTATCGGATCAGTGTGTGTGTGAGTGTGACTACAGGTGTGTATGTAGGTGACTATTTCTATGTATGTGAAATATATATATACTTATTATGGATTCTCCCATCGTATTTCGTCGATGAGGGTTCAACAAACATCTCTGTTCATTTTTGTATGGTTATTCCCTAAATGGCAGCTCACAGCAGCTGCTGATTTACACACCACGCCGCATTTAGTGCAGATTGTAGGATTTTTTGCGAGGTAGAATGAAAATTTTGTCGCATCTTGGTGTTAGATCATATATCACGAAGACGAGATTTTTCAAAGTTCTTTATACCTTCATGGTAGACAGTTCTCCATTTTCGATGAATAACAGTTAGGGCTTCAAAATAAGTAAGAAACATGTTCAAAGACTTAAGATTGTATTCCAGTTTGTTTATATCTGAGTAATGTCTGCTTACATTAAGTGCACCATTATGAATTTGAACCTATAACAGTACCTTGGGTTGCGTTCCTTAGTGATTCGTATACATGAACATCCCCAACAAAGCTGGCATTGCATCAGAAATCAACCTGATGTTGCACCTGGTATTGGTATTGGAGACGCTGTCAGAAAGTGCATAAACAGAGATAGGGTGAAGATATTTGTGAAAGATATCAAACCGGGGGCAGTGAAGTGTCCGTGATTCCAAGCCGCATAAAAGTATTGTCAATCCCACTGCATGATAAACTGCAACTTTCGTTTTCAGGAATACACATCTGGCATCCCATAGACGATGATATAAGTTACCAAGAACGTCAGCTGCTTCGGTGGATTAACGATTTCATCATCCAAGGATACAGAAGGACTCACCTTTGTGAAGGAGTTCACTAACTTCAGATCCTTGACATTAAGTGTCAAGCAAATGGAAATTCCCATGCCCCGGCTGTCCCTGCTTATGATTTCTGCTTGTCTAAAGGAGCTTTTCAAAAATAACACCGAATTTCGTGAGCTATCTTTGGATCAAGTATGTTCTCTGTTTGTGTTTTCCGTAATCTTTTTTTTTTGCTTGTTTAACTAATAATGCAATTCGCAACTGACGAGGTCACCAACGTCTTGCATCATGAGCTGATGATGTAACTTGGTCATTGAAATACCTATAGTGTTTCTTGTAACGTTAAACTTTAAAACGATATTTCCTCTCCAGCCTTCTGTTGTTTTAAATAAATATTTAACTCCATTCTTGCATAACCCACGGGATTCACACCCATGATGGAAGTGTTGCATAACGTAGAGTGCTGTTCTTACTAATGAAGGATGGGTTACCAACCGCAATGACCATTTCTACCGATTAGTGAACCACATAACATATATTTTATATATATATATATATATATATATATATATATATATATATATATATGTATGTATATACAAATATATTACACAGAGAGAAGTGTGTTACACAGTGAGAAGTGCGTAAAAAATATTACATGTGAGTTTAACCGTTACTGTATGGAGAAAAATAGCAATTAAATAGAAAAAAAAAACTAAGTCAGAATCAAATCTCTGAAGTAGTGTTTTAAATTACTAACGTATAACTATAAGCTTGCTGACACGAATTTAGTTCGTTTTACCACAGAAATGTGTGGTGTAACAGCCCATAGGATCCTGCGGAATACTTTAATTCCGAACCTTGTATATATGTATGTATATATATATATATATATATATATATATATATATATATATATATATATATATATATATATATATATCATAAAACATGTCTATAGAACCACAAGATAAAATATATACTATTTCCTCTCCCAATTAGCATAATTAACTATATAAAAAATCGAATAGACCAGGCTATAAGAATGAGGCTTCTATGAAGGAATCTCCGACAAATAAGCAAAACTACCGCTTCGTGTCGGCCGTAGTGGAATATTTATCGAATATTTCGACAGCGTAATCGCCTAGATACAGTCAACTAAGCAGAATTAGGTTTAAAATAAACTAGAAGAAAATAGAATACATTTAAACACCTCTACCATGGTTTCGTCCGTGTTTTGAGTTTTCCAATAATTATGTAATAATTATATAAACTCGAGCGCCGGATTCTTCAGGAAGCTCGCTCATATCTAGACATTAAATTTTCCAAAACGATCGCGCCAAGAATTCATTTCAAAATAGCTAAAAATCGTGACGTAGTCGCGGTCAAGTTTTATGATATATAGCTCTGATTGTTTAATTTATTAATTTTTCATTGAGCCACAAAGTGACCGGTTGCAAAACACGTATATGTATGTGTATGTATATATATATGTAAACTTTTATATATATATATATATATATATATATATATATATATATATATATACATGGAAAGTTATATTTAAATTGTTGGGTTACAACTAGTAAATATTTATAACTGATATAAAAAGCACTCAACAAGTATTTGGAGTATATTTACGATATTAAATAAATGGAAACTATATTTATAAAACCATATTTATTTCATCATATATATTTCAGGGATATCATATTAACAATATGTTATGCCTTCTTCAGACAAAATACAATATAGACAGTTTTATAAATAAATAGATTTGACATACCGTTCAACATCGACTTGTATTTGTAAAGTTGATTTGGCAGATCAACTTTTCAAATACAAGTCGATGTTGAACGGTATGTCAAATCTATTTATTTATAAAACTGTCTATATTGTATTTTGTCTGAAGAAGGCATAACATATTGTTAATATGATATCCCTGAAATATATATGATGAAATAAATATGGTTTTATAAATATAGTTTCCATTTATTTAATATCGTATATATATATATATATATATATATATATATATATATATATATATATATATATATATACATATAGTCCTTCATCAGAAAATAGAATGAACAAGTAAAGAAGAAGTAGGAAGACTGAGGATATGGGCAGTGGTAGAAACGAAAATAAATTGGGGGTTTAGGTGGAGACAAAACAGGTCTAGGAAAACTGTTGATGGTGGTGTTTTGTGTAAGGCAATATTTTAAAACATGGTGATCAAGTGCCTCTGCCTGAAAAGGAAAAGGCCGTTTTGTATATCTGTATATAGAGGTATGCGTGTGCGCGTGCGTATACGTGTGTGTGCGCGTGTGTGTGCGCGTGCGTATACGTGTGTGTGCGCGTGTGTGTGCGCGTGTGTGTGTGAGAGAGGGAGAGAGAGAGTGAGTGTGTGTATGTGTGTTTTGGTTATTTGTTCGTAAGAAGATAAGAGGATAAGTATGTATATATGTAGGTATAAGATTGGATGTACAGAGCTGTGTATGTATATATACTTCAGTGTGTGTGTTTGTGTGAGTGTGTGTGCGTCTGTGTGTCAGTTGTTGGGCACACAACACACACACAGAAACAAAATTGCGTAGGACAGAACAAAGGAGAGACACAAAAACAAAGAAAAGAATCCCCAGTCACTGAAGAGGTCACAGAATGTGTGACGAAAGAACTTTGACAATATATAAACAACTATCTCGTTGTGGAACCAACCAACCAACCAACCAGAAATTTATAAATTCCTAAATTTATAAATTTATTATAATAAATTGAAGTGAAAGCAACTGGTGTGTGTGTTTCTTATTGGCAACATGACCCTCCCAAAGCATAACAATATCGGTTTCAACACACGATTTCAGATAAAGAATCTTGCTAAAC
>OZ024740.1:265279580-265287080 GCA_964016885.1 Eledone cirrhosa | reverse complement strand
GGGTGTGTGGATAGTGTGAGTGCGTGGCTATATGTACAGGTGGGTGTGTGCCTGATAGGGGGAGGTTTGGGGATATTGGTATTGTCAGTTGGGGGAGCGTGGCCGGGGTGGGTGGGAGTGTTAGTGTTGTTAGTTGTGGGGTGGGCCAAGAGGGTGGGCGGTGAAAAGGAGGAGTGTATTAGTGGTGTTAATGTGGGATATGTGTGTGTATGTGGGGGAGACAGGGTGGTAATGCTAAAGGAATAGGGGTGGGGAGTTTAGGTTTGGGGGGTCTCTAGGGTGAAGATAGTACGTTGTTCGACCGTGAGGCGGGTGGCGGGTTCCGGTGGCATTGTGTAGGCCACAGACTGTGAGGTGGTGGGCGGAATATCCAGGGGAGCCAGAGTGGTAGGCCATGGGGGAACTCCCGCCGAGACGAATATCCCGGAGGTGTTCAGTGAAACACTCCGCCAGGCGACGTCCAGTCTGTCCGACGTAGGTTTCCCTGCACGGAGTGCAGCGAAGTCCCTAGACTAGGTTGGAGGAGGTGCAGTGGAAGGCGTGCCGGACAGAGAGAGAGTGGCCGTTGGAACCCTGCAAGATGGTGGTGTTGGTGATGTAGGGAAGGTGTGGCAACGGGGCCTGGAGCAGAGAAGGGGACCGGGGGGGGTAAGAGCGTGGGTTGGGGGCTAGGGAGCTGCGGACGAGGAGGGTGCGGAGATTGCGTGCGCGTTTGAAGGAGGGGTGGTAGAGGGGGTCGGACTGGAGGTGTCGGAAAAGGCGAAGGATGGTGCGGTGGAGGGGTAGGGTGGAGGCGTTGTAGGTGATGGGGAATGGGAAGCGGTGGGTGGGTGTGCGGTGGCGTAGGGTTAGGGTGGTGGAGCGGTGGACAGGACGGGTGCGAGTGAGGGTGGTGTGGACGAGGGAGGGGGCTAACCTCTGCGGATGAAATGTCTGACTAGGGAAAGGGTTTGTGACCTAAGTCAGCATCTCGGCTGCAAAGCGACGGATCTGGAGGTGTTGGGAGTAGGGAATAGAGATTGTTGTGTGTGTAGGGGTGGCAGGAGATAAAGTCGAGGTAGGGGTGGGAGTCGGTGAGTTTGAAGAAAGCGGAGGTGACGAGGGAGCGGTGGGAGGGGTCGATGGCGACGGAGATGTCTAAGAAGTGGACGTGGGTGGTGGAGATAGAGGTGGAGAAGTGGAGGGAGGGGTGGAAGGAGCAGAAGAAGAAGAGAAAGGAATCGAGCTATTCTCGGGTGAGGGTCGTGGCTCCGATACAGTCGTCGATGTAACGTCCGTACAGTTCAGCGTGGGGCCGGTGTACTGGGGAAAGATTTCGGCCTCAACATGGCCAACGAAAAGGTTGGCATAGTTTGCGCCCATTCTTGTGCCCATGGCAACCCCTGTGACCTGTTGGTAAAACTCACCCGAGAAGTAGAAGCAGTTAAGAGTGAGGACCAGCTCGGCGAGGCGAAGGGAGTTGGGGTGGAGGGGATGGGGGAGGGGCGAAGGTCGACGTAGTGCCTGAGGGCACGTAGACCGTCGGCGTGGGGGATGACAGTATTAAGCGACTTGATATCTAGGGTGACGAGGAGGGGGTGTGGACCGCGTGGGAAAGTGAATGTGTCGAACAGGCGAAGGGCGTGGTTGGTGTCGGAGCTGTGGGAAAGCAGGGTGGTGACGAGGGGGGGGGGGGAGTCAAAAAGGCGGAGATGAATTCGGTGGTGCAGTTGCAAGAGGAGACGATGGGGCGGCCGGGGTTGTCGGGTCTGTGGAGTTTGGGGAGGAAGTAGATAGTTAGTGTGCGAGTTGTGCGGACGATTAGGTGGGAAGTGGTGGGAGGGAGGAGAGAGGAGGAGACAAGGTGTTGGATGTTAGAGGAAACTTGTTGTTGGTAGAGGGGTGTGGGCTCGGATGGTAGAGGCGGTAGAAGAGGGGGTTACATAGCTGCCTGAGGGCTTCGGCTGTGTAGAGGTCAGCACACCACACCACCACGGCGGAGGGAGCGGAGAGCGATGAATTTGCCCCGTGAGATGTTATTCCGTTTGGAACTGTGGCGGAAGTCGAAGCGATCTACTGCGCTACGGCTGGCATCGACGAACGCGTCCAGGGTACTAAATTGCCCTGGGCCGGCGTCCAAGAAGATGGTCGTCGGCCTAGGGCGAGAAACGGGTCTCGGGCGTTCGGAGCCAGTGGCGTTTGATGAAAATGTGCCTGTAGCTTCGTGCCTCGCACGAATCGCTCGACTTCCTTTCGGGTGCGGAACTCGTCACTGTGCGGAGTGTGGGGTATGAAGCGAAAGCCTCTACTGAGGAGTGAACGCTCAGGTGCGGAGAGGGGGAGGTCAGAGTGTATGGTGGCAACAAGTGGGGGGTCGGCGTGGGTGGGGTTTGGGGGTATGAAGGAAGACGGGAGGATGTGGCTGGTTGATGGGGGGGATGGGGTATATATATATATATATATATATATATATATATATATATATATATATATATAACAAAGGAAATGTGGTAAGGAACCAGGTGGACTATAACGCACCAGAGTACTCGATACTTTGTGTAGTCGTGTGCGTAATAGAAAAAGAGTCAAGTCCCCGAGGGCAGAGCTCACGCCATTTCGACGGCTATTTCTGGACTAAATTAAATTGTTAGCATGGTGTTGATCTAGCCGAACTCTTCAAGAGACAATACCATATATGGGCATGTGATAATCAAGCTTTTCTGAAGGTTGTAGTTATCGAAAGGAGTGGTCGAAGTTCTTTGTAAACACAGTTAAATTTTCATGGCGTCGGGTAGGAGGTGGGGCAGCTGAACTTGCCTGTAGAACTAAGAGGGAGTGGGTGCAGCCGGTCAAACGTTAAAAGTAAATTCTATACAGCAATTTCTAAGGTGTGTGGGTAATGTAGGCTAGCTAGAAAGCAAGCGAAAATAGAATTATACAGGAATCTGAAAGATGGGTAATTATAAAATTAAGAACTAGAGTCTAAAACAAGAAAACCGGGATTAATAAAATACATCTAATTCAGTACCCCGGGGCTTCGTCTCATAACGGTGAAATATCAATAACGATGCACCCCCCTAAAAAAGAAAACAGCTGCTTTATTTTTAGCTGGTGTTGTGTTTTCAGCCAATACTATATAGATTTCACAAGGGTGGGGGTACTGAGGCTACAAAAACCCGATGCGTTGCCTCGGGGTAAGCGTATGCCCATATATGGAATTACCCCTTGGAGAGTTCGGATATATCAACACCACGCTAAAAATTTAATTTTGTCCAGAAACAACCGCTGAAACGGCTTGAGCTCTGCCGTCGGATCCTGATACTTTTCCTATATATATAAATATATATATATATATATAAGTTAAAACAATGAAATAAAAATTCAAGTCATAGAAATATACTTCACTGCTTTACGATCGTTTCTAGGTGATGATAATACATCGTAATTATACTTCGTTATCCTACTATGTAAGGTTAGTTACAAAATATCAGATAAGGAAAATATTTACTTATATTGCTTTTGACAACAGCTGGTGATATGCATGTAAGTACATATTTTCCTTATTTGATATTTTGTAACTAACATTACATAGATCGATAACGAAGTATAGTTACGACGTATTATCATCACCTAGAAACGATTGTAAAGCAGTGAAGTATATTTCTAATGATTTGATTTTTTATTTCATTGTGTTAACTTATATCATGTCTGTTTTCCTGTTAATGTTTTATTGTTTTCCGGGATTTATTTTAACCTACAACATTTTCAACATATGGATTACATTGAGTTCTTCATGCAGACGGGACCCCACTACTTTCAGTGGATACCTCTGTGTATTTATATATATATATATGACCAGTTTGTTTTACTTCCATGTATGAGTGGTGAAACTAAAATATTTTGACGAAGAACCTTACGGTCTTTAAAGTTGGGAGGAGGAGAGAGAGAGAATTGTATTGATACGCGTAACACCCACCCATCCTCGCACGTGCAAACATACACAAAATCAAACACACAAGCACACATTCATATTTGTATATACATAATAAATACACACACACACACACACACACATATATATATATATACATTTATGTGAGTCACCACTGGATAGAACTGGTCATTCCGTACGTTTAAATATGATGTAATAGTAGGAAAAACACCCATCTCTACGCAACTCATCCATCGTTGATGTTTAATACGGTGAGTGGTTTCGGGATCGGATTTAGATATTAGTTTGATTAAAATATCAGGGAACCGGGCAGGTGATGTTCCTTTAACATTTTATTGTTGCAAAACACTATAAATATTTCAATGGCCTGTTTACGTAAATATAAACAGAAAATATTTGATTCGGAGATACCCATGTATTATGTGTCTCTGATGATTTCATTTGAATGAAACATTTCTGGTCCTGTAGAAGTCATTTCTATAATAAATTTTGTTATATTCATTTTGTTAATGAACTGAGTACCTTACGTAACCCCTCGATTGAACCAGAGACTTACTATGTGTGTGTGTGTGTGTGTGCGAAAATACGTCATTTTACCGATTATATGAAATGATTTTAATTTTTATTTTATTCTTCTCAAATTCTTTATAGCTAATATCATAATCATGGAATATGTTGGCGATTGTGCTTATCCTTTCAATGTAGAATTGTCAATGAAGGTGAAATGTGAAAGCTATAACCTTAGACCGAAACTGAAGCGAAATTTCAGTTTAAAAATTTCTTACCTCTTGACCTCAAGTTTTCGCCACTGTTTCGGCTACAATTTTAACAAGCAAAATAAAAGTACGAAAATTGTGACGTTAATGTATAGGTATTGCAATTAAAAATTCAGAACTTTCATTATTGAGGAGAGACACATGAGTCGTCGGAAGCTAACTTTAAAGTCGTGTGAAAACAAGAAGTCACAGATTCCGGGTTAATTTTTGATATTTCCGTTCTTTTAACGCAGACATTCATCCGATAATGTGTCTTGCTTTCTGGCGGTAACAACTTGCATTACTTTACCATGAATTGCACGAATCGCTACATAATACTTTAACAAAGAAATCATAAATGTTAAATCTAAAAAAACAACAACAAACAAATTCATCCAAGTGGACTGTGATAAATGTTATATAAAGAATTCAGGAATAATTGAAGATAAAACGAGGCTGTTGGATAATTAATTGCATAAAAATACGTACGAAGAAATAGCAACCAATTCTGAATAAAACAAAAACGAAAAAGCAAGTAATAAGAGGGCGCTTAGTTATTTCACATAATGTTTCCTCTTGTATTTAGTACGTTTCGTTGTTTTTATTCTTGATGTTGTTGAGTTCCATGCCAACCTTGAACACGTAGTTCTATGATCGTATATGTGTGTATATATATATATAATTACATACATACAATCATAGGTCTACTTGTTCAAGATTGACATGGATTTCAGCAACATCAAGTATATATATATATATATTGATTTACACCTCATTTATATATAAACTCTCACAAGTTTACTTTTCCCTTCAAATGTTCATGATTCTTATTTCCCATTTGTAATTATACCCTTCATCTCCAACCACCCAGCTTTGCACAGTTTTTTCAAAAATATAAGATATAAATACACTTATTTCATTAATTTCTTTTGGTCTTGTACCCATCGCAATAAGCCCCATCACTTAACCAACCTCTCTTAGCTTAAAAATACTTCCTCGTTTCTAAACTACAATATTTTATTACCTTTCAACTTTATCAATTTAATAACCAATGTCATTTAGGCCATCACAATCTGACTATCCCAACAAAAACCCAATATCATTCTCATTCCATCTTAACTTCAAAAACTGACAAAAATCTAATCTTTTTATTTTTATTACATCTTTTCATCTGTACATACTCTCTTACACCGTTCTACTCCCAGACAACCATAGCCCCTATCTTCTTCACCCTCTGATATATGTGTATGTATACATCTTCAATATAACAGAACAGTTTGAAAATCGCACCGAATTTGAGAAAGTTCTCCAGAGAGTTTACAAAGACTTAATGTTCTGCACAGAAGTTAACAGGGAATTACCAGGACTAATATCAACAACGACTTATTGTAAAGATTTGAAATATTAAAGAAAATCAACCACCAGTGAAGTCATTCTCCCCTCTTTTTCAAATATACTATATATACATACACACACACGCACACTCACACACACACGCACTCACACACACCCACACACACACACACATCCAGAGTTGACATTGCACTCAGTTCTCCTTTGGGAGCCCCTACATGGACACACTAGAAGAGGAAGACCAAGGTTAACGTATGTTGATGCCCTAAGGACAGACACTGGTCTGTTGGAGATGCAGGACATGGCAGCGATAATGAGGGGCAGAGACCGCTGGAGAGAACTCGTCCATGGATCTCGGGAGTTTTACCCGCCTTAGATATATATATATATATATATATATATATATATATATATATATATATATATATATATATATATATATATATATATTATGTGTGTGTGTGTGTGTGTGTGTGTGTGTATGTATATATATATATATATATAAAAGCAAACCGAAATAACAAATATCAAAACAAACGACACAATATGGTGAAGAAATATTATATTATTAGTTTTATTCTTGATATAGTAGGAAAAGGGTCTTAAAGTTTCGGACAGTATTCCTTCATCAGAAGAAAGAATGAGAAATTAAAGAAATAGAAAGATTGAAAGGAGGGCGGAAACGAAAGAATGGTTAATGCTATATATGGTGGTTATAAAACTGATTCATCTTTGCGGAATTTCTCTTCCGCAACACACCGGTGGATAAAGTCAGTGTATATGGTGTCAGTTTTGTCCCCAACTAAGCACGTATAAAAACGCTTAGCCAAATACGAATATACACACACACATGTACACATACTTCATGTGGCATTTGAAGGTAATGTATTAAGGCCAGATTCCCTACTTTGTGGCAAAAGGTTCAGACATTTTTACGTCATACAGATAAATAATAAATCTATTCTAAACCGGGTGTAAAGCAAATAGCCTACATCAATGTACTCAACGCATTGTACTTATGTATTTGTTACATATAATATACATAAGGTAGTCATCTGCAAAATATTCTTTGCTCGATCAATCCAACAATAGCTCAACAATTTTATTCTTCTTAGTAACAAATAGTGCACGTGTGTATTTGTATTGCGTTTGTGTGTGTCTGTGTGTGTGTGTGTGTACGCGTGTGATGTGTTTGTCCCGTAACATGGTTCACATAAAACAGCTCCATTAAATTACCTGAAGTTGGACCACCAGCATGACACCATTCCAACAACTAAACAGAGTAAAAGAATGTATTTTCTCTTTAATATTAAATAAACTGCAATTAATGTTATTTAAACGAACACGATTTAATTGAAGTTTTAATATCAATATCAACTTGCAAACAAATATACGAAATTTCCGTTCTTGACGGTGAAAGTACATGGCTTAGTCGTTAGCTTTCTCACATCAGAATCGCAT
>OZ024740.1:265249580-265272080 GCA_964016885.1 Eledone cirrhosa | reverse complement strand
ATATATATTTATATATATATATACACACACATATATATATAATATACATATACACACACACATATATATATATATATATATATCTAAAGGTATTACCGAGTCTTGCAGCTAGTATGTGTGTGTGTGTATATATATATTGTTATACTTTGGGAGGGTCATGTTGCCAATAAGCAACACACGCACCAGCTGCTTTCACTTCAATTTATTATAATAAATTGAAATGAAAGCAACTGGTGCATGTGTTTCTTATTGGCAACATGACCCTCCCAAAGTATAACAATATCGGTTTCAACACACGATATCAGATAAAGAATCCTGCTAAACAAATTCAGAAACGAAATATATATATATATATATATATATATATATATATATATATATATATATATATATATATATATATATATATATATATATATATACATATACACACACACATACATACTAGCTGCAGTACTCGGTAATACCCGGGAAAGGTGAATTTTTTGTGTGGAACTATTAATAGGTATTTAAGTCATAAGTCCTTCTTCCATCCAGCTTTCTTCATTCAAAGTGAATAAGACGGGGAAGTTTGAGCTCGAAAAGTATCGAACTTATTCAACAAACTTCTGTATAAGAATAGCAAACTTACTGCCTTAGCGCTCAAGAACAAACAAATAAAAATTGAGGAAGTCATCGCAATTATTGAATGAATTATAACCGAGTGAACATATTCAGTTACTTTTCAAGCACCCTGTATATCACCGTTTGTAAACCCTTTGAATGACTGAAGTAATTCAACAAAACCATACAATTTTACCCCCTATAGTAGACATAACACGAGAAAACGCACCATAATAAGTCGGATAAACAATCAGAGGTATTGAACCTAAGGAGGGCCTTGTAACGTTCACTGTTGCAAAGTGTCAATAATGGGAGAGAAGTTATATCTTCTTAATTTGTGTTAATCTTCCCACGATCCGACACCTCGAAATATCGACAAAATAAACTCTACTCTCAAAGACGTCATGTTACAATTAACATGCCGGGAGTACGGGTATTCATCAACATACGATTTGGGTTTTATTCTTCGGACTAATCTCATTGTAAGCCAACTTCCAGGTCATTGACCATCACACTTTTTTATAACTTATAGAATCTTATCGGGTGCCAATTGTTAATCGCTTTAACGTGTCAGCCGTCACAAACAGTCATGACCGGCATGGGCTGTTGTTCGGATTCTATAGATCGATTGGTTATTGATTAGGCGATATCCGCTGATGAAGCCGCATATGCTGATTGTGCATTGTTGCATAATATATGCAGACGGATGGTGGAGTGCACCTTACTGCTGCGTTAGTGCGGCAGAAACTCGAGTCCGGGAACCATTATAGGCACCCGTGTTACGTGTGTTGTGTTGAAGCAAATAACTATGTGTATACTCTGGGAATGTATCTTACATTGCCCATGGACTACGCTGAGATACAACCGCTACTAGCATTGATAAATATGCTGGGTCCGTCAACTCCTTATATGTATATATATATATATATATATATATATATATATATATATATATATATATATATATATATATATATAGAGAGAGAGAGAGAGAGAGAGAGAGAGAGAGAGAGAGAGAGAGAGAGAGACATCTGTCAGTCTTCAAACATAAATTAGATTGTCGTCTGCTTTGTTTGAAATATATTTATGTATATTTCTAACAAGTTGTTGCCTCGTTTTGGAAACTAAATTGTGGGAGTAGATAGGTGAGTAGTGGGAGGTAGGGTTTAACATACAGTATTAGTATCTTCTCTTTCCCCACTCTCACTGAAACGTCTTCTCTTTCCACCTCTGTAAAGATGTTCCGAGCGGTTCCATTATTGATTTTTATTGAAATCCAATTCGTCAAGCCTGTTTTTAAATATTAGTAAAGTTTCCTCAGGATCAGATCATTGGTGTAGGCAACAACTGGTTATACACAGATACACAGACAGAAATTGCCATTTATATAGCAGATATCAGTGCATATCTACTGTCTTCGCTCCAGTAAGTAGTGTTTTAATTGATTCATCTTCTCCCAGATGTTCATCTCCTTCATTGAGGATAAGTTCGTTGGATTGTTTCAAGTTTTGCAGTTTATTTGAATATTTGAGTTGAGCTTAGCTGAGAGAAATAGTACCGGTGGTTGAGGACAAATGTCCTCCAGAGGATCAAAATATAAAAACACACACGTGGACACACACACACACACGAGCACGCGCGCACACACGTGTATATAATATATATGTGTGTGAGTGTATATGTTTGTATATATTTATGTATGTACTTAAGATGAGCTGCTGAAGGTGCAGGAAATTTGGCCTTAAGCTTATCTAGAATAAATAATCCAACCAAATCAGTCACTTGGGGCGAGTCACTGGAACCCATAGTGAGATCAAAGTTATTCGGATGATCTTTCCTTGTCCATAGATCCCAATTAAATTCTATCATAGTTCTTCTAGCTAATAAAATTATATCTATTTCTATTTGAGTAATGAGAGTAAGATCAGCAACAAATGATAGAACTTTATCAAGAGGGGGAGAGATAGAAGCATAATAGTTATTTTTATCAAATTGTAAGAACCTTATTTTGCTACAATTATATAAGTTTTTGAACCAAAGGATAACATCAGACTTAACCTTATTTTATTCTTTATTTGAGCGTTTATTCTGTCAAATATTCTTTTACTTAGTCTACCTATATCCGAAGTGGAGGGACAATTTAGTCTTATAGTAGGGTTATTTTGGAAATCTATTTCATGATCCTTCAGATTAAATCTATGTGTTCTAGGTGTAAAAGGTTCAGTATATTTTTCTAAGTCAAATTGTTTAGCAATAACTTCCCCTGTCTATTAATATCATCAAGATTAGTAATATTATAATTTTTAAAGAGTTCGTTATAAATAAATTGATGGCATTGTTCATAATCTAAGTTATAGATATACCCTGTTTTATCGGCATGCACTTGGATTTTCTAGTTCTTAATATAATAATTCTTAATAAGTTAACGTTAAATCTAGCTTTTTTAGAAAATTGTTGCAATATTTGGGGGCGGGAAGTTTCTAAGTTTAATAGAGGTGAATGTATGTATGTAGATATATATATTCATGTATGTATATATCTATATTGGTATATATATATATATATATATATGTATATATATATATATATATATATATATATATATATATATATATATATATATATATATATATATATATATATATATATATGAATAAAGTTAGTCCTTCATCAGTGATCTTCCAACCATCATTGGTATTTCATCGCTTTATAGACCATATACCTCCGGTTGGTGCGAGCAACGGCTAAAAAAAGTCGTTGGGACACGTAAATAAAGGGGACACGAGAGTGTAAACAAACAAAGATGGTGAAGCAACGAAAGATGAGGAAGAACGAGTCAAGTCCCAAATTTCCATGAATATAAATTCGGTGAAATCGTGAACGAGAGAGAATAAAGACCATCAAACCTGGTTGGAATGTGAGCAAGGAAGGAATTCCGTACAGGTCTAACGGGAGGAAGAAGGGATCTAGTCTGTGAATTCGGTGAACGTAAGTTCTGTGAAATCGTAGACGAGAGAGAGAAAAAAAGCGACCTGCCTGACCAAGGGTGCGAAAGAAAAGAATTACGCACAGGTCAAACCGGAAGAAGGAGGAGGAGAGGTAGTAACAGAGAATGAGTGAGTGAGGGGTGAGGAAGAGGCTAACAGAGAGAGTGACTGCTAGAGAGGGTAAAGATACAGAGAAAAAGGAAGCAGTAAGAACGAAATAGACGGGTCACAGCTTTTAAAAAAATATGTGTAAATATGAGAATAAACGTGCTGCGTAGTTGCTAATGGGTTACCTATGAATAAAGTTAGTCCTTCATCAGTGATCTTCCAACCATCATTGGTATTCCATCGCTTTAAAGACCATATACCTCCGGTTGGTGCGAGCAACGGCTAAAAAAAGTCGTTGGGACACGTAAATAAAGGGGAAACGAGAGTGTAAACAAACAAATATATATATATATATATATATATATATATATATATATATATATATATATATATATATATATATATATATATATATATATATATATATATATATAGAGAGAGAGAGAGAGAGAGAGAGAGAGAGATGTGTGTGTGTGTGTTTATGTATTCGTTTATGTCTATTTTTCCTTATCTTTTATAATATTTTTCATCAGTTTTTATCAAGCTTATATATTTCTCTTCTTATATTTATCATATAACATTTTTTTTTTTAAATTAGTTTTATAGTAATGTGCTAGGGTGTTTTGACGTTGTATTTCATAATTTCCATTAAAAAAAAATGTAAACATTCTCTGTAACTGATGGCTCTTGATTGCTTTGGTCAGATTATATCGAGGCTTTATTTTGCTGGCCTTGTGCCTAAAGTAGAAACAATTATTAAATAACCGGTTTTGAAAAGTCCCAGGAGGGGTCAAATGTTCATAAATCATCATTTAATGTATTAATGTATTCGGTGTCTATTTTAATGAATAATTTGCTTCTAGTGTAATTGTTATTTTTAGCGCAATAGGATTTTATATACAGACCTTTATGGAAAATTCTTCCAAAGTGGTTTGATACATCGCCTATTGTATTGCTTTTATAATAAATAACTCTATTTTGAGCTTGGTTTAACTTCTCCACCTATCTTTATAATTTTTTTATATTGTTTTTGTAAAAAACGATATTTATTTTATATATATATATATATATATATATATATATAAATGAAAGGTATAGAAATTGTTTTAGCGAGAAGCTAACAGTATTCCACAATATATATATATATATGTATATATATATATATATTATGTGTATAATTAAATTAAGGCTGTCATGTCTGAGAGATATGCACCATATTCACTGCAGAATAAGCTCAAAGATTCCAATGAGTAGATCTGAGCATTTTATATAAACTAGAAGTAGATAGACATATATAGATATAAAATAAACACACGAAACAATCTTAGATATGTGTGCTTACACACTTTACAAATTATTCCCTGAGATTGTTTCATGCGTTTATTTTATATATGGATGCTACATTACAGAATATGGATGCTACACTATCACTTAAGGAGGTGTTCGACTGAGTAATTGGTTCATTTTTATCTCAGGGAATAATTTATAAAGTGTGTAACCACACATAGCTAGGTAGGTAACTAATTAAAGTTTAACTAGAACTTCAAATATAGATACCTTTTAAAATGCTTAATCTCCTTTGTATATATTTCTTTAAATAAAAAATATATTTCATCAATTAATCACAGTGGTGAAATCCCGGATGGTCACCAAAGGAGAAGATCCAACCATTTGCGTTTACACATCAAATGCAAATCTGTGAATGACTCGAACCACGTGTTGCATTTTATAAAAAATACAGACATCGTTCCGCGTCATCCCAGTGGCGTGAATAGGATTATCGACAGCTAGAAATAGCAGCTAAGTCCATTCAACTGAATTAGCTCTACAGTTAAGGGGCCGTATATATATCCAAAATTAAATTAAGGTTGTCATGTCTGAGAGACATACGCCATATTCACTGCAGAATAAGTTCAAATATTCCAATGAATAGATCTGAGCATTTTATATCAACTAGAAGTAGATTGACATATATATATATAAAATAAACACACGAAACAATCTTAGATATGTGTGCTTACACACTTTACAAATTATTCCCTGAGATTGTTTCATGCGTTTATTTTATATATGGATGCTACATTACAGAATATGGATGCTACACTATCACTTAAGGAGGTGTTCCACTGAGTAATTGGTTCATTTTTAATCGAATTCAGTTTTTCTCCCAAATTTCATTGATACTAAAAACGAAAAAAGTTGTTAATATCCTTGGCATATATGCCCACGCGAATACACATATGTATACATACATAATACATACATATCGCTCTATCTCTCTCTCTCTCTCTCTCTCTCTCTCTCTCTCTCTGTCTCTCTCTCTCTCTCTCTCTCTCTCTCTCTCTCTCTCTCTCTCTCTCTATATATATATATATATATATATATATATATATATACACACATACTTATATGTGTGTGTGCGTATGTATGTGTATGCATGTATATATATGTGTGTGTGTGTGTGTGTGTGTGTGCATGTGTGTCGTGTGAATAGTATTATAATCGTATTCTATAAGGAAGTGAGGAACCCCAAGTCCACCATATATGGACATACATACATGTAATTATATATATATATACATATATATATATATATATATATATACATATACATGTTACAGTACACATACAGTTACATATATGCATACAGACACATACACATACAAACATTCTCTTTCACTCTCTCTCGTTCTCTCTTTCTATCTCACTCTGTATATATATATATATATGAATATGTGTGTGCATGAAGATGCCACATAAGAAATGGCAATAAGAACTAAGAAAGACACCTGTTTATTTGCCTGGTGTTTAAAGGTATATTGTATGACTGAATGACCAAAATAAAAAGAAAAAAAAAGAAAAAACGGAGAGAGAAAAGAAAAAGAAAAATGCGCAGAATATAAATGTCTAGAAGCCTGTGAAGTAGTCACTGGTAATATGCACTCTGCTTCCTGATTCACAGAGATGATTTGATTGCTCGCTTTGATTTTTCGCACGCAAAAGTGTCCAGGATTTCAACAGATTGGTATACGAATAAAAAAAAAAAAAAAAAAAAAGCATAGACAGACCCAGTAAAGAGATAAATAAAATAGAAAAAAATCACCTAATCACTCGAAGTTCAGTGGATGAAATATTGCTGAAAGGGAAATACTAAAGTTCGTGCAAATAAGTAAACGGCTCAAATAACAAAGTTTTTGAATGGCAGTTTCTTTGTATACTAGCAATAGGCGAGTCAGGGTTTGTTATCGAAAGCATTACTTTGCTTTTCTTAGATATTAATGATACGTATTGGTGGTGATAATAATGTTGCCGAAAATGTAAATATTTTCCTTTCTTTTTTGAAGCGCTTTGTGATAAATTTTCTGTCGTTGTATGTTTGTGTTGTTTATAATTTTTCTTGTGAGTCACACAATGCAAATATTTCAATGACCTTGATATAATAAGAGGTCATATCAGATTTCTACCAACATCGAATACCAGTCGTTCTGCTGTCTGCACCTTCACTCATACAGTTTATGATTTGCAAGTTTCACACACGCACATCTCTCTCTCTCTCTCTCTCTCTCTCTTTCTCTATCTCTCTCCCTCTCTCTCTTTCTTAATCTATCTACTAATACTGGGAGATAGTTCAAAGTACTCTGTCTTAATTTCGCTCACGATCTTAAAGCTGTGATGTCAATTCACGGTGGCACATTGTGCCCTTAAGTAAGACACTTTATTTCTCGTTGCTCAATCTGTTTAACTAGAAGGAAATATAAAGTATCTGTGAATCAAATCAAACTTTGTCCCACACTGAACCACGCTGAATCTTCATGAGAATTGCATTAAATGTAGACGTATTTACGGAATCCACACCCACTTGTCCGCTTATTTCCCAAGTAAATTGATCCATTAATCAAATAACAAGAACACACATCGCAGCAATCGACGGAATTCCAGCAACAGCCTCAAAAATATCTGAATGTGTGGTGTTTTTCAGCGTTGGTTACGCTATTTATATCCTATATGTTCTTTTTTTTTATAATATTTATTGTTTTCTTCATATCTTTTTCACCCTTCGTCGACAAATACGTGATTTTAATAATTCTTATATATTTACATTGAAAGACAAATAATATTTTACTTGTTATGATAATTGGAAGTTAGTAATTTTTAAGACATTGCTGTCATCTATGCCGAGGTTACACCTTTTATCGTCCTTGAATTGAACTCAGTTTATACTGATTTATAGCGAATTGTGATCTACTATCCAACTGCTATGAGCACAGTTTTTGACATATCATTGTGTTTATGTATGTTAAGCCGCTGACTTGGATTAGATGACTGAGCGTTGGATTAGATGCCTCATTATTTGTTCAAATCTCACCGTGGTCACATTCGCCATTTAATATTTCCGGGTTCAGTGGATGTGGATTGGTGGAATAGGATGTTTCTGTGCGTTCTGATTATAAAATTCCACTTGCTGGTCTAGGATTTGATAGTTACCAGGTTGTGCCAGCAACGGAAAATTCAATGGAAAATGAATTTCTAGATCCAATCTCATGATCGCCTCTATTTTTCAGGTTTCGCTCTATTAACGTTCTTAAGGCTTTTATTTGTAATTTAGCTCATGTTTATATTTATGTTTATCCTTAACCACTTACAGTTTTGATGATATTAAGCTATCGCAGTATTAAATTTGCTTGAAGCTCTGTGACATAATTCTTAAATAGAGTTTTCATCATCCCCAACAAAATAACCCTCTTTAACTAAACAATATATATATATATATATATATATATATATAAATATATATATATATATATATAAATATATATATATATATTTACATATATATATATATATATATGTGTGTGTGTGTTAAAAACAGAATATCAAGTAGCTGCTAGACAGACATCACAAAATAAATATAAGAAAACCACAGGTAATAAATAAATACATAATTATCCATTAATTACAAATTCCATTTATAGGATAATATTGCCTTAATTTTAATAGCGTGATTTCTGGTTTTATTTAAGATCCTATGCATATACACACACACACACACACACACAATATATATATATATATATATATATATATATGATAGGATCTTAAATATATATATTGCTCAAAGAAATTTTACTATTGTTAAGCTTTGTTTATTTATTTTCCCGTTGGCATTTTTCTTAAACAAGGCTGTTCTGTTAAATTTTCTTTAATTTAAATTCGTTGCAGCATAAAATGTATTTTGTTTCTCCGTTTATTTTTTTAGAATAGTTCGCTTTGCTAATTATCAATCAGCTTTGTTTACCATTTTTTCCTTATTTAAGGATTAACCTGGTTTTATTGGAGATTGGCAATGAATTTGTGCAGTTATAACCTGCAATCTCTCTATGTCTCTATCTCCCATAAAAACAAACACATATGCACTCACACATACAAAGAGAGAGAGAGAGAGAGAGAGAGAGAGAGAGAGAGAGAGAGAGAGAGAGAGAGAGAGAGAGAGAGAGAGAGAGAGAGTGAGTGAGTGAGAGAGAAAGAGAGGGAGAGAGACTACATATAAATGTGGTGGATAAAGAACAACAACTATTAATTTACTAACAGATATTGAAAACAATAATTTGCATCATGTATAATACTTTGATATAGTTTGCTATATCCATAATGAAATATTTCGTCGTCCATTTTATCCTAATATAAGTCCTGATATTATTAAATAGTTTCAGTTTCTCAGATCCTTTTATAATTAATATGGACAGTTGATACAATATTTTAAGTTTAATTCGTTTTTTATTAATATCCTTTTGGATACGCTAAAGTATGTTTCGTATGTGAAGGTAGCTGGCGTAGATGATAAAGTTGTTAGGCTCATGATTATAAAGTCATGACTTTCAACTTTACGTGAGGCTTGCAAAACCTACATACGTGGGAGCTGAAGTGATTTATATAGTTTAAACACAACTAAAACAATCTGTATAATATGGAGGTCATATTTAGTATTAGCATTTTTAAATATGAATGCCTCTGTTTATCATATTTTACAGAAATGCTTAGAAAAACGTCGGTGAAGCTAGATTATATAATATAAGGTAATATGATTATTTCTAAATCCAATATTATCAGCAAATGTGTATACACAAATCATTTGACATATCCATAAATAGAAATATCACCCCGCACTTACAGAATACTTATAACACTAATTACGCAATTTTTAATTTCGTAAATTGTTTATTTTTAATTGATTACATCGTCCATTAACTTAAATTGATTGCATTTCTTAAACGTTAGATGATCAAACCTGGTATAATAGCCATATGAGTAGAATAGTATTGAAGTCAAATAATTAGAATTTTATCAAGTATTTCTTTGTGAAACAAGATCGCAAAGGCTAGAAAAGTTGTGATTCACGGCATTTCTGCGTGAGAATTATATTAAATCGATTTTCATTTTAATTTAAACACAAAGTCAGAAATTTAGGTGTCGGAGGGGGGTGTCGATTAAATGGACCTTGGATGAATAACAAATTTGAATTTTGTGGGATATGAAATCTGAAGGTAACTGAAAACTATGTTATTGATAACTTCAAAGCCTATCGTCCGGCACTCCAATGGTTTTGTCAATTCAATTAAACAGTATCGGTCATTAGATATCCTTTTTGATGTCTGTTGTACACCCATCAGTTACATTAAGGGGCAAATGGCTGAGCATACCACATGCACGTTTTTTAAGTTAGTATTCTCTAAAAATCGTCACAACCTGCATTATTATTCCAGATGACCAAAATGCATGACGAATAAGACTCAAATATGTGACCCTACGAAAAGCAAAGCAGAAGAAAATATCAAGTGAAAGATGAACCACATCAGCTTTCAAAATATTCAATCCACAACAAACTCAAGTGAGTGCTGCATTCTCAAGTAGGATGGGGTTGGGGTTACCCACAGTCGGTTATTCAGTTTAAATCATTAACGTCAGCTTATAATCCTTCCCAGCATCTCGTCTACCGACATGCTGTCACTCCCTCTGTTTATTCTACCATTACTGCAATGGTCTCTGCTCCTCGAAGATTGTTGAACTCTTGCCATTTTTCCACAGGTAGGCATGTTTCACTCATCTCTTTTCCTCTCACCAAGCAACTGGTGTGCCCCAGCCAGTTAATATTTTCACGAATGTTGTGCCTTTCTCTTGCTCAAGTCTTTCCCAAAGCAGAGGATCTGCAACAATTTAAATATAAGATCAACGGTAGTGTATCAATTTCTCTGATTTCGGAGAAACTGTTAAAGCCATAAACGCTGCTCCTTCCTCCAACCCTAACAGGTAAAAAATAAACAATAAAAAATAAAGTAAAATGTACGAGCAAACGAAACTTAAGTAAACAAACAAATTTTGCAATACAGTCAATATTTACTGTGGTAAATACTTCTCCTCATTTATATTCTTCCAACCTCATAGCCTGACAGTTGTTCCTTATTTATCAGGACTCGACATCAAGCGTGTGATCTGCAGCTCTATGTTTAGTATCCTTTCAACAACCCATGGTAATTTATAAAAAAAATAAAATAATATATTGAGATCGATGTAATTAGTAGGCAGCAAAAATTATTTTATGCAGAAAAAAACAACAAAAACATTGTCCTTTTAAGTCTCACGAGATTTCTTGACAGGTTTTAATTTCTTAGTTATTATCAAACTATTTCATAAACAAGATATTTTGACTCTCTGTATAGTAACTTTGGATTAAGAGGATATATATACAGCAGAATGTAAACTAGAATCAGTGTCTTAACTTTATGAATTTCAGTCGTCGTAAATTAATTTCTATATTTCGTATTTTGTTAGATGTTAATAAAAAGAACACTTGATATTCAGCATGTATCTCTCTCTCTCTCTCCCTCTCTCTCTCTCTCTCTCTCTCTCTCTCTCTCTCTCTCTCTCTCTCTCTCTCTCTCTCTCTCTCTCTCTCTCTCTCTCCTCTCTCATCCATCCTCTCTCTCTCTCTTATTTTTCTTCATAAAATTATATCTGATACAACCGAAGACAATATCAAACCATTCTATATCCAAAATATTGTTTTTATTGCTAAAATATCTATTATTAGAACTGTTCATATTGAATAAATTTTCTTTTCTTACAAAGTAATATCTTTGCAAGTAGTTATTTTCCTGCCAAATATACTTTTTTCCTTTCCTTCATAATTCTTTTTTTTTTCTGTTTTGTTTTCTATAGATTCCTTTTGGATATGATAAATTTTCTCTTCACTCATGCATGCATATTATTTCGTTTGCAACTGAAACTAAGTGAGGCAGGCGAAAGAGTTCACATCTTACCTTGATTAAGACATCAGGAACCAGGAACTGCATTGCTTCGAATCAAACGACCCCCTCGTTCCTTTTATTTCCGCCATAAGTTGTATAAAATATTGTTTCTTTCCCATCTCTGCATTTTTCTCCATATATCCTTATTAATTCCAGTTGAGCACAGTTATTGCATCACCTTTTACGACCTTTGATAAGACAGCCCTAAAGAACAATTGAAAGTTTCAAAGGGAAAATATTTCCGCCATATACCAAAAAGTATCATAAAATAACTGAAAGAGAAGATTAAGAACTCTATGTTAACTATTGCTCGGGTTAATGTTTGTAGCTGCAAACAGTTTATATTTACAGAGACCATTGCCTTCTACCAAATAGAATTACAGAGTCAAGCATCAACAGAGTGAAGATAACAATAAAAACCAACACAAACGTTGTGTTACTAACAACAGAAACAAGAGAAATAACAACAAGAACAGTCAAATTAATTGTAATAATAATAATAATAATAATAATAATAATAATAATAATAATAATAATAATAATAATAATAATAATAATAATAATAATAATAATATTGGTAATAATAATAGTGGTAATAATAATAACAGCAAGTTGATAATGAGATATTGGTGAGGAAGAAAATGAAGAGTATGTGAGGAAAATTGAAGGAAGAGAAGAATGATTGGAGGAAGAAATCTGAAGGTGAGAGAGCAGTTTGTTGAATAGATAGATTAAAAAGAAACAACATTCGAATAGTAAGATATATGTACAACGATGCGTTAGTGATATGTTCTGTACATAAGTTGCATACGACGATGGCCTGTCTTGATGTCAGATTTCCCGATAGACATAAACAGTGAAGCAAGTGGAGTGGTAAACAACGACATTTGTATGCGTCTTTTATTGATATCAATGACTTCTGGACATACGTATCTGACGGTCAGTGGAATTGTTCACGATTGGTGTGCATTGCTGTAAGGGATCTCTGTACCGGATATTGGAAATTCAAGAGTAAGAAGAATCCTGAAACAGAAGTTGGCTTATTTCATCCTCTCTATTAGCCAGCAGCTATATTGTGTAATGCTAAAGAAAATTCTTTAGCATTCGAATAAATATAGATACCTGGTTGTCTAAGTAATTCATTTAATCCGTCCAACAGCCAATGATAAAGCTAGATACATCAACGGATTAATGAAGCATGAGTTAGATATTTCCTATTTTAATCGACCAGGTTCGAACAGCTAGGCCAACATAGAAAAGTCTGCTTCTTCTATAACGTTCAATCTTCCGTAATTATGTCAACTTTATTGATCTCTTCGTAATAACTACTTCTTCTCCCACCTCACTATATTTATATATATACTTACACCGACACAAATATACTGTGTGTATATATATATATATATATATATATATATGTGCGTGTGTGTGTATGTGAGTGTGTTACTCCCACTCTGTATTCCATCTGTCTTTCTCTCTCCATTCCTTCTCTTCCGCTTCACTCTGTATTATTCATTCTACTTTATATTTTATTTTACCATTTCTCGTGTTTCTGTTGTTGTCTAACTTATTTTATCTTCATCTTTCCATTTTTCATATATCTATATATTTCGCTCTATTACTTCGCTTCACTTGTTTCTCTCTCTTTCTACTCCCCTCTATATCTTTCTATTTTTCTCTCCAACTCTCTCTCCTCCTCCTCCTTCTCACCTTACCTGCCTCTTTTCATCTCTTCCCTCCCTTATTTATCATGTTATATGTGTTTCCATCCCTTCCTATGAGATAGAAATGAAAAATGTTAAAACCGCTTCAGGTTCTGGGCAAGAGATCTGAAATTAAGTAGAAAAACCATATTTTCATTTCTATTGCCACATAAATACATATGTGGTTGATGTCTCATAATTATTTTCAACCACTTCTCTTTGCTCACAACACTATATCTTTACATTCTCATTGCTTAGCCAAGTAAAAGTAGTGTTGGGACGAATAGAGTATATAATAAAAAAAAAAAGGAAATGAGGGAAGCCTAACTTGACTGTGATATACATTTTTTTTATAAAATATATACTTCGAAATATTCAGAGATTCTAAATGTACGTATATATATATAATATATATATATATATATATATATATATATATATATATATATATATATATATATATATATATATATATATGCCTGTGTGTGTGTGTATATATGTATATATATATATATTGTTATACTTAGGGAGGGTCATATTGTCATAATATTGCCACTGTTTGGTTTGTGTTGGTTTTCGCTTCTGTATCTTTTATATCTCCATAGTTAATTTAAATAAATATATACACAAGTACACACACTAGTGAAAAAAGATAGAATACAGAAACAAAAACACACACACTCAAACACCCCAAACATTAAACATAGACGCAAACACATGCGCAAACATAAATAAATAAAATAAAAATGGCTTAGGCATTACAATATAACCGGAGGAAACATAATAGTACCACTGATGATGTCGCAGATGTGTGACAAAAGAACTTTGATCGACTATATTTATATATTTATATCTGTATTTTTAACCGTTGCTCGATCAATGATAAACATTGATTTTCTTTCTCGGGTGCGTTCTACCAAAGGTAACCGGGATGACTATAGGCTCAAGAAGGAGTCCCAATTACGCCAACCTACGTCAGCTACGGTGAGGCCCAAATCTTTACCTAGTACACCGACCCAATCCCCGAACTATACGGCCGATATATTGATGACTAGATCGGTGCAAACTCACTCACCTGAGAACCGCTTGATTCGTTTCTCTCTTTTCTCTGCTCCTTCCACCCCACATTCGATTTCACAACATCCATTTCTACCACCTCCGTTCACTTCCTGGACATATCCATCTCCTTCGACCCCTCCCATCGCTCTATCTTTACTTCCGCCTTCATGAAACCTACTGAGTCCCATTCCTAACACGATTTCACCACCTCCCACCCCACCCACACTAAATACTCCATCCCCATCTCCCAATTTCTCGGACTCCACCGCCTATGCCGTCGATACCAGGACTTCGAGGCTCGGACCCATTAGTCGTTGAGGTTACTCCCTTCCCTTGTGCACGCCGATCTAAATCGCGCCCGTGATGTCGTCACAACAGCCAATCTTTCTAAGTCCAGGACTCCTTCCGCTGCACCTCCTCCAGCTTTGTCTCCGGGCTCCACAGCACGCTGTGTGGAGCTGTCTACATCGGACAGACTGGGCATCGATTAGCCGACTATTTTGCTGAGCAACGGTAGCCGATCTCATCCGCTCTACCGGACACTCCCCTGCAACATTTCTGTCTGTGGCCTTATTGTATGCTCCGGAGCCCCGGCCACATGCCATAGAAATGAGCAGTGCACTATTTTTTAATCCAGGCGTGGACAGGAAATAGTCTAAATTCCCCACCCTCTTCCTTTAGCTCCTCAACCATACACACTACACCCCACACCTCTCTATCACCAGCCTAAACAAACCTACACACCCTATACCAGTTACCTCTATAACCCCCACTCTTTTACTCCACTACAGTACCAACTAATCAACTAATATACCGCCACCACCCACACTGACCCACCACTAACACTATTAACTGTCTTCCACCTCCACACACCACCACTCTACCACCCAAACGCAAGTACCCAACACCACTAACAAGCTAAAAGCTCGACTACTACCACTTTCACTTCGATATTACCATACACACACAAACACAAACATACACACTTATACAACAAGTCTAAAGTCTGTCATAAGCCAGAAGGCTCATTTGGCCGGTTTCACGGCGTGAAGCGACTGAGAGTACATGACTTCCCCTTGGACAAGACGCCAGTCTATCGCAGGGTTAAACCTCCAGCTATTGCTGGTACTCATTTTCAGCTGATTATACTGGAGCAACGTATGTTTTTCTCAAGAACACAACACGCAACCCAGGAATCGCACCGACAACATTATGACAGTAAGTTCAATACCATTACAACTAGGCCACGTGCCTCCCGACACACTCACATACATAGATGAAATAGAAAAAGACACATGCAAGCCCACAAACACACGCTCCACCTCTTTAATACCATACACACACACTAAAACTTTACCTGTCCCAACCATATGACACATCGTTAACCCTATCAACAGCACTTACTAATAAACGAACTTACCAACCTCCACAGACCACTCGCCACCTCACCGGCCATCTACCTTTGCTCCCTATAACCAATAGAGACATATCCAGCACTCCCTTTTAATACCACCTTCGACTTGTGCCTATTACACACACACCCGTGCGCATGCGTACACACACATAAACACACGCTACCACCACAGCTCTCAAATCACTTCCGTTCAGCCTTCGCCACTACATCTCCCTCTTCATCCTCTCCCCACTTCCGCTCAGAATAAAATATTTCTTGGCCTCGTATAGCTTCTCGACCACATCACTGGGCCGTATTATAAGTGAAAATTCCGACATACACACAGACATACCCATACATAAACCTATACACATTCACTCTCACACACATGCACGTACTAACAATACGCATAACAACAGCGCTCACGTGGATACTAACATACACACATACAAACAGTTAACAGACACACACGGGAAAATACACACACACACACACGCAAACCTGCACACTCACTCATCCGTCACACAAGTACATACATAGATACAACAGAAAAGTCACAGACACACAGACACACACACAACACAGATATACCCAAACATTAACATACACACACAAAAACTTCCCTCTAGAGATAATACAAAACCATCTACTCACACACACCCTCACGTGAAAATACACACACACAAACGTCAACACAGAGAAAATAGAAAAAAGTCACCTCTACGCACACTCGTATAGACACACTCACACGCACTCATCCGACACACACGTGCAAATACACATACACTCTAGGCATATTCCTAAAGAACACTTTTGTTAAAAAAATAAATGACCATGCCATTTTCAGATGAACTTTTACTAGAAAATACTTGTAAGCATGTTAAAAAATATTAGAATTTTTAAAAACTCTTGCACAAGGTAGATTCTTTAACATTGATTAACTAATATAGAATACAATATATGTGTTGATGTAATAAAAATATAGTGTGCAATTTAACAGTTTATAAAATATTGTATTCTTCTTCAAATTGTTTAATGGATCAACTTTATTGTTTGTTCATCACTTATTTGTCAGTTTAATCTGTTCATAAAATTCATAAAATACATAAATAGAATAAATTAAAATTTGCGAGGTATATTTATTATTATATTTTAATATTTATAATTATATTATATTAATATTATACATTTCAGATGTATAAAAATCCAGTTGCTAAAGAGGAAAGTAAAAAGATTTAGGCAAAAAATATTTGTCATTTTGAGAAGAGAAAGATATCTAGGAAAACGAAAATTCAAAGTTCATTAATCGAATTATGCAAGCTACCTACTGAGCAACAGATCGTTGATAGATATATCACTCTTGCTGCTGAAGAGAAAAATACCAAAAAAATAATTAAGATAATTACTGGAGAATGTGAAAGTTTATGGGAAAAGTTCGGCTTTCCAACTATCAACAAACTTTCAATACCTCGAAAAATTGAAAATATAATTAAAAAAATGGAAAAGGAAGTGAAAAGACCTAGCCCTGCGAATTTCAATAATCTGTTTGACATTACAAAAAGATATGGGACATGGTTATCAGCCGAAAATGTGTCATTTTATGAAAAGCAAGTTGAGAGTTGTGGAAAGGTTGGGTATACTACAATGAAAATAGACAGTGAAAAGAAAATCCATCCTTTAAGGGAATTAAAAACAAAAAACAAGAACTAGATCATGATAAACCATCATGTTCATACATTCATCTGGACTCAAATGAAAGTTACAGTGACACCGATACAAATACCAGCAATTACAAACCTTCACCTTCACCAGAAAAAAAAACGAAAAAGCGAAAACACAGCTCATGCTGTTAACCTAGTAAGAAATACTAAATTACCTAGTAGAAAAGCAGCAGCAGTTTGCAACGAATTTAAAAGTGGTGGTATTAAGGTGAGCACCCCGAGTCAGTCGGCTGTGCAAAAAGCAGTTATCAGAGAAGGTGAGAAACTCATGGAAAAGTGGAAAAATGAACTCAAAAGGGAAAAATGGAGCCTTCATTTTGATGGAAAACGAATGAGAGACGTAGAATATCAGTTTGTAGTGATAAAAAATTATGAGAGCCGATGGCATTAACCGATGGAAAGGATCTTACTATATTTAATGGATTAAAAGAAGTTATTGACAAATATGAACTTTGGGAATCTATCGTGATGATAGTCTCCGACACCACTAGTGTCAATACCGGCAAAAAGGCAGGAGTTGTGGCCATGCTCAACAGTGAGTTCGCGCGTCGCGGTTACAGCAAGCCATTATATGTTGGATGCCAGCACCACATTTTAGACCGTGGATTGAAAGTTTATTTTGATATAGTAGCAAAACAACTTCGCCATATATCAATTATTACTTTGTTGAGGACATTTTAAAGAATTATGACGAACTGAAGCAGAACTTTTCAAATGGAACGACGGAAATTAATGAAACCCCGACGCGCAGGAGAAGTGACATGGATTTCCTTCAGCATCTCATGATAGCCGTGCAACATTTCTTTGAAAACGGTGCGTTTCCTAAAATAAATTTTAAGAAATTACCTAATTTGCATAATGCTCGTTGGAATAGACGAGCAATTTATTTGTTGCTTGGGTTTATTTTGATGCCTGATGAACGATCGAAGCTGCACGCTGGTGCTGAATACATCTGCGGAATGTGGGGAAAAATGTGGTTCTCCAGTCAACTGTATAGAGCTGACAGCAAGCAGAAACTCATTGACCAACTAATTAAGGCCAAGTCTGAAAAGGCTGCAAACACCGTCAGAAAATTTTGGTCTAATGAAGAATCTCCAATTGTGACGCAACGCTCGAACATTTGCGCTGAGCGAGCTGTAAAAGTTGTGCAGGACCTTTTGCCATTTTGTAAAAGTAATAGTACCTAAGAGATTAAATTTTGTTTAACTAATAATTAAAATAAATTTTTAATTGTCATAATTTATTGTTTTAGGTATTTATTTTATGGGACTGGTTAATTACCAAAAAATTAAAAATATAATTTAGTATGTGCAAGAATTTTTTTCAAAATTTACAAAAAAACTATTGTAATTCTTTCATGATAAAAAAAACCTCATTAGAAAGTAGTATGCTCATATGGGGTTGTAAAAAAGTCAAATGCCTAATACACACGATCGTATGCACTCACATATATAGAAACAACAGAAAAAAGCCACATACCCCCCACACGCATATACATGCACAACAAAACTAAGAACGCACATACACACACACACACACACACACACACAACTATGTGCACACACCAGCAATATAAGACTCTGAGACAACCACGTGATCACACTCACAGGCACAGACATAAACGACGCACACCTACCAATTTCATCCCTTCGGCACAACCACACACATGACACCCCTTTACCCTCCAATTCGGACCCATCCCCAAGTTCAGACCTGTCACCTACCACCCCCAACCTATCAATCTCTTCCCAACACCCTTCACCTAACTTTCACACACTAATTTCACTAAACTACCTGTTCTCTCCGTATCCGGAATTTCCTCGTGAAGAACTTCTTCCGAAATGTCGAACCCTTCTCCATTTCCTCCAAGAGTGAAACTTATATAACTATGTGATTTTGTAACCTTTCTTTTGTAATGTTTCACTTTTCTCTCTCTCTCTATATATATATATATGTATATATACATACATAAAATATGTATATGTACACACTATGTATATATACATATACATATATATAAGATACCAGATGGGCCACAACACACCAGAGTATCCAATTCATATATATATATATATATATATATATATATATATATATATATATATATACATATCAAAAGTATGTCCATAGAATCATTTGATTCACATCGTGATTGGTTGCCACATATATATCTGTGACTTTGTTTAGTTTGTATATATGTATATCTTTATATATATACATATATATATATATATATATATATATATATATATATATATATATATATATATATATATATATATATATATATATATATATATACATATATTGTTATACTTGGGGAGGGTCATAATTGTCTAATATTGCCAGAATTAATAACAGAACACACTCACTGTTTGGTTGGTTTTCGCTTTTCGCTTCTGTGTCTTTTATATCGGTAATCTAATTTATTCGGTCCTCAATGTCGCCATTGACTGACCAACGGTCAAAAATACTGATACAATATAGACACAAACACATATATATAGTTTATCAAAGTGTGTTCTGTTATTAATTCTTGCAATATTACACAAATATGACCCTCCCCAAGTATGTTTCGACACACGATTTCATATCAAAAACCTCGCAAAACTAATTCATCGCCGTCATATATATATATACATATATATATATATATATATATATATATATATATATATATATATATATATATATATATATATATATATATATATATATATGTATATATATATATATGTATATATATATGTATATATATATATATATGTATATATATATATGTATATGTATATGTATATATATATATATATATATATATATATATATATATATGTATATATATATATATATATATATATGTACATATATGTATATATACATATATATATATGTATATATATATGTATATATATTTATATATATATATATATAACGAAGGAAAAGTGGTAAGGAACCAGGTGGACCATAACGCACCAAAGTACTCAATACTTAGGGTAGTAGAGTGGGTAATAGGAACAAGTAAGACCCCGACGGCTTAGCTCAAGCCGTTTCGACGGCTAATTCTGGACTGAATTCAGTCCAAAATTAGCCGTCGAAACGGCTTGAGCTCAGCCGTCGGGGTCTTACTTGTTCCTATATATATATATATATATATATATATATATATATATATATATATATATATATATATATATATATATGTATGTATCTGTATGTATATCTATGTATATGTATATATATGTATATATATATGTACAGCTACCGGAAATAACATCTGTAAAATATACAGCGCTATCTATCTGCTAGCTAGCAACCTCAACGTGAAACAAAACAAACAGCCCTTAGAAACCACCAGAATAAACGCCTACACAGCGTCTAAACATCAAACGATTATTTCTGTATAAATAGAGTGATCCCGAACACTTTCGCCAGTCGACTTTTGGCAGAGTCAGTTAGCGTATCGTCGTTCCTTTACTCTGCCACGCGTTGTCACTCACACACGCCTTGTACCTCGTATCATTGCTTCATGTGAAAATAAATAGCTGATCGAATTTACATCTCGCCTTGCTTCGTCCTTTTCAACATGTGCTTTCGTCTGTCCATCCTCACCAGTGACAACAATTCTTTTAAGGGCTATCTTCAGATCTGATCAGACCGTATGCGATAACAGTCCTTCTAAGGGCTATTCTCGTATCTGATCAGAAGTAGTGACCAGACTGACTAACCACGTCGCTACATATATATATATACATATATAGTAATAATAATAAATTTGAAGACTAAAATATTAAACTTTAATCTGTTATTTTAATAAATATATACATATAGGAGGTGAGTTTTATTGTAGCACTATAAAGCAATGCAAATATCGGATAAGTAGCACTCTACAGTTTGTGGGACTGGAGTATAAATAATATAAGATCAAAAGATTGTTAAAAGAGTTCCAAGTATTTTATTATGCGCATTCCAAAAACAAATATCATCATGGGATGATAAATTCATAACTCATTCATTCTTCTCCATCCTTAATAACATTAATATTTTAATTTTAATAATACATATTAATAATTTCTTTTCCTCGCACATATTATTAAACCCTTCAATATACAAACCTTAATTTAATATTATTCTTAATTCCTTTTTCTTCATGCATAAACCTCCTTAACTTTTAATTTCAAATTCTTTTTAAATTATCTATTATGTCCCAACGGCTTTTTAATTTCTCTCTGTGAGACAATATATATTTTTTTTCTCAGTAGTAAAGGCTATCTCTCTCTCTATCACCCATCTCTGCTCCTCTCCATCCTTCCTTCGTATACTCCTCCCCCACTATTCTTTTCTCTCATCTCTTCCTCTTCCTTACCTTTTCCACACCCCCCTAACTGTTTCCCATTCTCATACATTAATCTTAATTTATTTTTCATATGTTGATATAAAACTTCACTATTCACAAGTGTATGTTAAGCTTCATATCAAGTATCCCTATTTTATCTGAGGAGAACACAGATATCATCCCATGATGATATTTGTTTTTGAAATGCGCATAATAAAATACTTCGAACTCTTTTAACCATCTTTTGATCTTATATTATATATATATATATATATATATATATTAGAAAG
>OZ024740.1:265232080-265239580 GCA_964016885.1 Eledone cirrhosa | reverse complement strand
TTTCCTTAAACTGTGCGCAGTACCTAGAAAAGCCACCTTTTGTATGACACCCAGCCTGTATGGTATTCGCAACCGCTATAAGAAGATTAGTGATTTCAATGAGATTGACGTTAAAGCCCCGAAACAACACATCACCCGGTCCGAGAATTGAACTCACAATTCTTCGATTGCAAGCCCAATGCTCTAACCACTAAGCCATGCGCCTTCAGTCGGCGATGCTTAATCATTCAATCAGTTTGAAAGTCATAATCTCAGAATACCGTTGCTTTCCCACCCTACTGCATTATTTTACAAAGCACATACTCATACCAATTCTGTTTGTCTTACCTTTGGTATTTACGACATAAAAGTGAAGGTATAGGCACACTTTATCATGGTAGCACTTGTATTCTTTTCGTGCAAGGCTCTCACATACACTTACCAAGGGGGCCATATTTTCCACATTCTTTCTACAGAGCCTGCATTTCTGGATGTCAAAAGTTTTATAGGTGCTATATTTCACCGAATTAGTAGTACGAGCTTGGTCATGTGCTGCAAATATAAGGCTTTCAGTGGCATGTTACAAATCCTCTTGCTTAAGGCACGTCCATTATGTTGTTTTATCTTTGATAACCTGTGTATTTCTGTCAAGCTGACCATGCATTCTCATTCCTAGATCGTCCTTTCTTTTCTCTTCTGCTCTTTTTTAACCTCTTACTTTCCAGCTATTTCTCCTGCATTTATACCTATATCTTCTGCTGTACATTGCAACAGCACTTCGTCATTATTTATCAAATATTCTGCAAGCGTTCTACTTTCACTCCTTATACAGTGATCAACACTTATGAGGCATCAATGACCAGATTCCTCACATTGAAGCTGGACTTTAAAATCTTTTAAAATATATCCCTCTCAACTTTTCTTTCATTTCTGATTGCAAAATATCATCTAGTTCTAAGATCCCAAAATATTTATAGCCACTCTGTTCTGGTTATTCCACGGTCTCTCCCGATGGCAGTCGTAATCCACTACAGGCTGCTTTCTACCCTATTTTCATGTTTGGTACAGAGCATTTGGTTATCCGAAATTCCATTGCGATGTCACTGCTACGTATCTGATATATTTTAACCAATGAGTCTATTTGGTTTTCAGACTTCCCAAACAGTGTCAGGTCATCCATAACTAGAAGGTGCTTTATGAATATCCCTCGATTTTCAAATTGGTAGCTCATTTTTACTTTTTGGAGGGTGAGTGTTATTGGTATCAGTATGTTACCAAATAGTAACGGTGAGAATTAGTTGGAAGATACCTCTTTTAATTGCTAATTCTCCCAGAAAGACGTTACTTGGGTATAATTTGTTTTTCCACTCTGGCATTAATATTTATCATAAACTGTTATGTTGTCAACAATATCAAATTTCTGCAGGCATTCACCACTCCAAGAATGTGGCACCATATCATATGCCTTCTCAAAGTCAATCAAGGCCATAGACATGTTTGTGTGATGTTTCTTGCAATGCCTCAAAACTGTCTTATCAATAACCAAGTAATCCTTTGTATCCTTGGACTTCTTCCTACATCCTTTTTGTTCCCTTCGTAATATTCCTTTCTGTGATAGGAAAGCATATGTCTTCCCCAGATTTATCCCAGTGAGAGCCTTCCTAATTTCGTTTAGGCATGCTATAGCGCAGTAGTTTGCCATATCATTCCCCTTATCACAAACGTTGATTTGCCTGTAATCACCCAGGTGGGGACTGCATCTCTCTGGACAGAATCATTCAATTGTGTTGCCAGTATTTCATGTATTGCTCTGCATCTCTTCAACCAAAACCCATGGTTTCCATCTAGTCTGGAGGATTTCCAGGTTGGTATCTTGGCTACTTGATCCTTCACATCGACTGTATGGTAATATCTTTTTGTATATTTCTTCCTTGCAATTCCGTCTCGATGGCGTCTATCCCCTTGGTATCCTTTCTATGGCTCATACTGCTTCCCCATATCCCATTCCAGTACTCCTTGTCCTTATCAACATTAGGGTAGGATCCTTTACATTCCAATTGCTTCCTTCCAAAATACGGATGAATTGTTTTGTATTATTTTGGAACAATCTTTTATCCTTAAAAATGTTTATTTCTATTTATATATTATAGTCTGTTTTATTTTGAGAGAATTTTGTTATAGCTATTCTATTACTGTATGGAATCCACTCTTCAGTATTTTATGTCTTGTCTAGTGCTTTTCGATCAGCCTTTTTCCCATTTTCCACTTTCTTCTAAACCATTGCTCAATTTTCCTTAGATCTTGCCTTAACCGGATTATGGCATATTCAATACGTCTTTTCCATCATGTTTTCTTTTACATTACTTTGTTTAATGCTCGTCAATCCCATTTATTCCTTTAAAGTCCCGATTAGGTTCCACGTTTGCGTTATGTCTTCTCTCTGCATGTGTAGCATGACAGCATGTGGTTTCAATTATCACGCCACCCCCTATCTACTCTTCTCATATTCATTAGAATTCTTTCTTCTGGGACATTTATCAAATCTATAAGCCGTCTACGTGAGTCAAGCGACTCATCATCCAAGTGAATCCCTCTTCTTGCATCATCATTCTCATCCTCAGCTATACCAGGGTTCAATGATAGCATTCTTCTTAAGCAGCCCTAACATACCCATCACAATCTCACTAAACCTGTTGCCAATTTTACTGTCTTCCTTCTACCTGGGAACGACTTCAGCTTCTGCTCTAACCTCCCCTTGTTGTTCATCTACAGGTTCCTTTAAGCGTTCACTAATCGGAGATATTTTTATGTCAGTTAACCAGCCCTTCCTTCTTGATTCCTCACTTGATTCATTACTTTACTTTCAGAAAACTCAAGCATGCTCTATTCCATCCAAAAGCTCGCAGTACGTTGTCCTACTCCACGACTTCCATTTTTACCGTTTCGTGGCTTTCAATCAGTGTAGCGTACTCTTCCTTCGTCTATTTGTGTCTAGGTACGCCTACATTCTGTATGTGATCAGTTGCTTAGTAACGACTATGTGAAGCCAGATCACTTCCCCTGTTGCTGGTGACCAGCAGCGAAGGGCACACTTTTAGAATTTAGTAGCCATCTATACCCTGCATCTGGAAACCTTCAAAGGAACGTCTCGCTCTTTACTGTTAGTGGGCGATTGGAACGGGATCTTGGAGCCATGTTGGGACTGTGTGGGACTAGAGGATGGTGGAGAAGGGTTTCAAAGCCTCGCAGACCTGCTCAGACTTTTCCAACTTTCTGAAAGGTGACGACTGGATATGCCGAATGTGCCAATGTGGACATGGCCAAACCACATTAGATCATCCAGATCGTATCTAGATATTTTGTAGGGAATTAGATAGGTCTAGCACAAGTTGTCCACAATTATAGATAATAGACTACATATTTGTGTTGTGTATAGTCGATCTAGATAGGTTCCATAGACAGGGACCCAGCTACTGGAAATTGAACGCGTTGCTCTCGGAGTGCAAAGCCTACAGTGATCTGATTAGTGAATTCGTTAAGCGGGCGTTAACGGAGGCAGTCGTCAACAACAAACGTTGGTTCAACCTGAAAATGGTGATTAGAATAGAATCCAAAGTGCAGAGGGAGAACTACTTAGAAAGTTAGACGAGGCGACTAGTAAAATCATCGGAACTAATGTGCTTGCGGCGAGATTGGCCCTCGATCAATTCTTCAATTCTAAGCACGAAGGCTACGTTGTCAGAGCTAGGGCATGTGCTCTTAGCCATGAGTGGACTGGACAAAAGCCGTTCAATGTGCCTGAGTGGTGGAGTTGCAGGTTCGCAACAAAACCACAATCCGGTCTCTGGCACACAATAACGGGAGCATATTACTCGACCCCAAGCAGATGTGTGCGGCCTTTCAGCACCAATTTGCTCAACTGTTCAGAAGCAGCGACGGGATGAATCACGAGATAGACTGCAGTACCTACCTCGGTTCTCAACGACGGAGAGGGAGTCCTGCGAAAGGCCGATTAAAGCAGCAGAAATATCGGATACAATGATTAACCGTAAAAAGCGTAAATCGCTTGGTTTGGATGGTCTGCTCTACGAACCTGACGTTCATATACCAGACTTGTTCGGCGACATTTTGACTGGTGTCAACTTCAACTGGCAGCAGAATATGAGATTTCCCAGTTCTCTTAGCCGAGGAGTAGTTGCGGTGCTGCGAAAGGATCTGAATAAGAGGGTCGACATATAAAATTTCAGGTGGGCAAACTGCAAAACAGAGTTCAAAATTGTTAGAGACGAGGTTGGCACTTGTCGTCGGGTGTCTGGTGGAAACTCACAGACATGTGCCATTCCAGACAGATCGATCCACGACAACCTCTCCCTCATGCGATACATCATAAAGAGGGTCGATAAGGAACATGGCACGGGTGGGACTCTAATCAAACTTGGATCAGTCGAAAGCAATCGACATGGTCGAGCATCGGTACTTGGCGGTGGTCTACAGGGTAGTCTGTTTTTGGTCCGTTTTAAGAGGGTGAATCGCTGGAATGCACAGCGACATCATGCGCTCGGTTCAACAAGGCTATCCCCTCTTGTCCATGGTTTTCTCTAGAGCCATTTGTGCACAAACAGGAGACTTTGAGGGGCATCCCGCGTGAACTAAGATTCGGGGAACCATGTCAGCTGATGCCCACGACATCACTGTAGTCGTGTCGAGTGCCAAACAAATCGAAGCGACCAGCACTGCTCTGAGAAAATACTAAGGGGTGACAGGACGAAAATATTAACCGGGAAAAATCAGTGGACCTGGGCTCGGGATCTGGAGAGGCAGGTCCATTCCTTCCAATAGCGTCGTCAGTTCGATGGTCAAAGTTAATGGCCATATTTTGGAACTGTTTCAGATCTCGCTATTGTTCCGTCAATGGTGCCCTCTCTCCTCCCTTATATTCATATTGATTCTTGAGCCTTTACTGCGGAAGTTGGAGCTTTTGCAGGTGATCCTGCTCGAACCGGGACATGGAAAAGCTGTGTCGGCTTATGCAGGTGACATCACCCTGATGGTGTCGAACACGTCGGAAGTCGAAATGGTCGGCACATACTTGACGTAATATGAAAGGTGGAGTAGAGCGAACATGGACCCGGAAAGGTTAGTGGGCTTGCAGCTCAGCACATGGTGGGGCAAGTCCAAGTTGCTCAGGGTTTGGTACGGACCGACCTCCACGAGGAAAACATCTGGGACGAGGTTACATATTAGGTTTGCCGCACTCACCAAGAGATGAAGAAATCTGTCACTGAAAGGTCGGCGTGGGTACCGACCGCATTCATCGCAGCCGTCGTATATTACCGCTTGACTTTCGTGTCTTGCTCCCGTTCGCGCTTCGCCAAATTGGAACCTATACTCTTCAACTGCTTGTGGAGGGGACAGTTTCCGTTGTTATGGTGGTCCATCTGCGGCTAGCACTCTCTATGTCGAGGGCTGGGTATGCCGTGGTTAATGATGCGCAAAAATACGCTGAGGCTGTGGCATCTCCATGTATTCTGTATGTGTGGTCGCCGTTTATGAGGCGAGCCTTTCCACAGCTCGTCTCATTGACTGAGCTGAAGTCTTGGGTCACGAAGAGACCGAGACAGGGTGCGTGGCATCTAGAATGTTGTCAAGCGTGGACAGTCCTCTAACAGGCAGGCAATGCTGTCAGTGGAACTTCCACACTTGAGATCTATAGAAGATTAATGGCGGGCAAGTGCCACGGCGGTCTCGGAGAGCATCTAGACATCGATGTAAGCGAAGTAGCCAGTATTTTCCGGACGACTTTCGAACCGGGGAGTATGGCCAATTTTCAGAAGTCCCTCGCTTGGCAGTGCCACGGGGCAGCCCTGCCGGTTCAAGATAAACTCTACAGGCATGGAGTGCTGTCAGACGGAACTGTCCGAGTTGTGTGCAGAGTGACGAAACCATTTTTCACGCACTCATTTAGTGCCCCTGTATCGCTGACTTATGGAGTTATGTCGAACAGCTGTTATCACGTGTGGGACGGACCCGGTTATCGACCGAGTCCATAGTGAAGATCGACATGCCGCCTTCTTTTGGCTAGAAAGAGCAGGTATGTTTTCTCTTTATGATAGCTGTAGCGAAAGAGGTTGTGTGGTGGACGCAACTGAAATGTCTGAAGTCAGACATTTTCCTCTTTGGCCAAACCAATTTTTCAAATTCCACTGGGAAAGGAAGATGAGGGTGGAGAGAGAAATGCTGCGCCCAGAACATTTTTTAATGGTGGGTGATTTTTGTGAGGATGACCGGTGTGAAAAGGCCCACTCTGAATATGCGCCTGTTGAGAGGAAAGATTGAAGGAGAGAGGTGCGCCCTCCTAGGGTGCTCATGGACTTGAGGGTGGGTTGGAATATGTGGGGTGCCTAACGTCACTACTCAGTGGTATCCTCACCCCTATTGTTGATTCTATTGTTGATTCTTTTTGTTAATTGTTTTTGTTAATTTTTTTTAATACGATTGTATGTAAACCCAACTGCCCCAGTCTTTGTATTGCCCTCTATGTACGGCCCTTGTGGCAAATAATAAATAAATTATTATTATTAGAAGTATCAGTAGTCTTAGCAGCAGAGGTGGCATTAGTAGTAATAGTAAATTACTACTACTACTACTACTACTACTACTACTACTACTACTACTACTACTACTACTACTACTACTACTACTACTGCTGCGGCTGCTGCTGCTGCTATTGCTGCTACTGCTACTGCTGCTGCTGCTGCTACTACTACTACTACTACTACTACTACTACTACTACTACTACTACTACTACTACTACTACTACTACTACTACTACTACTAATATTACTCAGTGTGTCATCATTCCTAGCGCTTTTCCTGGTGAGTATTTGTTGTTTGTTCTTATTAGCACGAATAATACTATTATTGTTCTGCTTAGTCTTCATGATTTGTTTAAAACTTGGTGCATGCAAAAACACACACACACACATATAAGAAAAAATCCTCAAAACTAAGAAAAGTTAAGAAAAAATATAATAGCATCTTAAGTTATCTGTGTAGAACAGCCAAAAGTTTAATGCGATTTTGCGATTTACTGATAAAGCAAATTAAGAATTAAAAAGAAAATGTAAAATACAAACATGGATGTTGAAACTTGACAAAACGTAGCTCCCCACTCCACTCTTTTTCCAAAGAAACTTTCATTTAAGTTGTCAAAACTATATGTATGTATGTACATATACATGTGTGTATATATATATATATATATATATATATATATATATATATATATATATATATATAGAGAGAGAGAGAGAGAGAGTGAGAAAGATGGAGACACACACACATACATATATATATATGTATGTGTGTGTGTGTGAGTTTGTGTGTGTCCACACACACACACACACACACAGACACACACACACACATATATATATATATATATATATATATATATAATAATATATAAGATCAAAAACTCACCTCCTACATATATATATATATATATATATATATATATA
>OZ024740.1:265212080-265217080 GCA_964016885.1 Eledone cirrhosa | reverse complement strand
CAGTAGCGGGCCCTTGGCGAATAAAATTCCATAGCTCTCTGAGATACAGAGGTCGCAGCCTTTGTGTCCTCTGTTGTAAGAGCACGCTTTCTGTAGTATTTTCCATTTAAGCGTGAAGGGGGTGGAGTTCCTTTTGATGTCCCAAACATAGGAGGCGAGTGTTGTCTGGTTTGATTTGTCCGGTCTTCTGAAGGAGAAGGGTATGAGCATACCAACAGGTCTTAAAGTTATTGGAAGTCATGCCGAAGGTAAGTCTTTTTGTTATTGCAATCATCGGTGCCTGAGATGACATCGCATTTGTATACGATATCATTTGTCAGGCATTTGTTTTCAAGTGGGCAGGCTTCCTTATTTAGGCAATTACACAAGGCCCCAGTCCGGGGATTGGGTTCGGATGTGGTTGGCTTATTTATTTTTTTAGAATTGTGGTTGGCTATATTCCTAGCTAGGTTAGGTGTGGTTGAGTAGGAGAGTCTTATTGTGTTCTTATTAAAGATGGTGTAGTACCTATGTTGTATGGGGAAGTGTGCTTTCAGCAAAGTGAAGAAAATCCTAGCTATCGGTGTAGAGACCTCTCTATTGAAGGGAGGGTTGTACCAGCTAATCTGCCTATGCCTATTCCTCCTCTGCAAACTTGCGGTGGTTTCTAGGTAGGTTATCTTTTCTTTAAATCCGCTGCGGGCGAGGGCGTCATTGTAGTACGAGGCAGAGGCGTTAAAAATATCTTCGTTGGCAGAGAGATCAGAGATTCTAATTGAGACGCTTTTTACTAAGTTTTCAGTGATGTTTTTGGGGTGGTTAGAATTAACATTAATATATCTAAGGGACTCATTAGGTTTGTGGTACGGGCAATAGAGGGAAGTATCTAGGTCGAGAGTGACATCTAAGAAGTTGACCCTAGACATATTAGATTCTATAGTTATACTAAATCCTAGATTAGAGAACGAGCTTAAGTTTCTCCTAAACCCATCGGTGGTTCTGGGGTTAACCTTGTGCAGGGTGAAGAGGCCGTCGTCTTGGTATAAACCTTCGGTTAGGCCGGTAAAGAGGTTTTTCAGGTGATGTAAAATGTACAAGCCCACAAGGTCTCTAATTTCAGCCGAGTCACTCGCTCCCATGCTGACGTCAAATGGGGGTCTGAGACTTCTTGTTGATCCAGTAAGATCCATCGTGGTATAGAAAGGTCTTACGGGCGTGGAGGATAACAACTTGCTCAGCATCGGTAATGGTGGTAAAATTCCTGGCAAAGGTAATTGCGTCCTCCAGGAGGGGCTCCGAGATAGAAGCATAGTAGTTTTCTATGTCGAGTTGCAGGAAGCGCGTGTGGTGTTTGTCGGGTAATTCTTGGAACCAGGATATTGCCTCAGATGTTCAGCTCTAGAGTGGGAGTGGTTAGGCAACCCGCAATGATGGTAGAACTCTATCTAGGATCTTCTTACTGATAGAGCCGATGTCTGAACGAGTGGGGTTGATAAGTCTGACTGATGGTTTGTTGAGGAAGTTTCCCTTATGGTCCTTCAAGGTAAAGTGCGGGGTCTTAAAGGTTCGGTTCGGTCATTTAATTTAAGGGACTTGGCGATTTCTTTTTCGGCCGCGTTTGTCTCAGTCAATGCTATCTCTATTACCTTTTTGTAGGTGGTGGTGATGGCATTTTTTGCCAGCTTATTTTAGGTCTGTGGGTCTACGTCATAAACGTTTTTGGTTTTATCGGAGGAGACATGAAGATTAGGGGATTTATATATATATATATATATATATATATATATATATATATATATATATATATATATATATATATATATATATATATATATATATATATATACAAGTTAATATAAATTAATATATGATAAACACCTAAGTGTTTGTATTGTAAAAGACGAAGTTAGCTAGAATGAAATAAACTAATTCAAAAATTCAAATAAATATAGCTTGCCTGTATCGATTTAAAATAATAAATCAATATACACACACTCATATTGGCAAATAGCCGTGGTACCTGGACAAATATAAATTTCAAAATTCAAAACTTTTCCGCAGATCAATCTGAACTTCAAAATCCAAGCGAAACTTGTTTGGATTTTGAAGTTCAGATTGATCTGCGGAAAAGGTTTGAATTTTGAAATTTAAATTTGTCCAGGTACCACGGCTATTTGCCAATATGAGTTTGTGTATATTGATTTATTATTTTAAATCGATACAGGCAAGCTATATTTATTTGAATTATTTGAATTAGTTTATTTCATTCTAGCTAACTTCGTCTTTTGCAATACAAACACTTAGGTGTTTATCATATATTAATTTATATTAACTTGTATTTCACGACTCAGAAATGCTTCTTTCTTTGAGCTAATTAATTGTAAATGACTCTAAATATGATATGATATATATATATATATATATATATATATATATATATATATATATATATATATATATATATATATATATATATATATATATATACACTTATTTTCAAAATCATTAACTAATCCTTAATGGTGATATATATGAAATAGATATATGGGAAATGGAATCTCCCTGACGTAAATAACTATAATAATAATCGATTACTATAAATAATAGCTAAGGATCAGGTAAAGCCGCCTTTGTCCACCTGTTCCTTCTCGACTATATAAAAGCTATTTACGTTGGTATGACTACAATTCAAATCTTAGATCTTCCTAATATGTATTATATGAACCAGATGTTCGTATAGATGAATGTATATATATATATATATATATATATATATATATATATATATATATATATACTAGGATTAAAGCCCGGCGTTGCACCACCCATTTTATTTGCTGCACTTTTTTGTCTGCTAGGCACAGGGTGAATGAATTGCAGACCTGGACCTCCGAAGCAGGAGCTGCGCCAGCAGTGAAAATTGTAGATTCGCCTATGGATATTATCTCTTTGCAAAGAAGTGTTGAAATTTATTGTTTCACAGTACTTGCGTAACATGCGCCTAGACGATGCCAGCCGAACAACAGAGCTGCGATGGAGTTGTTCTGCATGACATGTTTTAACGGGGGTGGGGGAGGACATAGGGAACCGCAAACAGGGGCCCGAAATCATTGTCGAATTACGAGAACCAAAAAAGAGGAAGAGGGGTCATCGTATGGTTGGTGCATCATGTACGTCGGACGTAGAAGATGAGCCTGCTGCTGTGCCGACGGAGGGAGGGAAATAGAGCTGAGCGGAGGCCAGGTGTTGGTGAAGTGTGAAGTAATTGCAGGAACCGCCTACAAATGTAAATCCCGTCATTTAAGCATTGTTCACCATTTGCGAGTCGTATGGAGGTGAAATACTAACCTGTCCACGGTTCACCGAGGCCCACCAAGCGGGGTTTGGTGAGGAGCAACAGCTGATATTTGAGTAGGGTCGGAGTTGCAATGAAGCTTTGTAACCCCGCGAGAATCAGCCTCTGTACGGCCTGACCGCATGGCCTGACCGGGAACTGGGACTGTCGAAATGTGAAAGGTAGGTCTGGTCCTGATGTGAAAAAAATGCATCCTCGGTATGAGCACAACCTTGCCCGGACCGCACCCTGTGATTATCGTGGTCTCAATCAGATTGGGAGCTGAGGACTTAACGACCAAACGTGAAGTATTGCATTGCTGAATTTTTCGAATATTAATAATAACATTCGATTCGTTTGCAATTATGCAAACAAGCCTCATTTTAAAGCTATGTCAGTAGAATGAACCCTTCATTCTTGCTCTTGTGTGGGCATGTAAACTTGGATTTGAAAATGAGGCTTGTTTGCATAATTGCAAACAGAGTGAATGTTATTATTAATATTCGAAAAACTCAGATTACATTTAATTTTTTTTTTTTTATTATATATATATATATATATATATATGAAGGACGTAAAATAAGAAAATTTTAAATATTAAAAATTAACTTACTAAAATTTTCACTCCAACTAATTAGTTTCTGTAATGGGATAAAGATAGTTACGCAATGTAACCATCGAGAATTCATTACGTCATCAGGGAGTCTATTCTCAGCTAAGTCTCCAGTCAATGCGCGGACACTAGGGACGCATATAAAAATAATAATTCGGTTGATGGAACAGCTAGCGGGGACTAAATTCCATAGTACTGAAAAGTTCACTGTCTCTGGTCAAATGGCAGATTCTAAAGAATCAATTACGTGACACTGATACTAGTCAGAAGGAGTGGGGTGGTCTAATGACAAAAGCCTACTACCACTACAATGAATTATTAGTGGATTTGGCAAGTTTGCTCAACAAATAAATAATTTGGAGATAAATATAGAGAATTAGTATATTTACCAACATATGCGTACAGATGTACACTAATGCTAGCAAATATATAAGTTATGTCATAGTACCTAGGTGGTTCAATGCAGGAGGATGCAGAACAATTATATGAAAGACGTAAAATAAGAAAATTTTAAAAATTAAAAATGATCTTACTTACTAGAATTTTCACTCCAACTAATTAGTTTCTGTAATGGGATAAAGATAGTTACGCAATGTAACCATCGAGAATTCATTACGTCATCAGGGAGTCTATTCTCAGCTAAGTCTCCAGGCAATGCGCGGACACTAGGGACTCATATAAAAATAATAATTCGGTGGATGGAACAGCTAGCGGGGACTGAATTCCATAGCACTGAAAAAGTACACTGTCTCTGGTCAAATGGCAGATTCTAAAGAATCAATCACGTGACACTGAGGCTAGTCAGAAGGAGTGGGGTCGTCTAATGACAAAAGCCTACTACCACTACAATGAATTAGTAGTGGATTTGGCAAGTTTGCTCAACAAATAAATAATTTGGAGATAAATATAGAGAATTAGTATATTTACCAACATATGCGTACAGATGTACACTAATGCTAGCAAATATTTAAGTTATGTCATAGTACCTAGGTGGTTCAATGCAGGAGGATGCAGAACAATTATATCAAAGAAATGGGTCAGTTGAATATTCTTTAAGTATTTTCTCCTTTGTCT
>OZ024740.1:265207080-265209580 GCA_964016885.1 Eledone cirrhosa | reverse complement strand
GTTGAAACTGGAAATATATATATATATATATATATGCGAGTGTGCGAGTGTGCGTGTGTGTGTTTGTGTGTGTGTGGGGGATGGGGTGGGGGTGGGGGGGGCATTTAAGGCAACGATGTTTCACATAAAAGTTCATACTGATAATTAACATCTATGTAAACCTTCAGTCAAGCATCTGTCAATCGTCCGAAATAGGTCGATTATAATCGACCTATCTCGGACGTTTGACAGATGCTTGACTGAAGGTTTACATAGATGTTATAGAGACGACTGCAGCATTGATCTGCTCATCCCGCATATTTTTTCAGTCACAACCTTTGATATATATATATATATATATATATATATATATATATATATATATATAGTAAAACATTGAACGGGAACAAAACAGAGAGGCAGTACGAACAAAGGTCTATTAGTTTCACGCTCTTGAGAGTGGGGTGGTGGTGGGAAACGACGTTTCGGGCATAAGCCCTTCTTCAGGTGAAAAGTGTGTGGGAGGAGAGTTCCAAGGGTGTGTAGGGGAGTGGTGGAGAGACATATAGAAAAAAGGGGGTGAGAGGAAACGGTACAAATGAAATTAAATATAAAAGCATAATAACAATAAAAATAAACATGAAGTAAAACAGGTGATGGAAGGGTGTGGGGCGTGTAGGGGTGATGGCGGGTGGAGTGTGGAGAGGGAGGCGGGGTGTCCGAGCGGAGAGGGCTGAAGGTGGTGTGTGTGTAGGTGTATGTGTGTGTGTGTATGTGAAAGTAAGAGTTGGGGAAGAACGAGGTTGCATGTTCAGGAAGAGGTGTGTGTGGGGTGGGGTGTAGGTCGGTGTGTGTGTGCGTGTGTGGATGGGGAAGGGTCAGAGGAGGTGGAGGGAGAGGATTCCGGAGGCTGAGTGTGTAAATATGTGGTGGTACGCACGTGTGTGTGGTGTTTATGCGTGTTGTGGATGTAGGTGGCGTGTGGGATATATATATATAATGAAGGAGGTGTGGCAAGGAACCAGATGGACGATAACGCACCAGAGTACTCAATGCTTAGGGTAGTAGAGTGGGTAATAGGAACAATTAAAGTTTTTCCTGTATATATATATATATTTATATAGGAACGAGTAGGACCCCGACGGCTGAGCTCAAACCGTTTCGACGGCTAATTAGCCGTCGAAACGGTTTGAGCTCAGCCGTCGGGGTCCTACTTGTTCCTATTACCCACTCTACTACCCTAAGTATTGAGTACTTTGGTGCGTTATGGTCCATCTGGTTCCTTACCACATTTCCTTCGTTATATATATATATCTGGGACTGTGTGTGTGACGGTGTGTGAGTAAGTGTGTGACCAGTAATAGAACACTCTCGCACCACATTCGCTCGTAAGACATCTACTGGTTGAGAGTTATTCACAATAAAGCCGTTCAACACTAATATGTGGGGTTCGATTTCCACAGGTGATTTCCCAGCATTCTCCTCGTCACTAGGGCTTTACATGCCCAACTTTCGCCATTTTGACAGTCAAACCTGAGTTGTAACAGCTTACTATACGCTAACATGCTTTCAGCACACATACCTACACACAGACACGCACACACACACTCACACACACACACACATGTATGTATCTGTATGGCCGAGGGGTTAGAAAATTGGATTCGCAATCGTGAGCTTGTAAGTTCGATTCCTGGACCGGGTGATACGTTATGTCCTTGAGCAAGACACTTTATTTCACGTTGTTCCTTCTACCTGGAGTTACGACCGATAGATAGTATTAGCAATTGGAAAGACCAACGGGCCGATTTGATGAAAGTCGATCGACTGTCGATATATATATATATATATATATATATATATTTATTAAAATAACTGATTAAAGATTAAGCAAAGAATCGCTGCTTTCACCCTTAACGGGATCTTCTGAAGATCCCGTTAAGGGTGAAAGCAGCGATTCTTTGCTTAAACTTTAATCTGTTATTTTAATAAATATTTGCTCTACGGTTCTTATATATTTGATATATATTTATCCTTATCGAACCCTCTTTGGATTTTAGTCTTCAAATTTATTATTATTTCTCTCTCTATATATATATATATGTGTGTGTGTGTAGTAATAACATGCCGTTAAGGGTGAAAGCAGCGATTCTTTGCTTGAACTTTAATCTATTATTTTAATATATATATATATATACAAGAAAGTATGACCCGACGGCAGAGCTCAAGCCGTTTCGACGGCTATTTCTGGACTAAAGTAAGAGTTAAAAAAAACAAAAAAAAACTCTTACTTTAGTCCAGAAATAGCCGTCGAACGGCTTGAGCTCTGCCGTCAGGGTCGTACTTTCTCCTATTACCCACTCTACTACCCTAAGTATTGAGTACTCTGGTGCGTTATGGTCCATCTGGTTCCTTACCACAACTCCTCCGTTATATATATATATATATATATATAATGGAGGAGTTGTGGTAAGGAACCAGGTGGACCATATATATATATATATATATATATTCAGGTTTG
>OZ024740.1:265174580-265202080 GCA_964016885.1 Eledone cirrhosa | reverse complement strand
TCATTCATTTAATCCTGCATGTCATTTGTTTATATATGCTGAATATTTAAGGAATTATATACTAGAAATATATCATTGAATTATCTTTTCATCTTTAATCAATTCCCTGTGTCATTAATCAACATAAACGAGAAACTTTCTTTTTTGCAAACCATTATTTTATCAAAACATAAATTTCCCATTCAATCTGCTTAAATGACGTGCACAGAAAATGAAATACGTTCAACGCTATTGCCGACATTACTGATGGCACATACCTACAACTTACGTATAAAATAATGAGATAAATATTTAAATTAAGGTTAATGCATCCTTTTAAAGAATTACATCTATTTTATAATATTTTAAATAAACGTTTTTAGTACACTATATCAACGTTCATGACGCTTTGAGAAAAGTTTCTGAAACTAAGAGATCTGTTAACAAATTTAAATTGCTAATTATTATTACTAAAGCACTCAATAGAAATGTGTACACTCTTATAGTATGTATGTCCCTTTTTCTCATGTCTATCCAAAATATGCACTAAATAGTTTCTAAATAAGATTTCATAATGGGTTCTATTATCTTACTTGAAAGTCGTATTATTGATTCCTTTCATTCTGGTGTTATGTTTCATTCAAAATAATATGGTTTATTGTTTTTGAAATATGATTGTTGATATGAAATACTTTGACCTTCGAAGATAATATGATAACACAAAGAAATAGTGGAATGTTTGCTGTAAGTTTAGAACAAGTATAATTCTATAACTATTCTTCCTAGAAAAATGTTAAATTTTCCATTGATTTGTTGTTTGATCGGGAACATCACCCTTTCAGAAAAAAACCCAGAAATAACAACACAATCGGAACAGTATATGGAAGGAATATATTAGTTTAACGCTTGAAATAGTAGGAAGAGGATCTTAACGTTTCGGACTCTAGTGCTTCATCAGAAGAAAGAATTAGAAATTAGAAAGATTGAAGGGACGAGCAGGGTTGAATCGGAAAAAAATGATTTTAGAGAAAAATAACAGGTCCATTCATGTTGCCATCTCTTGGAAAACTGTTGATGCTGGCGTTTTTAGAAAAGTGGATGATGGAGCGCGTCTACCTGAAATGGAAAAAAAAAACATTTTGTATACTGAGCTATACAAGTGACGTGTGTATGCGTGGGCGTCCATGTGTGTATTATTATACGAAGCTAAGAGGATATGTGTGTGAATATGTAAGTAAAAGAGTGTGTGTTACTAGTACTACTACAAATATCGGTTTCTGATATAGGCAGCAGGCCAGCAATTTTAGGGGAGGGAAAAGTCAATTAAATCGACCGCAGTACTTTGTTTTATCCACCCCTCAAATATGAATGGCAAAGCTAACTTCGTAGCGATTTGAACTCAGAACGTAAAGGTCCGTAGCTCTGTGCCGCGAAGAATAGTGTCCAGCTCGCTACCGATACTGCAAATAATAATATTAATAATGGTTTCTGATTTAGGTACAAAGCCAACAATTTTGAAGGATGGGAAAGTCGATTTAATCGACCCCAGTAGTCTACAGGCAGTTTATTTTATTGACCCCGTAAAAGTGAAAAGCAAAGCTGAACTGGGCATTATTTGAACGCACCATGTAAAGAGCAGTATCTAAATCCTATATATCATTTCCTCCGACGCCCTAATGATTCTGCAATTATACGTGTCTGTGTATGACTAGAGTATTTCTTAATAGTTAAGGCAATAGCACGCATGATCCCGTAATTCCTGTTGGTATCGTTGGCACGACATACGGCGTTTAAAGGGCACTTTTAAAACCTGGCGGAGCCCATCACCTCTCCAAGTCTGAATACAACAAATTTCTTCCAGAGAAGGATAGAAAATGAGAAAATGGAAGTGAGAAAGGTATAGAGGAAGAATCGACCCTACTACTAGACTGGTACTTCTTTTATCGACCTCGAATGGATGAAAGGCAAAGTTCACCAATGTGTGATTGGATCACAGAGAGAAGGGAGCCGAAACCAATACTGCAAAGCATTCTATCCGACGTTCTATCGACTCTGCGAATTTATCGTCTATAAATGCAAAAGCAGGAAGTGTCAATCATGTCTGTATGTAGCCTGGTCGCTAACACAATTTCACTGTATCTGTTCTCTAACTCTTCCTTATTTTCTTTTTTCCCGTCAGTTTAGTATGATTTCCTTTGATTGTATATTTCTTTCCTTTTGAGTTACGCTGAACTTTAAGCATGCCACTTTAATATGAAATATAACTATTTTTTTGAAAATGTTCAGTTGAGTAAGTTATCTTTTTACGTGTATGTCTATAGCGTTCCTTAACTTTAGACCCGGGAGTAAAAAATAAAGCATCTATTTCTTTTCCATAATCAAATTCTCCTTTTACCTCTATATTTCCCTAACGAGACCTAATTTGGTATCAGTGATATATATATATATATATATATAGTAAAGTAATAAATTTGAAGACTAAAATCCAAAGAGGGCTCGATAAGGATAAATATATATCAAATATATAAGAACCGTAGAGCAAATATTTATTAAAATAACAGATTAAAGTTTAAGCAAATAATCAAATAATCGCTGCTTTCACCCTTAACGGGATCTTCTGAAGATCCCGTTAAGGGTGAAAGCAGCGATTCTTTGCTTAAACTGTTATTTTAATATATATATATAAATATATATATATATATATATACACACCTGGCAAAATTGTCGAGCTAATTGTCAGATCAAACCAAGAAACAATATTTCCATTGGTCGTAAGGATGAAAGGCAAAGTTAACCTCGTCGGGATTTGAACTCGGCCCTTGCCATTCTGAGTTCAAATTCCGCCGAGATTAACTTTTGCCTTTCGTCCTTACGGGGTCGATAAAATAAAGTACCAGTAATACACTGGGATCATTGCTGGCCTTGTGCCAAAAGTAGAAACAAATATTTCCATTGGTCTTTTCATGGCTGATACTGTCCGTTGGTCACAGCTACTGGCAGAAGAGAGAAGCTGATTGTCAGATCAGCCCAAGGAAACTGTTTCCATTGGTCTTTCCATTGCTGATACTGTCTGCTGATACTATTGCTGATATATATATATATATCGCTGCCATATCCTGGTCTGTTGGAGATGCAGGATATGGCAGCAATAATGAGGGACAGAGACCGCTGGAGAGAACTCGTCCATGAATCTCGGGAATTTTACCCGCCTTAGATATATATATATATATATATGTATACATATATTACATTTAAAATTAAATATGTCATGTTTGAGATAATCTCGAACATGCGCCTTATCCCCTAAGAATAAGCTCAAAAATAAATCTAAGCATTTAATCACTACAAAATAGTGAATGACATATATACATACATATCTAAACTATAATAAAGCATGGAGCGCGGGACTGCATCCAGAATATAATTTTTTATCCCGTTTGTAAAATAATTTGCATTACTTTGAATAAATAATTGTTTCTACTTTAGGCACAAGGCCAGCAATTACCCAGTGCATTACTGGTACTTTATTTTATCGACCCTGTAAGGATGAAAGGCAAAGTCAACCTCGGCGGGATTTGAACTCAGATCATAAAGGGACGTAACTATGCTGGAAAGCATGGCGTCCGACCCTCTACCGATACTGCCAATCCACCGCCCATTACTTTGAATAAATAATGAATGAATATTATATAATTTATCTACTAAAATTCATAACACATGATTAAACATATATTTCAATACTTCCGGTATATATATACTATAGAGAGAGGGTGAAAGAGAAAGATGAAGCGATTTGGATTGTTTTCAACACGCTGATGTGTGTGCATGTGTGCATGTTGTTGTTCTTTGATTTTACAAAATTGCTAGAGCGAGAAAGAGAGATTGTATGTGTGAGTATATAAAGAGAGGAGTGACTGTGACAGATATATATATATATATACTAGCAGAAGTGCCCGGCGTTGCTCGGAGTTTAATTGCTCTAAAGTACTTTTAATGATTCCACTCAATTATGAATATTGAGGCATTGAAAGTAAATACGGGTAACTTTGAAAATATACAATAATAGCATCTACTCACCATATGTCAGACTGGCAAGACGGCAGTGGTGCTGAATAGAGAAGTCACAACACCTCTCTGTAGAACACATTTTTTGTTCTGCCTTTGGGCGCAAGTATGAATAAGTTCTGCTTGCATCCCACTCTTGAGCATGCGAAGTATAATTGGCCGTGTGAGAAGCACGGCTGGGCTAAATGAAGGCCTGCCGTTGATAGCGTTTGGCCTTGGGACTTTTTGATTGACATCGCGAAGCAAAGTTTAACGGGGAATTGAAGTCGACGCAGAGTACAGGGGCATTCCGTACCTGATGGAGTTAATGGTATTCTGGGTATGAAGACGTTTTCTCCAGCGCCGCAACCCGTGAGAATTGTGGCTTCAATTACATGCGGCAGGAGGTTTCTTACCACTAACTGTGTTCCGTTGCAGAGATGTGGTGGTTCGAGGTTCCTCAATAACATGACTGGAGTCCCAACTTTGACGCGCAGTTCATGAGGTGGCAGTCCAGAGAGGTCCAAGGAATTGAGGAATTCTGTTGGAAAATCGTCAACCACATATTTGTCCACAACTTCCTCCACAGAGTTTTAGGTACGGAGGTTTCCAGGAATGCGTTGCAGAAGGTCCTCATTGATTTTTGCAACGGAGACATTTTTGGGAGTCAATATGGCTCTATCGCATAGCCAACTCGTGTTTTTGTAGTTGGTCGCCATATCAGGAAAGACAGAGGCTGTGAGGTCGTCAACAGTGTCGGCAATGGCGCCTACTTGCGAGACTACCATTTCTCCAGCTGCATCTGAAGGTGCAGTGCCGTCACCAACTGTTAAGAGGTCCTTTGAGAAGTCGGCTGCTGAGTGGTCACCGAGCAGTTGGGCTTTCATGTTTGTTGTGAGGGTCAGGATTGTCACTTCCTGCCACAGGGGAGATGACTTAATGCAAGCCCCCACAGTGTCGGCCCTGGTGGCTTTTGGAACAACTGGAAGAGTTTGTCGAAAATCGCCAGACAGCAGTAGAGGTACTCCTCCCATCGACCGGTTGCATTCCCTGATGTCTCGTAGGGTCTTGTCTAACGCGTCATGGACCCTTTATGGGCCATTGTGCATTCGTCCCACACAATTAGGTGGCATCTTTTCAAGACTTCAGCTTTGTCAGAGTCCTTGGTGATGTTGCAGGTTATTGTGTCATCTGAAGTCGTGTTGAATGGTAGTTTAAATGCGGAATGAGCTGTCCTACCTCCGGGCAGCAGAGTTGCGGCAATGCCAGGAGAAGCCACAGCCAGGGCAATTCCTTTCTGCTGTCGCACTTTGGCGAGGAGGAGTTTATTGACGAATGTTTTACCAGTTCCTCCTGGGGCATCCAAAAAGAAGATACCTCCTCTGCGTTGACGAATGGAAGTGCAAACTGTGTCATACGCCCGCCGTTGGTCCTGCAACAATTTCGGCTCGTTGTCGTTGATGAACAGTTCGAGGGCGTGGACGTCGTAGACAGTTTCCTGAATTACGCCCGTCGGAAGTTCGTCCGAGCCCGTTCGCTGAACATTTGGCAGTCCATAGAATGGAAGGTCATTTACGCCGGCATTCGTCGCTGAGTCGTACGTCGGAATGAAGGAGTAGCAATTGTCCTTGGTGTATGTAGTCATCGGAAAGGTCCTCTCTGTATTTGTCACATAAGGATGCAGGGTCGCTTAACTTGCATGTCTGCAGTAGTACCGCAAAGAGATGCCGAAGAGTTCGCGCTGAGCGTATTGTAGCTGCCTCCGCCAATGTCGCATCCCACTAAGCGCCATCTTCCAGTAAACCCCGCCTAAGGCAGGCTGCGCGGAATGAAGTACAAAGCCCTCCGTTGATTGTTTTCCGATCGTCGAAAGATGTCTGTCCTACCACGTCATGCAGTAGAAGGCGGAGATAAAAGCATTCCTGTTGGTTAGCATGAATGGCGTACACTCTCCCAAGGGTAGGGGACATTTTAATGTCTGGATGTTCCTCGACGGGTTGTCCTTTCACCCTTCTTAACCAAATTCTGTGGTCTGTGTTCCATGTGTAGTATGATGGCACCTGAGAGTAGAAGATGGTCTTGGCGAAGGGATCGTTTCGGCATAACTTAAAAAATGCCGTAAGTGTGGTGTCCTTGGGTTCCTCTGCTATCTCAGCAGCAGCGGAGGCCGTGAAGTAGACTCTTTGACCGTTTTCAAGGTGCACCGCAACTGTTTGATTGGGGGGTAGTTATGGTGTATTGCAAAGTGGCAGAATCGCCAGAACGCTTCATTGCTGCTGATGTATCGGCCGACCTGGTATCGAGTTACATCGTCTCGGTTGTTCTCCATTGTAAGACCAAAGGACACAGCATCGGACCCCTTATTGATATACTTGAAGACGTACTTTATCAATTTGACGGAGTGGCAGTATTCAATGTTAATGTGGGCGTTAAACAATTTAAGCAGAAGTGAGCAGTATGGTGCAATCCACCGGTTGTCGACGTTGTGATGTGGTGTTTTAGCAACAATTCCTCCGTCCGCTGGCTCCCTGCGGCGGTATAATGGATAACCGTCGCCACCTGTCCGAGTTTCTCGGAGGAATGGCCTAGGATACCTCTTGGTGCACCTTCTTTCTTTAATGCATGGCGAATTCATGTTGAAACCGTTTCCGCATGGCCCATGAATGATGTGAGCAGTGACGATGTTGTGGAGTTCTCTGTCCAATTTTGGTTCGGGTATTTCTGCTGAAATGATGCTGTCAATGCTGCTTGCGTTGATTTTCGTTATCAGCCAAATGAGTAGGTGAGCATGTGGCAGGCCTCTCTTTTGCCACTCAACGGTGTATACGTAGCACCTAACAGGTCCAAAGGCCTTACCTGATTTTAGGAGTTCAATAAGTTTTGTCAACTTCAAGTGAAAGACTCGTGCCGTAAGGTCGTGTCTGTCTGATGCCCTTTGTCCTGGGAATAATTGCGCGGTAATTTCATTCCACTTAGGGTTGCATGTTGAAATGATGAAGAGATCCGGTCTGTTATTTTAATAAATGTTAGCTTCGAAAGAGGTCATTTGGAAGGCAGCGTTGTATCTCCTGGAACATCGAAGGAAGTGTTCCGACTCCGCTGTGGGACCGGTCATTATAGACTTCAAAGGTTCTGGTGGTTGCTGTAGAGGCAGTCTGTCTTTGCTATCAGAGCAGCACATCCCTGAAGTTTCCCCAGGCCATTTTTTTGCCCGACAATATTGGCAAATGACAGACAAGGATCCAATCTGAACTTCTGGCATCAGTGCATAGTTTACTGTTGGGTCATAGTGGAAAGCCTTATGAGACCACTGAATGCAACTGATCCTCTGTGTACCTTGTTTAGCAATCCTGCGGAGTGCGTTGGCGTTTAACCTTTGTAATTGAATTTGCGCAGTCTCTGATGCGCGAACGGAAGCTGTTGAAGCGGCGTCCGTACGCTGACGTCTGGAACGCTGCCCTTCGTCCTCGGCAGCACGTGACGCAGCACTTGAGGTGGCATCTCTTCGTCGTCGTCTGTAACGGTGTTCTTCGTCCTCACCGTCACGTGCCGCAGCGGTGGAGGCAGCATTTTTGCTTCGTCGTCGAGAATGCTGTTCATCAGTTTGCGCTGCACGTGCAACTGCAGTTACAAATGCATTTCCGGAAAGGCGGATGTTCCTCTTTTTCTCTGTCTCGGTTGCCCGGGTAATTGCATTTCGAGTTGAATTTTGTGACAACCGAGTGAATTTTTCGACGGACAACTCTGTAGCTCTTCTTCGTTTGGCAGCAGAAGCAGCTTTAGTTTGGCGACTAAGTCGTGGTCTTTTTGGGGTGGCATGACCGTAGATTCAAAGAATGTGTTTGTTAGCGAAAATTTTATGAACTTTGAATTAGTTTCAAGTGAGTACTATGTTGTAGCAGGACCGAACACGTAAATATTTATGCAGGTGATGGAGCATGAAAGGGGGAGTACCCAAAACTTTCAATTGAAAGGTGAGTAAGTGGAAAGTGAGTACTAAGTAAGATCTATGAAGAATGCACGTCAAATAATAGGGCAAACCTGTAAGTCAAGCCTGTCTGAGTTATAGCACAGAGGAGCGTAAACAGGCGCGTATTTTGGAGCACACTGGAAAATAAATCATCGAAATCGGACGTTCGTGAAAAAAGTTTTCTCATTAATTTTTTGTCTCGTATTGAGAAAAACAAAGAAAGAAAATTACAAAAAGGACAACAATAAAATATAATGTCTTTGTTGAAATTCAAGTAAATCAACGGTTAAGCGTCGTTATTGTTACGTTTGTTGTTTTATAAATTCATCTGTTGCTTTTGAATATTTGTTATTTGATGTAAAATGTAACGTTGAGAGAGCAGTATGTATTTAGTGTATTTAGTGTTTTAAATTTTGATATTTGATGTATGACAAACGAAGAGGGTGAATGATCTATTATAGTGAGAGAAGATTTGTCGTTGTTCTAAACTGTAATGGCGACGGAGGCAGTAACCTTTTAAAGAGAGTTCCGGACGAGATTGAGGGTAGTGAGAGGAATGAAGCGTGTAAGAGAGAGGGTTACAACATGTATTTAGTTTTATCGATTTCTTTTCATAGAAGCAGGAGATTTTTGACAAAAGTAATTACGCATTGACCTGCCCTGGTGAATTTGGAGCACATTGGAAAAGAAATCATCAAAATCGGTAGAGAAATGTGGAAATGCATAAAAATCATACACACACACACACACACACAGACATCTACCGTTTTATATATATATATATATATATATATATATATATATATATATATATATATATATATATATATATATATATATATGTATATATATATATATATATATTGTTTTGATACGCGTTTTGCTGCTACCACTGTTGTTATGACTACCTCATAATACTCTCTCTGGTGTTCGAATAGCAGACGATAATACATATTTCAAACATACATTTATTTCAAAAATTTATTTTCTCCGTGACAGCTATAAATATCTCTCTATATATAAAACGGAAGATGTCAGTATGTGTGTGTGTATGATTTTTATGCATTTCCAGATTTCTCTACCGATTTTGATGATTCTTTTTCAATGTGCTCCACATTTACCACTGATGGTCATCGCGTAAATACCTTTGCCAAACATTTCATGCTTCTATGAGACAAATCGATAAAACTAAATACATGCTGTAACCCCCTCTCTTACACGCTTAATTCCTCTCTCTACTACCCTCAAAAATCGATGAAACTACATACATGTTGCAACACTCTGTATATATATATTACACACACACACATATACATATACATCTAAAGAGAGAAAGGGAGATGTAGAGAGAGAGAGTGAGATATGTCGTTATACAGAGAGAGGTACAAGATAATCAGATAGATAGATAGATAGATAGATAGATAGATAGAGAGAGAGAGAGAGAGAGAGAATGGCAACGAATGCTGGTTCACACACACACACACACAAACACATATATATATATATATAAAGAGAGAGAGAGAGAGAGATTGAGCGTGATCTGCGCGTTCTTTATTGTTCTCCATTCTGTAGAGGAAGAGAGAGAGAGAGTGGGGGTATGAGTGAGAGAGAGAGAAAGAGAGAGAGAGGGTATGAGAAAAAAGGGAGAGGGGTTGAGAAAGAAAGAAAGTTTAAGCAAAGAATCGCTGCTTTCAACATTAACGGGATCTTCTGGAACTAAAAAATTCAATCTGTGAACGCAGAATTAAATATTTCGAGAAACGTTGCAACCGAAGGAAAACAGGAAGACGATATTTTGGTTCGTGAAGACGTTCCCTGGTAAGGAAGGGGGAAAAAGCGAGGATAATACGTCGTTATGTGGACTGAGAGGAACAATTTCATGCAAAGACAAGACCAAGTTTATGGTATAAATGGAGTCGTTAGACTAATATTCTATTTAAAATAACCGAATGATTTCCAGCCCCAGAGTTTAAGAATGATGTAAATAAAATTGTAAACGAAAATGACAGAGGTTATTAAAATAGTTGTTTCTACTTTTGGCACAATGCCAGCAGTTACCCAGTACATTTTTGGTACTTTATTTTATTGACCCGTTAGGATGAACGGCAAAGTTAACCTCGAAAGGATTTTAAAATTGCCTTAAAATAGTAAAAGTAAATAGTGAAGATTTAGGCCAATACATACGTATGCGCCGACGGACATACACATACATATACATACGCACACACAAGTACATACACACACAAACACGCGCGCGCGCGTGTGTGTGTAAACCTTATGCATTTCTACTGTATTTTCACCAAACTTAAGACATAGGTTACTTATGTACTCCGGATGGTCATGGGCACTTTCATTTTTCCAGATATTGATTATAGGGCCTCCCGCAGATAACCCCCTTTAACCACTTCCTTGGAGTCGACTGAAGCACTGCAGTGCAATGCAACAAAACGACATAACTTCTGGAGTTCGCAACCGATTTTTACAAATCTTGACACATGGGCTACGTTTGTTCTAGAGAAGAATGTGAACTCTCAGAATTGGCACTTATTGAGCAGGGGACTGCTGGGGGCGGGAACCCCCTTTTGGAAAAAGCCGATGATTTTGTAAAAGTATAGTTTTCGAAGTACCTCTGGTGGTATATATATATATATATATATATATATATATATATGTATGTATGTATATATAAAGATATATATATATGTATATATATATATATATATATATATATATATATATATATATATATATATATATATATATATATATATATGTATGTATATATATATGTATATATATATATTTTGAAACAATGAGCAGGTTTGAAATTAGAAAATATATAGCTTTCACCGTATTTTTTACTAAAGGAATTTTGGCCTGATAATGGGGTTTAAAACCCTCAGATAAATGAAAAAAGATGAGTATTGAGGTACATGTACGTCATTTCTCATCTTTTTCCATTTATCTGAGGGTTCTAAACCCCATTATCAGGGTAAAATTCCTTTAGTCAAAAATACGGTGAATCTCTCTCTCTATATATATATATATATATATATATATATATATATATATATATATATATATATATATATATATATATATGTATATATATATATATATATATATATATATATATATATATATATATATATTTTATATATATATATACATATATATATATATACAACAACGTCATTGCTCAAAAGGTTATCCCAAGTCATTCAGACAAACCACATTTTTGCCGAAAATTCCTTTCAGGAGTATAGAAGAAGGGATAGACAGCATAGTGGTCACACCCATACAATCCAACTTAAAGGTCAAGAATTTACTGTTGATAATCGTTGGATTGTTCCTTACAACACTTTCCTGTCATTGATATATCAGTGCCACATCAATTGTGAGGTTGTCCACAGTGTCAAGGCTATCAAGTACTTATATAATTACATTACGAAAGGATCAGACAAGATCACTTTCCCTATTAAGGCTGATCAAGGAAATTGTGTCCATGCCCAAAATAAGCTTGACCTATATCAATGCACGGTACATCTCAGCCAGTGAAGCATTCTGGAGAATCTATAAATTTCCATTACATCATCGAAAACCGCCAGTTGAAAAGTTGCCTTGCCATTTACCTGGGTAACAAGTGGTCGTGTATGAGCGAGGGCAGGAAGAAAGTGTTATTTCTAGGGGACAGCCAATGATTAAGTTGACGGAATATTTTCAACTGAATATTAGAGATCCACTGGCACAAAATATATTGTATATTGATATTCCTAAATATTTCACTTGGACAAACAAAAAGTTGCAAAGAAGAAAAAATTGACATCTGGACGGTGATCAACAATTTATGAGTGAATCTCTTGGACGCATTCCAACAGTACCTCTCAGTAGACATCAATCTGAATTATATTACCTCAGAATGATCCTACATAACAAGGCTGGGTCAACTTCATATCAATAATTAGAAGAAAATTGAAGGAGTTGAATTTCCAACATTCCAAGAAGCATGCGGGAAACTTGTTCTGTTAGATGAAGATAGAGAAAAACAAAAAGCTATGGAAGAGGCCACATCTATTACGCTTGGTCCTCAGCTGCGAGAGATCTTCTGCACCATTTTATTGTATGGCATGCCAAATAACCCTCTACAGTTCTGGGCGAAATGGAAGAATTGTCTTGCAGAGGATATCATGCGTGAAAGTCGTGAGCAAGTCATGTTCATGCAAACCGTTCAGATTGTTCTACACAAGATCCAACAAAGACTTCAAAATGATGGCTTGGACATTCATGCCAACTATGGACTTCCTCGGCCAGACCCAACTATTGTTGCCATACCAGAAATCAACAGGGTTCTTATGGCAGAAACTGATTTCAATACACACCAACTGCAAGCAAACATAAACGAAATTCTGCCAAATTTGAATCCTGAACAACTGGTTATTTTTCACAAAGTAATCACCTCTGTAAAAGAAAATGAAGGCAGAATTTTCTGCTTGAATGCAAGTGCAGGTACAGGAAAGACCTATGTCATAAACATCCTATTGGAATACCTCCGATCTAAAAAAAGAATTGCACTTGCCACTGCCATATCTGGAATAACAGCCACTTTGCTTCACAAAGGTAGAACTCCTCTCAATGTGCAAAATTCCTCTCAATGTGACTGCTGAATCAACTTGCTTCTTCACAAAGAGGGATGACACAGGTAAACTTATGCAGCAAGCTGATCTGCTAATCATTGATGAGATAGATATGGGACATAAGCATATTTTTGAATGCCTTGACAGGAGCTTCAAAGATGTTCGAGATTGCAAAAAGCCATTTGTTGGTCTAACAGTATTACTATCTGGTGACTGGAAGTAAATTCTTCCAGTTGTACGTCATGGTGCTAGATCACAAATAGTTGAGGCAACCATCAAGAGATCCTATCTCTGGGACTATGTGGAAACCATGGAGATGACAACCAATCAACGGTTAATTAATGCAGAGGTTTCTGATGAAAGACAGTTTGCAAACTACCTTCTTGACGTGGGAAATGGAAACATTCCAACTGTTGCAACTGTAGGTGCATTCACAATTCTTCTGCCACATGAATTTTGTCTGGAATATGGTAATGTGTCTGGACTGTGTTATTTTGTGTATACAAATCTTCCAGGAAACTTCACAAACCCACTATGGCTTGCAAATAGAACCATTATCACTCCAACAAATGATGTAGCAAGATGGGTGAATGAGTTCATGGTCAACAAGTTTCCTGGTCATAAAATAATCTACAGAAGCTCTGATACAGTAGATAATGAACTGCAATATCCAATTGAGTTCATCAACAAACTTACCCCATCATGTAATTGAAGCTGAAGTGGCATTGGGTCCCAATGCTGGAACAAGGTTGTTAATCCCAAGGATACCACATGTATCTCAAGAGCTTGAGTTCCCTTTCACCTTTACTCGCAAGCAATTTCTTGTCAAACCAGCCTTTGCCCTTACATGCAACAAGGCACAAGGGCAGACATTTGAAAAGATAGGTGTATATCTACCAACACAATTCTTTTCACATGGTCAAATGTATGTTACATTATCACGATTTTCAAAAAAAGAAAATATAAAAATATTAAATGAAAGGGGTCTGTTTGCTGACAACTGTGTCTACAAAGAAATTCTACAGTGATGTGCAACAGCTATCACTTTCTTTTAGGTGAAATGCATTTCAGTTTTGTTTTAACTGCTAGAAATTGGAAGCTACAAAAACTTAAGAAGTCTATATGTGAATACAGTGAAACAACAATATAGCGAAGGTCAAGTCTTGATATTGGTAAATGTAATTCATTCATTCATACCAGCAGCATCTATTTTCAAATTCACTGGTTGAAGCTTCCCATCGACATTCTCAAGTGAATATTCATGAACATTTTCCCTCAACGGTGTCATCGCTTTTCCATCCCCATTATCGCTATTTTAAAAATGTATCATGGGTTACTTTACTGATTACAGAAGTAAGTGTAACACAATATTTGTTCAGTTTATGTGCATATTGTCAATGTATGTATCATATCTATGTGCATATATATTTGCGTATATCAATATGCACACTATATATGCTAGCGCGTGGGCGGTTCTTCTGCTAGTATATCAAATGATATATACGTAGAGTAGTACGTATCAACTTTAACTGGAGACAATCTCCATTGAATGTAAGAACACATGGTTCATTTCGGTATCATATTAAAATTTAACAAACATTAAAGATATAGATACCTGATAAAAATGATATATATTTCTCCATTATACGTATCCTTCAGAAATCATTAATACGTTTCACCAAAAATATAAGTGTAGTTAGATGATCGATATGGATCGTCAGTAAAGGATAATCAATCCATCTGAACTCAAACACGAAAAATACGGAACTGAGAACAGCGAAAGAAGCATATGGTGTTATAAACAGATCACCATTTACTGTCACAGTGACGTGAAACGGTTTAAAGACAACTAGAAATAGCAGCCTAATCACTCAACATAGAAAAAGCTCAACGAAGTCCGAGCATAAATATATTACATTTAAGATGAAATATGTCAAGGAGAAATATAAACAATTTTTATCAGGTATCTATATTTCAAATTTTTGTTAAATTCTAATTATACCGAAATGAACCACGTGTTCTTACATTCAATGCAGTTTAAGTTGATATGTTCTATTTTACGTGTATATCATTAGGAACATATGAATGTATATATGCCATTCACTGTTTTGCAATGATATATATATATATATATATATATATATATATATATATATATATATATATATATATATATATATAAAGTGACTGACATATCTGCTAATATGTAAATCTGGCCGATCATTGGGTCTAATAATATGTAGATCTGACTGATCAGGCAGTCTGCTAATATGCAAATCAGGCCGGTCAGTCACTGTATATTCCAGAAAATAACATATATTTTCACTAACTCTGGCAGTTGGCAGGTACTTACTTGTACTTGTACATGTGTCGACATTCACCCTGGACGAGTTGAGCCAGCTTCTTCCCTTGTCCTGACGGCATCCCGAACCATCGCACCCCACGCACGACGGTCCCGGGCTAGGTCACTGGAGATAGCGAGCCAGTCACGGTTCCATCGGCGCAGGCCGACCAGCTGCGGATCTGAGAGTTCGGAGAGGTCCTCCTTGATCGTCGTTACCCAGGTCTTCAGCTGCCCGCCAACGCGCCTGCACCAGTTAGGGAGTGGAGGTGGGAGGAGAACATCGCGGATTAGCTCACCCTCAGGGCGCCGGGCCGCGTGACCAAACCACCTCAAGCGCCGTTGCAGAAGCACTGAAGGAAGGGGTCGACGATTCAGGCGAAGACAAAGACTGGCGGTAGGTACCCGATCAACGCCTCGGCAGCGAAGAATGCGGCGGAGACAGTCATTGTCGAATACCTCCAGCCCCCGTTGATCGACTACCCTCATAGGCCATGTTTCACAGCCATAGAGGGGGATAGTTCGAACGACGGCCTGGTAGATTCGCCCTTTGGTCGCCGAGGTGATCTCTCTTCTGTCCCACAGACACCGCTGGAGGCGCCCAAAAGCGGATCTGGCAGCACCTATACGACGCTTGACCTCGCCTGCGCCTTGTCCCGTTGGATCCACTGTTGAGCCCAGATAAATGAAGGACTCCACATCCTCCAGGTCCACGCCCTCGAGAGATATCGGCTGCCAGGCATCAGGTGAGACCAGTGACGTCATGACTTTCGGTGTGACTGCAGTGTACACCCTTTCGAGAGCTCCCTGTACATCTGTCCCGTTAGCGCCCATCAGCTCGATGTCATCCGCGTAGGCCAGGTCCGTCACCACGACTCCTCTCCCGACCTCCACGCCCGTGTAATCCCGGAGCGCTGTGTTGAGAGTGTAGTCAATGGCGTAGTTGAAGAGAGTTGGCGATAGCGCACACCCCTGCCGAACACCGGTCCCAACAACGAACGACTCCGTCTCCCCACCATAGACCCTGGCAGGTATACGGTACTGATGAAGGGTAATCACCCAGAAACATTAGTCTCTGCCATTCTGTTTAAATGCCAACACAAGAGCAGCAATGACGAGTTTGTTCTACTCGCATGGCTTAAGAGGCTGTTTGCATAATTGCAAACAAATCGAAGATTATCATTAATTTTCGAAAAACTCAGATTCACATTTCTTGTTTTCAGCCATGTAGAGCGATAAAACTATTTCTTAATAATTTGAATATGGCAAAGCCGACCATTAATCGCTCGTATACATAAAACTGACATATCTGCTGATATCCAAATCTGGCTGATCAGTGGGTCCACTAATATGCTGATCTGACTGATCAGGAGACTGCTAATATGTAAATCAAGCCGATCAGTCACTATATATATTCCAGAAAATATCATATATTTTCACTAGCTCTGGCAGTTGGCAAGTATACGGCAATGATGAAGGGTAATCACCCAGAAACACAAGTGTCTGCCGTTTTGTTTAAATGCCAACACAAGAGCAACAATGCCAAGTTTGTTCTACTCATATTGCTTAAGAGACTGTTTTCATAATTGCAAACGAATCGAATATTCGAATAACAATAATTATTAATATTCAAAACACTCAAATTTAAATATCTTGTATTCAGCCATGTCATGTAAAGTGATGAAACTATTATTCATATATATATATATATATATATATATATATATATATATATATATATATTAATATAACAGATTGAAGTTTAAGCAAAGAAACTGACAAAGTCAATCTGTAAACGCAGAAGTGAATATTTCAAAAAACGTTGCAACCGGAGAAAGACAGGAAGACGATACTTTGGTTCGTGGAAACGTTCCCTGGCAAAGAACGGGAAAAAACGAATATAATACGTCATTATTTGGAGCGGTGAAATACAATTACACGCAAAGACAGAACCACGTTTATGGTATAAAAGAAGTCGTAGGCTAATATTCTCTTAGATGGTTCATAGAGACGTACTCTGGCATTGAACGGGAAAAACAAAGATAATACGTCATATGTGGACCGTGGAGAACAATTGCACACAAAGACAAAACTACGTAAATGGTATAACTGAAGTCGTAGATTAAATTCTAACTAGGAAACCGAATGATTCTCTGCTTCAGAGTTAAGAGTAAATTAAATAAAATACAGAGATAATTGAAATTAAATAAATACATACACGCATCCAAATACGTACATACACAAGCATACGCGAAAACACTCGCCATAGGTATACAAAAACACGCACATATAAATATGTGTGTGTGTGTGTGCGTGTATAAAAATAATTAAATAAACGTATATAAATAAATAAATACGTATATAACAAGCGCACACACATACCTACATGTAAATACACAAATGTTCGGAGACGAAGGTCAACCAAAACACGAAGTACACATATACACACACCCTACATACGGACGAACCCGCATACTCGCACAGACGCAAAACTCACGTATACACATAGTCAAAAGCGTATGTACATGAATATATAAAAAATATACGCCATAACATATACAATCAAATATACGTACGAGAAAGTATACGTACCTTCACAACACATACAGGTAATAAATACTTACCTATGAAAATAAGTAATGGTATAAAAATAACATATACTTAGCTACCACATCAAGACATAAAATATCCGCGTATAGATCGTACTATCCGTTAGGGTATAATGTGGGGCTGTAATACAGGAAAGTTTTGTGAAATTTATGTTCACAAGCCGAAATTGCCTCAGTTGTTTTGTTTAAGATGTCGTCTGTGGCGTAGAGTATTTCCAGGGCCTCAGTGGCGCAGAGGTCACACGGTCTTTTATTTCCGTTATACGATCTAGCCGTAGCTAGGATCTCCCAGTGTAACTTATATTGGGTGTGGTTGTCTTTTAGACTCCAGATATAAACTGAAAGTGACGTCATATTCCTTCTTAAGAGAATATTAGTCTACAACTTCTTTTATACCATAAACGTGGTTCTGTCTTTGCGTGTAATTGTTTTTCACCGCTCCAAATAATGACGTATTATATTCGTTTTTTCCCGTTCTTTGCCAGGGAACCTTTCCACGAACCAAAGTATCGTCTTCCTGTCTTCCTCCGGTTGCAACGTTTTTTGAAATATTCACTTCTGCGTTTAGAGATTGACTCTGTCAGTTTCAGAAGATCCCGTTAAGGGTGAAAGCAGCGATTCTTTGCTTAAACTTTAATTTTAATTTAATAAATATTTGCTCTACGGTTCTTATATATTTGATATATATTTATCCTTATCGAGCCCTCTTTGGATTTTAATCTTCAAATTTATTATTATTACTATATATATATATATATATATGTGTGTGTATATATATTTGTATATATATATATGTATATATATATATACATATATATACAAATATATACACACACACACACACATATATATATATATATATATATATATATATATATATATATATATATATATATATATATATATATATATATATATATATACATATATATATAGTAATAATAATAAAATTGTAGACTAAAATCCAAAGAGGGCTCGATAAGGAAAATATATATCAAATATATAAGAACCGTAGAGCAAATATTTATTAAAATAACAGATTAAAGTTTAAGCAAAGAATCGCTGCTTTCACCCTTAACGGGATCTTCTGAAACTAACAAAGTCAATCTGTAAACGCAGAACTGGATATTTCGAAAAACGTTGCAACCGGAGGAAGACAGGAAGACGATACTTTGGTTCGTGGTAACGTTCGCTGGCAAAGAACGGGAAAAAACGAATAATACGTCATTAAAAGGAGCGGTGAAAAACAATTACGCGCAAAGACAAAACCACGTTTATGGTATAAAAGAGGTCGTAGACTAATGTTCTCTTAAGTGGTGCATATAGACGTTCTCTGGCAATGAACGAAAAAACGAAGATAATACGTCATATGTGGAGCGTGGAGAACAATAGCACGCAAAGACAAAACCACGTAAATGGTATAGCAGAAATCGTAGACTAAAATTCTAACTAGGAGACCAAATGAATCTCCGCTACAGAGTTAAGAACAAAGTAAATAAATACAATACAGAAGTAATAGGAACAAATAAATGCATACACGCAAACAGATACGCACATACACAAGCATACGCAAAACCTTACCATGGGTATACAAAACCACGCACATATAAATATGTGTGTGTGTGTATGTTTGTGTACAAATAAATAAATAATTATATAAACGTATATAAGTAAATAAATACGTATATAACAAGCGCACACGCATACCTACATATAAATACACGAATGTTCGGAGACGTAAGTCAACTAAAACAAGAAGTACACATATACACACACCCACCATACGTACGAACCTGCACACTCACGCGGACGCAAAACTCCCGTATACACATAGCCAAACCCTAAATACCAGAATATGTAAAAATTATACGCTATAACAGTCAAATATACGTACGAGAAGGTATACATAGCTTCAATGATGATAATAAAATAAATATGGTTTTATAAATATAGTTTCTATTCATAAATATGATTGATATTATACTCCAGAAAAATTGTGGAGTGCTTCGAATCTATGATAAAATAAATTTGTTCAATAACCAACATATTAAATATCTCTTTGCTTATATATAAATGAAGTATTTCCGTAGGAAAGGTAAAGGAAAAGAGACCGCTCTATGTCAGCTACAGAGCTTTTTAGTTATGTAATAAACAAAATAAGATAAGTTATTCTTTCTGACGACTGAAGACATATATAAATATCTGTCTTCAAGAAACCATTGGTAAAGGAAATAATTTATCTTATGTGGTTTATTACATAACTATATATATATATATACATATATATTTAAAAGAAACCAAAGAACACTTACATACTCAAACAGTTTTTATTTGCTTACATTGTTTCATCCATGCCTTTTGGTAGGAATCCTCAGAGCTTAATAAACACAGTGCTGAGTGTAAGCTCCACAGAGCCTAGTCACTCGAACAATCAGAATATAAAAGAGGGTAAAGATAGGGAGATCGGAGATGGCGATCAAGGAGGGGGTTCATGTTGTGGTTGTTAATCACCACAGCTAAATGCCAGGGCACTAGCGGATTCGACAAGATGCAGATATAATTGATGGCACACAAAAGCAAAAGCAAAAGACACAGGCAATGTTTAAAATATAATAAAAAATAATAAAATATAACATTAAAAAAAATAATAAAAAATAAAAAAATAAAAGGAAGATAATATAAAGAGTAAAAAGGTAAACAAATAGAAAAGTAAAAAAAAAAGTTTTTAAAAAAGAAATAAAATAAGAAAGAAGAAAAATGTTTTAAGCACATAAAGAAGCCAGGGGAATTTAAGCGCTGGTTCCTACCAAAACGAGGGGATAGAATCCCCGTAACTTATAATTATATAAGCATTAGGAGATCCTTGCAGTACATCCAGAAAGACCATAGTAATCAGAATCCCCACCATGTTATACATACTCAAGTTATACTGGTACGTATCCGAATTACGTAGCCAATTGATGGTCCACAATCATATAGGTGGGTATCACATAAGTGCAAGCCATACACAAGCAAATTACGGTTATTAGAGGATAGAGCTTAGTATAACACGTATATAGACAGGCATGACATAACAAGCAGGCTATGCACAAGCAATCGGGATTATTGTAAGAAAGAGCTGTTACAATCTTATTATATTAGTTACTGTAAAACCAACTGGCAAAGTTATTACACATGTATATTAACCGTATAGGCTAGACCAATCGATTACATATTTCACGAATGTCTAGGGGTTAAATAGAAGTGGGATTGTCGGTAGAAAACTAATCCGTCTAAATAACAACATATGTAGATCATTCAAAATTACAAAATAGTTGGATATAAATTATCACTCAAACGTAACATCACATCCGGTCACATGAATTACATGCTGGATTTATACATAAAAAAAACCCTCTATGTATAAGATCCCAGACCGAAAATTATAAGTTGTTCAAGATTCAGTTCCAGATTCAATTCAACCAAAGTCTCCACACACAATCCATTCCCGAACTCTTCAAAAACAATGTCTGGCAACAGCGTCAGCGATCCACGGGGTTAAATAATCTATACAAAACAGAGAAGAAAGTTATTGAAGACCGAATTCCTAACAACACAATAGGAAAGTACTCACTCCAACGTAGAGAGTCTGGATAAGCACGAAGAGCGGCCTTTATTTGGCGGTGAAAATGCTCCACCATTCCATTTGAAGCAGGATGATAATATGTAGTCCGAATGCGTTGAACGCCAATAATTTTTGTTAACTCCGAGAAAAGATGTGATTCGAATTGCCTACCACGGTCTGTAGTAATTGTGGTTGGCACAACATAGCAGGCAATCCACCCTGATACCAGGGCACACGCTATCGTGTCGGCGGTAATGTCCTTTATGGGGATGGCTTCAGACCGTCGTGAAAAACGATCAATGGAGGTCAAAAGGTAAGAATATCCACTACTGACTGGCCAAGGTCCAACGATATCGATGTGGATGTGTCGAAAACGAGCATCCGGAGTAGTAAAAGTACCCAGTGGAGCCTGGATGTGTCTGTGGACTTTAGATTTTTGACATTGTATGCAGGAGCGGCACCAAGAAGTAATTTCACGCCTCATATTGGGCCAGAAAAAATCTAGCTGTTATGAGCTTTACTGTGGCTGAAGATCCTGGGAGAGAAATGCTGTACAGAGCAAGGAACACAATTCGACGGTGTATCTCGGGAACATAAGGTCGTGGTGAATCCGAAGTTACATCGCAGAGAATCTGCCTGTCGGTGGTCGACAAGGGCAGATATTTCAGGTTGCAAGTCGCAAATTCAGCTGATGAAGTATCCAACGATTCGAGTGCAGGTTGGTCTGCTGCCAAACGACTTAAATCTATCTCCTGGGATGACGAAATCGAGCTGATTGGCAAACGTGACAAGGCGACTGCGGCTGTGTTTAGTGAACGAGAAATGTGCTGGATATCATTGGTAAACTGCGAAATGTAATCAAGTGTCTTGTCTCTCTGGACGGATATCTGTCGGCTTTAGCCCTCAAAGCGAAGGTCAGAGGTTTGTGGTCAGTGAAAACCATAACATTTCTTCCCTCAAGAATATGAGAAAAATGTTTCACCGAAAAATATATGGCTAATAACTCCCGACCAAACGTGCTGTAACAAGTTTCTGCCGGTTTCAGCTTCCTGGAGAAAAATGCCAAAGGTTGTTTGTGTTTAGCGTTATACTGTTGAAAAACTGCTCCCACGGCGGTATCAGATGCATCAACACAAAGCGAAAGCTTGGCATCGGGTACTGGGTGGGCTAGCAAAGATGAATTAGCAAGTGCTGACTTGGCAGTCTGGACATCTTCGAGTTGTGCTTGTGTGAAGGCAATATCCTCATTCTTCTTACGACAATTTTTCAAAATATCGGTAAGGGAAAACAGTCATTTTGCACATTGGGAGACGGAACGTCTATAAAAATTGATTAGGCCTAGGAAGTGACGCAACTGGCGAAGTGAGGTAGGCGTAGGTAAATCCTCTATAGCCTTAACTCGCCGAGGAAGGGGTCGAATACCTTCGGCGTCGATGACATGACCTAAAAGATTTAGTAAAGTGGATCCGAAAACACATTTTGCGGGATTTACTCGAACACGGTAATCCTAGAGTAGGCAAAAATAAAAGGTTTCAGGTGACGCATATGCCCTTCTGGAGAGGAACTTGCGACGAGAAGATCATCTATATATGCATAAACGAAGTCCAGACCACGAGTAACCTCGTCTATGAACCGCTGAAAAGTGCTAGCAGCATTCCTAAGACCAAAAGGCATGGTTAAAAACTCAAAGGATCCGAAAGGAGTCATAATAGCCGTTTTCAGAATATCTTCCTTCCTGACTGGAATTTGGTGGTAAGATCGCACTAAATCCAGTTTGGAGAAAATCTTACAACCCTGCAACGAAGATGCAAAATCCTGGGGGTGGGGAATCGGATATCTATCCGGGACGGTCATCGCATTTAACCTCCTATAATCCCCAGTGGGTCTCCAGTCGCCAGACGTCTTGGGCACCATATGTAACGGGGAAGCCCAAGGACTCGTAGATGGGCGAATAATGCCCAGCTGCAGCATATGGTCGAACTCGGACCGTGCTGCCTTCAAACTTGTCTGCTGCTAAACGATGTGGACTTGAAAATACTGGAGCATCGGTTGTGGAAATAAAATGTTCGGTTGCGTGAGTTGGCTCCGCAACTCGAAAATTTCCATCGATGAGCTCCGGGAATGATCCTAACAACGAATGGTAGGCGTCTCCAGTGGCAGCGAGGAAGAATATTGGTCTGATCGTTGGAGCACTGGCTTTTCGGCCACGAATTGAGAAGCCGGTGATGTCATCCACTAGACGTTGGCTTTCGGATATCTACAGTCAAGGAGAAATTGTGGAGGAAATCCGCTCCCAAGATTGGATATGGCAAGTCAGCGACCGTAAACATCCATTTAAAATCCCTACGAGATTTTGTAATTTGAGGGGAAGCGAATTTGTCCGTACGTCTTTATAGGCGAGTGGTTAACGGCCTGCAGAGTAATGGATGATTCGACAGGGGTATCCTTCATGCAATGGACCGGCCAAATACTACAGGAGGCTCCTGTGCCCACGAGGAAGGATCTTCCAGACAGTAGGTCCTTAATGAAGAGGTGGCGGTTTGGGGGCTTTACGCTAAGGTCAACTGCCGCTCTCAGCGAACCTCTCTGGCGTTTCCCGACTTCACGATTGAACAAGGTTGTATACAGTGGTTCGCGTCCTCAGCAAAACGCTTGTGGTATCAGCATAAAGATGAATTATTGGCGGAGGAGTTGGGGCGACGATGAGGAGAAGAAGAAGAAGAAGAAGAAGAAGAAGAAGAAGAAGAAGAAGAAGAAGAAGAAGAAGAAGAAGAAGAAGAAGAAGACCGCCTTCGTCAACGCCATCTAGATGACGTTCGATCCCGACACAGTTTAGCCAGTTGACGTGTTAACGCGTCAATGGCTCTCAACATGGGGTCCTCACGTGGTGAGACAGGATGGTTTTTAAAGGCAGAAGAAGCGACGACCGAATCCGCCGAGGTAGGTTCTCTAGAAAATTCCATAATTCGGTCCGCAGTGGCAGCAATCTATTCTAAGGAACTGGTGTCGACCATATTCGCCAATATGGTCTGCACATTGTTTGGCAAACGGGAGAAGAATAGCTTCTTTACGAAGGAATTATCCTCGGTGGTTGAATCGCTAAGTTCCCGGATACGCCGTAAAAACTCAGAAGGAGTTCTGTCGCCCAAATTTTCATCTAACAAGGAACGTAATCTACTTTCAGACGACCGACTGTTCCTATGGATCACTTCTGCTTTTAAGGAGTCGTAAGAGGTGCCTATTGGAGGATCTGTAATGATGTCCTTAACTGTGGTTGCCAGCGAAGCGGGAATTCCACTAACTAGCACGTGTAATTTCTGTTGTGCCGCTTGAACCTCGTTGGCGGCAAAATATTAATCCAACTGGGCAAACCACAATTTAGCGTCACCAGAAAATGCCGGTAACGACGAGTTGCTCATAATTGACACAGTGGACGCTGAACAAGAAATTGCTTCGTCGTTTTTTTTCTACAACTACTGCACACGTGGTAGTACCATGGATAACTTAAGTAAAAGTAACACCGAACAAGCAAAGATGTGTCAAAACGAAAGCTTGGTCGAACAACAGACACGCGAGATAATTTTCAGAAAAATAACGTGTTCAAAACGAAGGAGTCCAGTTTTAGCGTTGGTTCTTTTTTCGGGGTCACCAGTATAGGGAATTGGTTTATTGGTTTAATCTTCTCCGGAAGATACCGCTAGTAACCAACGACTTGAGAAATAAAGATAAAGCAATCCGAGCATGCAAGATAGAGGTGATATTCTCTGTACATATAGTGTTCAGTTCCGAAGTATAGAGAGCTGCTCGTCAGAAAGAGACCGCAGCGAATAAGAGAGTGAGAAAGACAAGTCTTTCTATTTATAATGCCTACTGTAAGTAACTCTAATTAATTCTCTTTTTTTTACCCTAGGGGTCGCTACACATCTAAACTGTTAGCAGATGACCCCATATTCGTTTATATACACTTAATATTGGGTTTTAGAATAACTATATGTCCACAGCAAGAATAAATAAAAAAAATAAAGGATAAAAAAAATTGTAAAATATTAAAAAGGATATGCCTTTAATTTAAATGTTCTGAAGTCAACTATCTAGATACAATTTTTAAGCTGAGGTAGAATTAATTTCTTATTTTACATCCGTAATGATTTATGAAGGTGATTATTGGCAGTCGTGAGAAAGCTGACTAAAATGTTTTGCAGTATTCATTTCGGTTCTCTACTCTCTGAGTTCAAATCCCGCCGACGTCAACTTTACCTTTCATCCATTCCTGGTCGATAAAAATGTATCAGTCTAGTACGAGGTCGACTCTTCCTCTGTATCTCTCTCTCACTTTCATTCTCTTACTATTCTCCTTTGAAAGAAATCTGCTGTATTCATACCTGGAGAGGGGATGTGCTATACCAGGTATAAAAATGCCCTAAAAATGCCGTATGTCAATACGGCGCCCCTACTACCCCAATAAGAATTACGGCAACATCTATTCAAACATTTGTTGTCTTGTGGAAGAGTAATAAACCTGTGCTCTTCGAGATTTGCAATAAATTATAGTTATACCATTGTAGCTATCTGAGAAATCGTTACTATAAATCAGATTATTTCCCAATGTTCCGTACAAATGCTGCGTTTTCTCAGATATACAAGGTCAAGCATACTTTATTACCTATGTGTATTAAGGAGAGTTGAATGAAGAAAACATGTATGGCGACGAGTAAAATAGCAAACAGCGTTTAGGTGCAGCCTTTTTGTTTAACCCTTTAGCATTCACATTACTCTATATATATATTATATTTTCATGTTAAAGGCGTTACCTTGCATAATTATCTCACATAATATCGAATCTATGAGATTTTGAAAGTATTTATTTTGAGAACAATACCTTAACATCAATTTGAGCGACCAGTTACAGCCAGTTTCAACAAAAAGAGGTAGAGAATTCTGGCCGGTTTGGGCCGGTTTTAACATTAAAGGATTAAAGTTCAAATGGATCCTGCGTTCATTTGCCTTTTATATTGGCCAATAAGTTATTATCCTTTTAACTGACTGTAATTCAAAGGCTAGTCTTTTCAACTACAGGTTCAATTCAAACATTTTCCATCAACCAAATTTAAGAGTGAGGAACCACCCAAGGTTATGGTAAATGACACATTTCGAAGATGCCACTCACTGAAATCGAACCTAGAAAATGTTGATTACGATGTGACCGTATTAATCATTCGGCAATACTACATTTACAATATTTGTTATATTTCATATTCGAGTGATCATGATATATTTTAGTGTAACTTAATTTGTACTAGTCAGTAATTTTTTTTTACTGCTACTGGTACACTCTGCTGTGTAAGCATTTAGTACGTTTGTAGTACCTGATGTTGCTTTCAGCCTTTGCTAAGACAGACGTTATAACTAATTGTTTCTGCGGTTTCCTTCCAATCTATTTATCAAAAAAATACTTTTTCTTATAGCGATAACGTATATATAACATTAGAATGTTATGCACTGCTTTTGTTTTGCCTTTATAAGTCTTAGTCTCTAAGCTTCTTTGAAGCCACTATTGCGATATTTTTTAAAGATTAATGTTGTGAGTTTTCTATTTAATACAATATTATTTTTGCGTGTTTTTGTTTTGTACTCTCCATTTATGCATGTATTCATTTATTTAGAATATTACTTGCATGTGATATTTTACGTAATCGTTTTTCTTCTAAGGAGATATTTAGATCCCGTTGCCTGATTCCTTGACTACCAATGCAGATGTTTCATATATATATATATATCCGGCTTCTCTGAGAATGCAGATCGCCGTTTTATAATGAGAATATTCAATAGCTATCCAACGTATTCTTCATTTTAAAGATGGTAAGTTATTAATTGATGTAGAGTTAATTGGTATATTCATATGGCTAAAAAGCCATATGAATTTAATCTATAGAGAACAAAGAAGAGCTAATGGAGTTAGAAGAGTAAACAATTATTACAACACTATTGGCAGTATCGGTAGAGGGTCAGACGCCATGCTTTAGTTACAGCACTATACGATCTGAGTTTAAATCCCGACGAGGGTAACTTTGCCTTTCATCCTTATGGGGTCGATAAAATAAAGTACCAATAATGAACTGGGATGATTGCTGGCCTTGTGCCAAAAGTAGAAACAGTTATTACAGAAAGAAACAGCTCCACCACTAACAAAATGAGTACCACTAAAATAACAACGACAGTAACAAACAGCTACATATTGATTTCCAATAAATATAGTTTCCAGGTCTCAAAGGAGGGATATGGCAAGAAGAAGAAGAAGAAGAAGAAGAAGAAGAAGAAG
>OZ024740.1:265107080-265172080 GCA_964016885.1 Eledone cirrhosa | reverse complement strand
TTTCAGCAAACAGGGGAGATAAAGCTGACAGAACTCTGTTTCGTACTTTTTGGTACTTATCAAAGCTAAGTACTCCACGTGTTTGCTGAAAATCCTGAATGTTTGATTCTTATAGAATTCTAGTAATAATCAGGAACTGATTATACAGAGCGGTTGCCGGTCAAGCAGAAATAAAAAATTAGAATTGGTGCTCTGAAATAGCGATATATATATAAATAGCGTAAGGTCTTCGAAATGCTTTTAATTAAGCATACAGTGCATTGCAAAATATATTATATATATACATTCATACATATATCGCTATTTCAGAGCACCAATTCTAAATTTCAATTTCTGCTTGAAAATTTAAAGTACGTGAGACTGTCACTACTCTAAAATAATAGCGTAAGGTCTTCGAAATGCTTTTAATTAAACAAATCTGTATTTTATCTGATGAAAGCGCACCATAATTTGCCTTGGTTGCCCTTGAAATATGTATAATAAAATAAAAATGGTTTTATAAATATAGTTTCTATTTATTAATATATTGTATATATATATATATATATATATATATACACACACACACACATATATATATATGTATATATATATATATATATATATATATATATATTTGCATGTGTATATGTGTGTATATATATATATATATATACACACATATATGATGATGGCTGCCTCCTCGTTATCGAGTATGGCCGTTGCACGATATACCATTATTAATAATTATTAATTTGGATTGGCAGTATCGGTAGAAGGTCGGAGGCCATGCTTTCCAGCATAGTTACGTCCCTTTACGATCTGAGTTCAAATCCCGCCGAGGTTTACTTTGCCTTTCATCCTTACGGGGTCGATAAAATAAAGTACCAGTAATGTACTGGGATAATTGCTGGCCTTGTGCCAAAAGTAGAAAGAATTAATTAATTCTATCGTGCAATGCCTGGGCGTGAAGATATTTTTTAAAGTGAGGAAAGACTGAGCCAATCATATTCTCTGAGCGACACTTGCTATAACCTGAAAAAAGAAAAGATCAAAATTTTATATCGGAGTCATCCCAGTTTCCTGAATTACCTTCTCCTGAAGAATGCCCTGACAAAGGCTAGGGCTCCTTCACTCCCAGTGTTTTAACCGCGCGATCGGGTGTCCACCCCGACTATTTATATGTTCCCGCGCATATACATACATATGTACATGTACACACACATATATATATGTGTATGTGCCTGTATGTGTGGATGTATATATATACATACACACACACATATACACCCACACATGTGCATGCGCGTGTGTGTGTGTATAATATATATACATACATAGTTGAAATGAACGAATAAAACACAGGAGGCATTTGTACACAATTATATTACCTTCATGTTTGGTGGAAGTGGAGGAGGTTTCATCGTTTCGGATATATGTCCGTCACCAAGAAATTTCGGATAGGGGGAAAACAGGAACTCCAAGAGCGAGAAAGTGGGGCGAGGGGTTAAAAAGGGAAGTTACATAGTAAAGAACACAATATAAAGAGAAAAATTAAAATTAAAATAAATATAAATAAGCAAATTTTATGTAAAAATAAAGGTGGTAGAGATGGGTAATAGTTCGGTTGGATGGTGGTGGGATGGCATCGGTGTAATAGTGTGTGTGTTGGTGGGTTGAGGGGCAGAAGGGTGGAAAGAGTGGAGGTGGAAGCAAAATACTCAGACAACAGGAGGGGATGGTGGAAGGTAAGATCTGTGTGTATGTGTAGATGTGTGTTTGTTTGTGAATTTACGTATGCGTGTCTGAAAAAAAGCGAGTGTGTTCGAACGTTTGTTAAAAGTGAGCACAGCCGAGTGAGTGGTGTGTATACTCGAGACGGCCCACATTAGTATTCGACCTGATTGTATTTATCCAGGTTGTGGTATAAGTATGGCCATATGCATTTGGTCACTTTTCTTTGTGTTACACCTTAACTCTGTATTCACTCTGGACAAAAATGCATTGAATCTTCGTATCATGGAGTGCTTTGTGTCTACCTCAAACAATTCAGTTGGTACCTGCTACATTACTACATTACGGCTACAACCTTGATTTATACTTATCATTATTATATGTATATTTATATACAAAAACATCTATCTATCTATCTATCTGTCTATCTATCTATCTATCTATCTATCTCTCTCTCTCTCTCTCTCTCTATATATATATATATATATATATATATATATATATAGATAGATAGATAGATAGATAGATAGATATGTTTCTTTTATTTGCCACTAGGGCATCAAAAGTGGGACAAGTACAAAGGGGGGAGTTTACACAAAAAGGCGTCCTCAATAAGGAGGAGGCAATAACAAAATATAAAAATAAAATAAGATATAACAAAAAATAAAATTTATAACAAAATCCTCAATAGATAGGAGGCGCCTTGGGGGGTCGCACACACCCCCGAAAAAAGTGTGCAACCCTTCTCCTCAGGAGCACAGAGAAGGGGTGCTCCCTTGGTCTTTCATCTTCCTCACCTATAGTCTGATGTAGAGTGAAGGCCCATTCACACGGGCCATTCTCGCCACTTTCACCCATCTTTCATAGAAACGGCTGGGGTGCAGCACCTCTCTCTCCATCCTGATCCTTCTTCCGAAATGATAACGGAAGAAACGGACCAGTTGTTGGCCAGAGAGAAAGGTGCCTGACCTCAGTCCTTTCAGACGCGTCCACCATACAACCTCTTTCGCCATGGCTATTACGCACAGAAACACCGCCTCTGCTTCATCTTTGAAGGGGGGAGGCGGCTTGATCATTACAATAGACTCGGTGGTCAACCGGATCGGTCCCACCCTTGACAGCAGTTGTTCGACATAGCCCCACAGATCGGCTACGCCCGAGCAGTGTACCAATGCGTGTGCAACGGTTTCCTCGTCGCACACGCATCTGGGACAGATCTTTTTGGCGGGGTCCCTACCCGGGCGCCCGTGTCTGTAGAGCCTTTCTCGAACGGGTAAAGCCCCTCGGTAGCACTGCCAGGCCAGGGACTTCTGGAAGTTGTCCATAGGTCCCGGGCTGAATGTCCTACCGAACAGGCTGGCCAGTTCGTCCTCCTCCATGTCTAGGGCTTCTCCGAGGGCGTCGTCGCACCTGCTGCGTACCAGCCCTCTATAGAATGTTGCGGTGGAGTCTCCACTGATAACCGGATCCGCCTGCCAGACGGCGGTGAGCGCCTGGGCACACTCAGTGTGCCAGGCGCCCAGATAGATAGATAGATAGATAGATATATAGATAGATAGATAGATAGATATATATAAGGGATAAAAAATATCAATATAGGTAATCCAGTTAGAGGTTGTGAATACTTCTTATTATGGATAGTTTTAGCGTGCGGCTTTGTTTGACTCAACAAGAGGTTTACGTAGATGGCGAGTTTATGATTTAACTTATATTCCTATGTAAGTTTATCTTGGAGTAATAAAATTGAAAACATGTGAAGAATAACATGGTCAACACTACAAAAAAGGGGAATTTATTTACATTCTAACAATTGTTTCTCTGATTGAGTTGTCTAAAAACAGTTTCTGATGACGTGATTGAGAAAGTTGAAGAGATTTAAATATGCATATATATATATATATATATATATATATATATATATATATATATATATATATATATATATATATATATATATAAATGTAATCTGAGTTTTTCGAGTATTAATAATAATCTATTCGTTTGCAATTATGCAAGCAAGCCTCATTTTTGAAGCCATGTCAGTAGAATGAGCCCCTCATTTTTGCTCTTGTGTTGGCATGTAAACATATGAAAATCAGGCCGATCAGTCACTATATATTTTATATTAACATACCATATATTTTCAGTAGCTCTGACAGTTGGCAGGTGGACAGTGAGCTGTACTGATGAAGGGTGATACCCAGAATCATTAGTGTGTGCAGTTCTGTATACATGCCAACACAAGAGCAAGAATGAGGGACTCATTCTACTTACATGGCTTTCAAAATGAGGCTTGTTTGCATAAATGCAAACGAATCGAATATTATTATTAATATTCGAAAATCTCAGATTACGTTTATTGTATTCAGCCCTGTAGAGCGACAATTTTGTATATATAAATATATATATATATATATATATATATATATATATATATATATATATATATATATATATATATATTGTTATACTTTGGGAGGGTCATGTTGCCAATAGGAAACACACGCACCAGTTGCTTTCACTTCAATTTATTATATATTTATAAATTTATAAATTTACAAATCTACAAGCTTATAAATTTCTGGTTGGTTGGTTGGTTCCACAACCAGATAGTTGTTTATATATAGTCATAGTCCTTTCGTCACACACTCTATGACCTCTTCAGTGACTGGGGATTCCTTTCTTTGTTTCTGTGCCTTTCCTTTCTTCTGTCCTACGCCATTTTGTTTCTGTGTGTGTGTTGTGTGCTCAGTTTGTGCATGCGCCACATCCGGGTGTCTGTGTGTGTTTGTGTTCATTTATCTATTTGTTTATTTATTTACATGTTGTTGGTTGGTTGTTTGTTCTATGTGTGTGTGTGTTTTCATTTTGTCCTCAATTGTAAGTTGTGATGTTGCTGTTCCACTCATATTTTCTATTTAATTTTGGTTGTAATTCTTTTATGCTTACTGCCTCTGTAATTTGCCTAAACATTGCATCTTTTCTGTGTGTGGATTCTATTTTTATTTCTATGTTCTCTAATTTACCCTTGTAAGGGTAAACGAAATATATATATATATATATATATATATATATATATATATATATATATATATATATATATATATATATATAGATACAGATATATATATATATAGAGATATATATAGATATATATGCAGAGGTTATATTTAATTTGTTGGGATTCAACAAGCTTAAAAAATGTTATAACTGATATAAAGCACTCAACAATTTAGTGGAATAAGTACACAATATATTAATAAATGGAAACTATATTTATAAAACCATATTTATTTTATTATACATATTTCAAGGGCAACCAAGGCAAATTATGGTGCGCTTTCATCAGATAAAATACAGATTTGTTTTATCAATAAATATTGACATACCCGGAAAAAAGACAACCTTAATGGTTGGAGCTTCCGTGTACGTCAATATTTATTTATAAAACAAATCTGTATTTTATCTGATGAAAGCGCACCATAATTTGCCATGGTTGCCCTTGAAATATGTATAATAAAATAAAGATGGCTTTATAAATCTAGTTTCTATTTATTAATATATTGTATATACACACACACACACACACACACACACACACATATATATATATATATATATATATATATATATATATATATATATATATATATATATATATATATATATATATATATATATATATATATATATATATATATATATAATTGTTAACAGACAATATTATATCGCATGGGCGGTGGATTGGCAGTATCGGTAATGGGTCGGACGCCATGCTTTCCAGCATAGTTACGTCCCTTTACGATCTGAGTTCAAATCCCGCCGAGGTTGACTTTGCCTTTCATCCTTACGGGGTCGATAAAATAAAGTACCAGTAATGCACTGGGTAATTGCTGGCCTTGTGCCTAAAGTAGAAACAATTATATCGCATGTACCTATTTTGACAACGATACCTTAAGCAATAATTTAAAAAAAAAGGAGACGCGTCATTTGCCACGATGCAGCTTACTTATTGAATGTAATCGTCGTGTTCTCCTCATTTCTCAAGATTAGCCATTTGTAAATATCAAAGCCCGGGGAATATTGAGTAGATGTAGAAATGAATAAGTGCAAATACAATAATATGTTCATGTACGAAACCAGACGGTACCCGACCTAACTCATAAAATCGGTATTATATAATAATATAGTTCTTTCACCACATTGATTATAAAACCACACACACACACTGCATACTACACACGCATACACACCTCACACATACATATACACAAGCCCTAGAGGTTGGTAATAAAAGTACCAGTCTAGTACTGGGGTCGATTCTTCCTCTATATCTCTTTCTCATTTCCTCTCTCTCACTTTCTATCCTTCTTTGGAAGAAATCTGCAATATTCAGACATGGAGATTAATGGGCTTCGCCAGGTTTTAAATGCCCAAGAAACGCCGTATGACACTACGGTGATCTACGACACCACCAGTAGTTAGGAGACAATACCATGCACTAAGGTAGTATGTCTTAGTGGTTGGGGGCTCGACTCATGATCGTAATGTCATAAGTTCTTTTCCCGGCAGTGAGTTGTATATTTGAGCAGGATTCTTTATTTTCCTGTTGCTTTAGTCCACTCAGTAGGGAATAATGAGTTTTACCAGTAATTTAAATGACAAACATTGCCATACACCTCGTCGTGCTGAATCTCACAGAGAGTTGCGTTAAGGCTACACTAGTATACGTAAATTAACTAAAGTTTATGTTAGGGTAGCTGAGATCAATAATTAAAACACAGGAGAAAAGCTATCACTAAAATCCGTTGTACATATAGAAATATTAAATTAATTGTTTCCACTTTTGGCACAAGGCCAAGAATTATCCCAGTGTATTACTGGTACTTTATTTTATCGACGCCGTAAGGATGAAAGGCAAAGTTAACCTCGGTGGGATTTGAACTCAGAATGGCAAGGGCCGTAACTCTATACGTCAAAGCATGGCGTCCGATCCTTTACCGATACTGCCAATCCACCAAATGTTATACATTATGATACTAATAATTAATGGTATAATTGTTTCTAATTTTTAACAATGCCAGCATTTATCCCAGTGCATTACTGGTACTTCATTTTATCGACCTCGTAACGATGAAAGGCAACGTTAACCTCGGCCGGATTTGAATTCTGACCATAAAAGGCCGTAACTCTTTGCTGCAAAGCATGGCGTCAGACCCTCTACCGATACTGCCAATCCACCACCATGGTATAATAATAGAATTGTGAATTAAGAAATGGTGTCAACGCCTTCAGCATTACATTCTTAATTATCTTAGATCTAGTCAGTATTAAAATACTTTAATTGTCACCAAACTTCTCCTTATTCTTTGAATAAACAAACCATATTTAGAAATAAAAAATAAAAAAAGAGGAAACAAAAGGAAAGAAAGTTGAAAAGGAACGGGAATGGGAAGGAATGGTAAGAGCTTTGGTGTCGCAGAAGAGAGGGCAGTGATGGGGGAGGATGATTGGTCTTTGGGCCTAGGGCAAGGGGGCAGGGGTGCTGTGCCGCGCGGACAAGACGGCGAAAGCATTCCTCCGATCTCCCTCCTCCGATCTCCCTCCTCCGATCTTGCAGAGAAGCTCGGCAGTACGGGATCCAAGTATGCCTCACGTTGATTTAACAGGTACTCTCAGGTCTCAAATAATTGTCCCCGCCATCGTTTATTAATTTTTCATTTTTTTTTCACCATCCCAATCCACTATTATTTCAAGCCCCTGCTTATTGACGTTTGCTAATCTATCTCAGGCGAAATTTTATTTTAAGAGGTAGCATTCCTGAGACAATTAATTTTCTTTTTACATTAAAAAAACATTATACATGACAAAGAAGGAGTAGAAATCCCATACATTGTAAAATAATAGAATGGGTTGGGGTCTTCATATGTAAACTAAACGTCTGGTTTTTAAAAATAATCAACAGAGACAACCTAGAAAAAATAAGGATTTTCCAAGCCCTCGCTGATTCCAACTTCCCCCACTATTGTTTGAGAGCCGAGCGTAGACTGTTCCGTTGATCAAACAACTGGAATACTCACTAGGACCGACAGAAGTCCATTATACACAGACTAAAGTACACATGTTGCACCTGTGTAATCGTGCCACAAAGTTAGTAAATAAAAGATTTTTGAAGACTGTAAAGGCTAAGAATGTAGTGTAATTTTATATGTTGAATCGTGGCCCACTTGACAAAACACTTGAAGATGCATTCAAGATTTCGTGTTGTGGCAGCTTGCTAACTATGTGATGCATGGAAGCAGAATTTGCTTCCAGATGGAATGCATGTGGCGTTGGATAATCACCGTCAATTTCTTGTTTTTATTGATATTGCTTATGGCAATTCATTGATTGAGCAGACCTCTGATCTGAGTCTTCCATGTCATGACCGTCTCAGCCCTTCTGCAGAAAATGTATAACAAGGATCACTTAAATAAAAACAACTCAACAGGTTAAGGAGGTATTGTGTGATTAGAGGTAGATATGACAGCCGTATCGAGCGGATCACACAAATGCATACATACTCATTAGTTCCTGACTGGTAATGTTTCCCAGAAGTTGTAAGCACTGTTCTCTGGGTCTACTTTCTGTAGTTACATACGATATACACATATTAAGGGTATTTACTGTAGTTACATAAGCTATATTACATATTAGGGTCATTTATTATAGTTACATAAAGTATATATAAATTTTGAGTATTTACTGTAGCTAAATAAAATATGGGGCTGTAGTTACATAAGGTTTCTAGCAAAATAACCCAACCGGTTGTAATACACAGAATGGAAAACGTGACCGGGTGGTGGAGATGATGGTGAAACCGACTGAAAGTTTACCTACAACCATCAGCTGTATTCTAGCAAACCGAATGACAGTTTACCTACAACCATTAGGCACACACTAGCTCACTCCACCTTAACTTATACCACCGTCTTCATGACACCAATCTACCCCACCATAACATCGATTGTCATCATCATGACGAATGGTATTACATTCATGTGTGTATTTATGTCATGATTTATTTTGCAATCACCACAATCATCATAACCATCATCATCACTTCCATCATTATCTCCGCCTCCCCCATGTCTATTCATCAATACCACCCAATTATTGCAATCAGCGACGCCACCAGCATCTTGGAACATGCGTAATATATTTGTATGTGGCAGGGCAAGACCTGTGAGGGTGGAAGGGATTTTAATTTGTTCTTTCGATGCTGATGATGATGATGGTGATGGTGGTGGTGGTGGTGGTGGTGGCGGTGGAGGATGATGGATGATGATAACACATTTATACATATATATACAAATCATAATACATTTATACATATATACAAGCACATATACCCGTACATACATACGGACACGCACAACATACAAGTTTGTTATATATATACATCACCAACTTATGCAAACTTTTATAAAATCAAAGATGTCCTCCAGTGGTTGATTGTGATTTCTTTCATGAAGAATATTCGAGAGTTCATATAAAGGCAGGTGATTTCGAAAATAATTATAAATAACTATAAATAACCAAACTTATTAGATATGTTGAAAGGAGGTTCCTCTTCCAAAACTAATATCAAGTTTAGGGAAATTTATGCCAAGTTAACTCAAAGAATCCAACTTCCTTGGCTAACAAATTAATTAGTAATTCAAAGAAAACACATTCCTTCATTAGAATTAGATAGTCAGGTATATACTATTTACTCAGAACGTATTTCGTTATGTGCGGACAGCGACTAAGGCAGTCAAGGCGTGTATTTAAGCTAGGGTATCTGAAGCCAGTTGAGAGGGTATATTCCATTTTTCCGAGTTAAAAGGCAACAAAATGTCGTCCCATTAACATAGGGGTAGATTTTTCTAGTATACTCCAATTTATCGAAAAAGGTGTGCCATTATGTTAACGGCTCCATACTTGGCTTGCGAGCTGGATGGCAAATCTTTTTGTCAGGATGTCTGAAGGTGGTTTCATAGTTCAGGTACCGGTTTTGAACCGGCTGTCGGACATTCCGACATAAGCCCAGGCATCAAGTCTTGTGGTTCTGGTAACTACTGCTTGATTTATCTCTGCTGGAGTGTTGCACTGTTGGTCTAGTGCGCATTTCTCTGGCCTTCTGCATGAGCATCCGTACGGTGGAGCGCTTTTGCGTTTGCCGGTAATGTGGTTTTTAATGTTATTAGTACACTTATATTCACTGTATGCTTATATTCACTGTATGGTGATTAAATCTTTCGATATTTATGGTGGCCAACAGAGAATCGGAGGTCTAGGAGAGCTAGAAATGTCCTACTTACATTAGTTTTCCCATTAAGTGCGTAAACTGCTGCGAACAATATGACGTATTTATGCCGATGTTTCTTCTTTCTGGATGTAGGGCCGTGATCTCGAGAGCAAATGGTTGTTTCCGTTGTTGCTCAGTGCTGAATTATAATAGGGTAGTGCCTTATCAAAGATGACTTTTCCAGAAGAGAGGTTGGATACCCTCTTACTAAAGATATTGATAATATTTTTTAAAACAATTTTAGATTCCTTGTGCATGTACTTAGGTTTCTCACTAGGTTTGTAGAATGAACTGTATCTGCGTGGCTGTAGTTCTAAATTTACGTCTAGAAAGTTAACATTAGTGGGGCTGATGGCTCTCGTAATTTTTAATTCTAGGCTGTTGAAAGTAGTGATCAAAGTTTTTCTGAAGATATCAAGAGCATAGTCACTTTTATGGCTCGATAGTGCCAAACCGTCATCACGATATAGGCCCGTATGAAATTCGGGAATTTTATTATGTATTATGTCCAAGATAAACATTCCCATTAGATCGCATATATCGGCGCTATCAAATGATCTCATCGGCACATGGAATCGGTCGTTGATAGTGGATTTCTTTATCCATGGATCGCCATTGTTAAAGAGGATAGTTTCCCTTTAGTAGGATATGACTAATCGGTTTAACTCATCTATGTTGGTGAACTTACTAGCGAAATGAAGGGCCTTACAAAGCAAGGTCCTTGATATCGAGGGATAAAAGTCAATAATGTCAATTTGTGTAAACTTATTCTGATTGTGTTTGAGTACATTAAAACAATCTATTAGTTGATGAGGGATTGACCGAAGAGAAAAGTGCCTGTTTTCAGGCTTTTCAACCTGGTCCACCATACAACCTCTTTCGCAACTGCCACCAGACAGAGGAAAATTGCCTGTTGTTTCTGGCCAAAAGAAGACGACAAGTCGATCTTCACTTTGGACTCAACCAATAGCCGGATCCGTTCTACACACAACAACAGCTGTTCGACATAACTCCACAAGTCAGTAATGCAAGCACATGGAGCTAGTGCGTGCAGAACGGTTTCATCGCTCTGCGTTCATCTCAGGCAGGTCCGTCTGACAGCACTTCCGTGCCTGTAGAGTTTATCTCGAACCGGTAGGGCCCCCGGTATTACTGCCAAGCGAGGAATTTCTGGAAGTTATCCATCGTCCTCTGCTCGAAACTCCTCCGGAACAGACTGGTTAGTTCGACTTCATCGACGATCAGAGCCTCTCCGAGTGCGTCGTCGCACATGCCCACCATCCTCTGTAGAAGTCGAGAGTGGAAGTTCCACTGACCACATTGCCCACCTGGTAGAGGGCAGTGAGAGCCTGCCAACGTTCCAGATGCCAGTTACCCAGTCTCGGTCTCTTCTTGACCCAGGATTGCAGCTCAGTCAAATAGACGAGCTGCGGAGAGGCCCGTCTGACAAACCGCGACCCCACCTGTTCACCGTTTAGCCATAAAAGATACCGCTGTTTCAGCGCATATCAGTGCATTATTAGCCCAGGTATGCCCAGCCCTCCGCATAGAAGGTGCTGACAGAAGATGGATCGCCTCACAAACAGAACCTGTCCCCTACACAGAAGTTAAAGAGGATCCGTTCCAACTTGTCTAGGCGCGGACGGGGACAATGCACGATGGTCAAGCGGTACGCATTCGCCACCTCCGCCACCTCCGCCAGACCTTTCAGTGACAGCTTCCTCGCAGCCCATTTCTGGGAGAGACTGGCTACCCTGCCCGTCACCTCGTCCCAATACTTATCCACCTGGAGGTATGGTCCGAACCAAACTCCGAGCAACTTTACCGGTCCGTCAATCCAACGCCCGACGGCCCTGTTGGACGGCATGGACTTGCCTCTCCAGGTGCCGAGTTTCAAGCCCACCGACTTTTCCGAGTATCGCTCCTATCAACCATTCATATTCCTCCAATAAGGTGCCCACCACCTCGATTTCCGTGGTGTCCAACACAGCCTTTCCGCGTCCCTGTTCGAGCGGGATGCCCTGCAACAGATCCAGATTACGGAGTAAAAGCTTGAGAGTCAATACGTCTAGAAGGGAGGAAAGGGGGCACTGATCGGGAGATCTGAAATGGTTTCGAGAGGAGGCCATTAGTTTTGACCACTGTGCATATGCCACTGCGCATTGCTGCTATCCAGCCTCTGTGGACGGGCCCGAAGCCAGCTACCTTGAGGACAGCCTCCATGTACCGATGGTTGATCCTTTCGAATGCTTTTGATTGATCTAAATTGATCAGAATCCCACCGAAGCCATGTTTACACCATACCCTCTCTATGATGTACCGTATGAGGTGGAGCTTTCGTGTATGAACCTGGGCGGCATTGCGCAAGTTTGCACCTTCCCATCAACATTTTCGATGACAAGCACCAACCTCTTCGCTAACACCTTCGCCAAAATCTTAAACTCTGTGTTGAGCAAATAATAGTTTCATTTATTGGCTACAAGGGCCCACATATAGGGGATAATACAAACACAGGAACAGTGGGGTTTTATAATAAAATCGAGTAAAAATACACGATAACAAAAACAATTAACAATGAAAATATATATAAATATAAGATATATGAAAAGATAATGAAATGAATAATTGTTTCTACTTTTGGCACAAGGCCAGCAACTATATCAGTGTATTACTGGTACTTTATTTTATCGACCCGGTAAGGATGAAAGGCAAAGTCAACCTCGGCGGGATTTGAACTTAGATCGTAAAGGGACGTAACTATGCTGGAAAGCATGGCGTTCGACCCTCTACCGATACTGCCAAAGAACAGATACATATGGTATTTATAATCCAGTCAGCACAACCTAATATTAATGGTTACAGACATTAACACGAACAAGATGGTGACGGCGATGACGGCAAATATGATGCTGAGGATGATGAAAATGTTGATGATGGTTAGACTGACCATTGCTATAACGCTAGGTCGACAATGAGGATGATCTTGACGACGAAGTCGTTGTTGATGAATATGGTGACGACAATGATGGTAATAGGGCGATGTTGATAATGGTGAAAATGATGATGACGATGGTGACGACGAAAACAATAATAATTGTTTCTACTTTTGGCACAAGGCAATTACCCAGTACATTACTGGTACTTAATTTTATCGACCCCGTAATGATGAAAGGCAAAGTTAACCTCGGCGGGATTGGAACTCAGACCGTAAAGGGACATAACTATGCTAGAAAGCATGGCGTCCGACTCTCTACCAATACTGCCAAATGATAGCAATGATGACGATGATGATGATGATGACGATGATGATGAGGATGGGGATGACGATGATGAAGTTGAGGACGATAATAATTATTGTTGTAATGCAAATCCATAGGAGGAAGAGGGCGAAGAATAGCGTGAACTGTTTGTGTACTATGAACATGTTAGCAGGAAGGAGAGTGAGCAAGTCGTCGAGGCAAGCAATGATAATAACTTTCAAATGATATATGTACATGAGAAGGGTGAAGGAGGCTAAAAGAAGGAAAATAACAAAGAGAGAAGCGAAAGAAAGGGACAAGAGGATGAAGAATTAACATACATAGCAGCGTCGAACAGCTCGTTAAAATTTACAATACAACACTGTATGTCGCCAGGTGGTATTTCCTTGTAATCAACAGCCCCGAAGCCACGTAGAATGCCTGTGAATATCTAGAATACAACCATGTAGGTATGAGTTATAAGGGTGTGTTTTAAAACATAAGCTATGTATGCGTCGTTATTTACGTATGTTTGTAGGTTCAAATATGCGTCTCTATATCTATATCTGTTTATATTCCCACGCTGACCGCTGTTGGACATAATCCTTTACAAGTTTGGCTGCAATATGTCAAGAATTCTTCGCATTGTTGCCTCAGGTTGGTTTATACTTCACACGAACAAACTTCTAACTGCTTCTCTACACCAACTTCCCAGCAACTACCCATTGCTAGCTTTTATATCATTCTCACTCCTAACATCTACTTACTTCTAGCTTGCTCATGCTGTTCAGATATTTTCGTTTTCTTTCTAACACCAACATATCATTAGATGATGCTATTGTTATATTTGTGACGTCGGCATCCTGTTTAACTGTTGACGTTATCTTATTTCCAGTTGATGTATAAGACAATGTTATTACAGTTGATATATGGCACTGTCATTGTATTGTACATATTTCGGCTTTCAGAGAGGACGCAAGATATACCTACCTTTCTATCTAGCGATTTAGCCATCCTATTCTCCATGTTTACATATATGTACTTACTCCTCCAACTACATATACAAGCACGCGCACAGACACAGATACCCTGCCCCCCATATATATGTTTCCCCTTTATTTTAATGTATTACCACCACTCCCTCTCACACCCTCTCGGAACTCTTTACCTTCCCACCTGTATCCTGATGAAGGGCTTATGCCCCAAACGTCAACCCCCACCCCAACTCTCAAGCGTGTACCTAATACCAACACTGTTCGTAACTACACTCTTTGTTATTGTTTTTGCTTTTTACTTTGTCATATATATATGTGTTTGTGTGTGTGTTTGCGTGTGTGTGTGTGTGTGTATTTGTGTGAGTATTGTGTGTGTGTGTGTGTGTGTGTGTGTGTGCTTAGGAAAATCAATAAAGAGAAGACAAGACAACGAACGAAAATATGGTAAAACGAAAAGACAATTTTTTCAAGGGAGAACCTTAAAAAATTATTTTTTGTAAATATAAATACAAATTAGATACAGAGAACTAGAGGGTCATCGGCAGTTTCAACCCCTACCAACGGTACTGCTGGGCCACCCAGGGTCATGGCGTCTGACACAAGCCAAAGCAAAGCGGTGTCCTATGGAATAAGAGACAAGACAAAACAATAAGCTATAGCAATTAAGCTATTACAAGTAGACATAGATTGTCTCGCCAGGGAGAAGGTATTGTAATTTTATACCACGAAAGTCTCATGTATGAAACAAAAGAAAAGAAAGGAAGAAAAAGGAAAAGGCAAGAAAAAGAAAGTAAGATATCGTGTTAAAAATGTAAGCCATTGAAATTAACAGATATATGTATATATCTAAAAGAGAGAATGTCTGTCTGTCTGACTCCCTAAACCTCAAGAACGACCCAACCGATTGTTTTCAAACTTTACACATGTAATACTTATGGTCTTGTGAGTGTTCTGAGCAAAACAATTTCAAATGTTCTATGCCCTAGGGACCGCATTAGGCGATTTAGCGATCTCTCTCTATAATTCTTAGTCTTTCTTTTTAGATAGATACATAGATACAACGTTGCGCCCTTATAATATATGTTTGCATGTCTGGCTGTCTGCATTACGACATTATGACGCTATATGTGTGTGTGTATATATATGTATATTTAGTGTATATATATATATATATATATATATATATATATATATATATATATATAGTGTGTAACGTTTTTTGAAATATTTAATTCTGCGTTCGCAGATTGATTTTTTCTAGTTTCAGAAGATCCCGGTAAGGGCGAAAGCAGCGATTCTTTGCTTAAATTTTAATCTGTTATTTTCATATATATATATATATATATATATATATATATATATATATATATATATATATATATATATATATATATATAATTATAATTATATATTCGTGTACAGATATTTGCATACACAATAACACAATATAAAAAAACGTATTTATTTAACGAGGCTCGATAAGGATAAATATATATCAAATATATAAGAACCCTAGAGCAAATCCCGAGCAACGCTGGGCCATTCTGCTAGTATATATATATATATATATATATATATATATATATATATATATATATAGAGAGAGAGAGAGAGAGAGAGAGAGAGAGAGAAGATGAACATAAAATGAAAGTGCTTTTTTAAAAGGAATTTATTAGGTATTGACATATGTTTCTATAACAGACTGAATACCTATGTATCGCTGCTTGCGTAATCATATAATATTAGCACGTTATCGATAGCAAATGTATAATCAGTTGTCACTTCTTCAGAGATATTGGATAAATTGGAAAAAATCAGAAAAATCAAAGTATTTATATTAGTTGTAAGAAAGGAAGAGGAGAGGGGAAAGTATATGACAGATGGCAATTCAATTTGCTGGTAAACAAGTGTATAGAAGGTTTTTAATGAGAATACAATGTGTATATGGCTTATTTTATCTAAATAAGAATTTTTGGGAGTGCCGATATTAATTTATATTTGACCAGTTGAACAATGGACAGGGCTGGTGGCTTGGGTGGTAGTATTAATACAGATATAAGGTGTCAAGTAAGGAAGAGAAATTTTCACTGCTACTGTATAACAACAATGCTGGTAGCCCGTTAATAAATGCTTTAGGGAATTGAATTGAGAAATCTTATTTTATCTATAGCATTTTATATTAAATGATAAAGAATAGAAGTGTTGATAGAATTAAAACTAATACAGATAATGTTAATATGCATTTTGACAATCAAACGGGGATGGAGACAGGCGTTCAATCCTGGTAGCGTTTGTAATATGAAAATGTAGATTTCAAGCGATGGTTACAGTATAACTATCGCTCTATTCTATTATCTAATAAAATATTTTTGGATTTCATGATACAAAACATTTCCATATTACACAATCTACAAAATTTCTGTCCTTGGAAACAGGCCGGGGTATTTTATCCCATTTTAGGTAAAATTGTTGGTTATTTTGACGCAGCTGCCAAGCTTTGTCTGCTAATGTTGTTACATAACGCTGGTTTTCATGTTTTATCGAGTAGCGATGTCTATAAGGGCGAGATTTGAAGGAGGTAGCAGTAGACCCCACATAGTACCACTTCTGGCTACCCGATTCGATAGTACATTCAAGACACTGATTATTCAACGGACACATTCCTAGTTGGACACAGTTACAGTTATAATTATGCGCAGTATAATAATACCATGGATGGGTTGATGAGGTTGCTTAGGCAGGTCGGGATGTACATTGTTGTTTTGTGATGTTATAGCCGGTGTTTTACGTGTATTGTTATGTCTTGGAAGGCATTTATACAACCGTTTTGCGTTAAGCTCTTTTATATGTTGTTAGATATTAGGGGCGGTTGCATATGAAAGTCGAATAGTGTTAGGGTTTAATATTTTATTATATTTATGTGATGCTGGAAAATGCTTTTTAACTAATCGAAAGAATTGTGAGGGTAAATTGGTTTTTATAGAGTTGTTATAGACCGGATTGTACCATATATATACTCTTTACACCGCCTTCTGTTTGGTGGTGTGCGACTATTAGTGTGTCTATTGCGGTAGTGTATGTATGGTGGTGATTTTATGCTTTTTCTACCTCTATGAGATTTATTTTGAGTATTTTGGTCATCGTCGACTATATACACTATATTATCTAGGTGTCCAGCCTTCCTAAGTGCAACATCATAATATTCGGCATGTTCTTTGAAGGTTTGCTGGTTGGACGACAGGCGGGAGATTCTAAGGGAAATATTTCTAGGGATGGATTTAATTATAGAGGGTGGATGGTTAAAACCCGTATTTACATATTTAAGGTTCTAATTTAGTTTATGGAGCGGTTTAATCGTTTCTGTATTGAGATTCAAAGTAACATCGAGGAAATTAACCTCTTTGAGGTTATATTCAAACGTAATACTTAATCCTAGTTCCTTAAAAAGCTTCCTAATATTTTTACGCATCCTTTCTAAATTCTGGTTATTCATAGGCTTAACTAATATGAGCGCATCATCACGGTAGAGTCCACCGTGGAGATCCTTAAATTTTCCTTGTAGTCGGTGGGCGATATAAATTCCCACAAGATCAGTTACTTCCGCCGAATCATTGGAACCCATAGTTATATCAAAATTAGAAGCTCTATCTCTGCGAACCCAGTAGCTATCATCAAATCTAACAATAGTTTTCCTCGCTTCTATAATAATACTAATTTCATCATCCGTAAGTTCGGAGTTAGCGTTAGCGAACGAAAGAGCTTCATGCAGAGTATCATGTGAGATTGAGGAATAATACTCATCAATATCGAACTGAATAAATTTTGATTTCTTCTTTAATGCTATTAAACCTTCTTATTGCCTCATGGGTTTAATATCTACTTTAGCCTTAACCTGGGGGATAATTCTGTCTAATATGTATTTGCTAATTTTGCCTGTATCAGATTTAGAGGGGCATATAAGTCTAATTTTAGGGTCGGTATCAAAGTTTATCTTATGGTCCTTCAGGTTGAAGGACGAGGAAAAGAGTCACTTTACTACCCTAAGTATTGAGTACTCTGGTGCATTATGGTCCACCTGGTATCTTACCACACCCTCTTCGTTCTTCAGCTCCTTCTTCCGTAGTGCAGCACTCTTCGACCCATACCATACTTAAATCCCGGCACTATTACCAAAGTCCTTTTCCTGTTCGGATCTAGCTATGGTCCACCTCGTATCGTAATACACCCTCTTTGTTATATATATATATATATATATAGATATAAATATATATATGATATGAAAGGTAGATATTGAGTTAGAAACTCAAAATAGTCTCTTACAATTAAATAGCTCAAATTAGTATTTTTCTCACCCAAGCGAATCTGGTCCCTTACGATTTGAACACATATATGTATATATCTGTGTTTATTTTATATTCAACTATAGTATATATATATATATATATATATATATATATATATATATATATGTGTGTGTTGATATATATATGTGTTTATCCAATTATAGTATATATATATATATAAAAGGGTATGGATATTCCAACAAGGTATGGATATTCCAACAGAAATATGCATGGTGTTTATAATAGTTGTGGTTCGATGGTACTAATTTGAGATACCAGAACTATAAAAATGAGCGGAACAAGTAATCATCAAACAATATTTTAAATAAATTAAAAAACGATTTAAATATTCCCCTGTTCTATTGCTGTTACCGACGGTTTCACTAATCAAAAGATTGGAAATTCAGAGAATTTCCAATGGAAAGAATTAGATCTTCAGACAGCTTTTTCTATACTATAAGGGTATAAAGCCTCATAGTAAGAGAATATATCGTTTCCTGCCCGTTGCATGGGGTCAGGCCGTTAAAGTGACCTACACACAAAAATAGGCCATAAGTAAAAACGGGATATTATAAACTTGTTGATCATGCCGCTAAAAATACCACCGCGATACACCGTTTTGTTCTCTACATATAAGTATATATATATATATATATATATATATATATATATATATATATATATATATATATATATATATATATATATATATATATATTGGTAAACGGAATAGAAAATGCTGACAAATTGTTCACAGTTGAAAAATGGTTTAATTAGGAATAAAAGAGTATTAGTGATTGTATGGGTTAGTATTCAGTTGTGGTTTTAAGTTTTTAAGTTTTTACCGGTTTCGCATTTCTAAATGCTTTTCAAAAATAATTTTGAGATAGAGTGTCCGTGCTGTTTGCTCTGATCAGAGCAAACAGCACGGACACTCTATCTCAAAATTATTTTTGAAAAGCATTTAGAAATGCGAAACCGGTAAAAACTTAAAAACTTAAAACCACAACTGAATACTAACCCATACAATCACTAATACTCTTTTATTCCTAATTAAACCATTTTTCAACTGTGAACATTTTGTCAGCATTTTCTATTCCGTTTACCAATATATAATAACTTGTGTGTTACACCTCTATTCTTTTAACTATATATATATATATATATATATATATATATATATATATATATATATATATATATATATATATATATACGTTCGTCGACGCCTGCCGTAGTGCAGTAAATCGCTTCGACTTCCGCCACCGTTCCAAACGGCATAATATCACACGGGCGAACTCCTCGCTCTCCGCTCCCTCCGTAGTAGAGATGACATCGTCATCAAACCGGCGGAGAAGGGAGGCGCAAAGGTGGTGTGGTGCGCTGACCTCAGGCATCTCCGTAACCCACTCATCTTCCGTCCTGAACCCTCCGACCCCACACCCCTCTACCAACAACAAGTTATCTCCACCATCCAACACATTGTCTCCTCCTCCCTCCTGCCTCCTCCCTCCCATCGCTTCCCACCTCATCGTCCGCACCCCCACTATCTACTTCCTCCCCAAACACCACTAACCCGACAACCACGGCCGCCCCATCGTCTCCGCTTGCAACTTCCCCACCTTTCTTGACTCCATCCACGCTCCCTCGTCACCACCCTCCCATCTAACATCTCCGACACCAACCACGCCCTGTGTGTGTGTTGTGACACAACACTCACACAGAAACAAAATGGCGTAGGACAGAACAAAGGAGAGGCACAAAAACAAAGAACATAATCCCCAGTCACTGAAGAGGTCACAGAATATGTGACAAAAGAACTTTGACAATATATAAACAACCAACCGGTTGTGGAACCAACCAACCAACCAACCAGAAATTTATAAATTCCTCAATTTATAAATTTATTATAATAAATTTAAATGAAAGCTACTGGTGCGTGTGTTTCTTATTGGCAACATGACCCTCCCAAAGTATAACAATATATATATATATATAACGGCGATGAATTAGTTTTGCGAGGTTTTTTTATATGAAATCGTGTTTCGAAACAAATATTGTTATACTTGGGGAGGGTCATATTTGTGTAATAATATTGCCAGAATTAATAACAGAACACATTCATTGTTTGTTTGGTTTTCGCTTCTGTGTCTTTTATATCGGTTAATTTAATTTAATCGGTACTCAATGTGGCCATTGACTGACCACCGGTCAAAAATACAGATACAATATAGACACAAACACATATATATAGTCTATCAAAGTTCTTTCGTTGCACATCTGCAACATCGTCAGTGTTGCTATTATGTTTCCTCCCGTTGCATTGTATGCTTACGCCATCTTTATTTAGTCTGTTTACTTATTTATTTATTTGTTTATTTTTTTGTATTCTCTGTGCATGCGTTTGCGTGTGTGTATAGTGTTTTGTTTGATGTGTGTTCGTGTTTGGGTGACCGTGTATTGGTTAATGTATTCTATCTTAGTTTACTAGTGTGTGTTTATATGTGTTTGTTGTTAGTGGGCTTGAGTATGTATTTATTTATTTATTTATTTATTTATACTTCTCTTAGGTCAGTGTTGTTTGTTGGGTGTTGTTGTTATTCCATCCATTTTTTCTGTTTAGCCTTGGCCTTCTAAGTTCTATTTCGCTGGCCTCTCTGATTTGCCTATCTGCTGGGTCATTTCTATGTTTAGATATTATTCTAACTTCTATGTTATCTATGTTGCCATCGTGTTGTTGTCTGGCATGTTCGTATAGTACTAAACCGTTTTTTCATTCTTTTAGTTCCCCCCCAGTGTTGGTCTATCCTTTCACCTATGCTACGAGCTGTCTCGCCTATGTATGTTGTTGTCATGTTTCTGCAAGTACCCTCTGTACATCTTATGCTATAGACTTCGTTTCTAGTTTTACAGTTTATCCGGGAGTTTACTCTACATATGATAATTTGCTATTATATAGAGTGGGTTTTTATGGTGGTTCCTGGCTTTTCTACCACCATAATCTTTAAGTGGGTCTTTCTCGGGGCCTTTCTACACTGGTTAGCTAATTTCCCTCCAGGTGTAGCGTCCACAAACATGACACTCTGGTATCTGGTTGTCGTACCATGAGGTGGCTTTCCCTATCTTAGCTATTCCATGATTTGCTCCTGTATAATGGGCAAATTCCTTTCATGTCCAGTTCTATGAGGGTCTTATACTTCTCCGTGGCTCCTTGATATACTCTGATTCTGTCTCTTTGGTTGTAGCCAGAGAACTGCATGCGGTTGATGAAATGTTGGATGTGTCTTTCCATTTCTGTTGGGTCGCACATGCGGAACACGTTGTTCATCACAGAAGCGAAAACCAACCAAACAGTGAGTGTGTTCTGTTATTAATTCTGGCAATATTATTACACAAATATGACCCTCCCCAAGTATAACAATATATATATATATATATATATATATAGAAGTGGTTACACAACAGTTAGTTCACCATACCGAGAACAATTGTTTCACCTTAGCGGATCCTCAGCTCGGAATGGATATCCAACCGATAAGGTATGATTTTCATGGGTATGTCTCTATAAAACAAACTTTGTATTTTGTCTGACGAAAGCGTACCAATGTGTCTTGGTACCCTTGAAATATATATAATAAAATAAATATGGTTTTATAAATATACTTTCCATTTATTGAATATCATTATATATATTTGAAAGTTCCAAAGCTTTCGTGCATGCAATTCGGGCAGTGCTCAGAAAGTTTGTTCAGTATCGGGCCCTTTATAAACAATGAGCTATATGGTTTGTTGATTATTATTCAACAGGGTTAATTTGATAAGAGATTTGAAGCACTCTACAAGATTTATCTGAAGTATTATTAATATTAGCAATATTAATAAATGGAAAATATCTTATGATACCGTATTTATTTTATTATACGTATTCCAAGGACACAACATTTTAGTGAACTTTCATCAGATGAAATATAATTGTTTCTACTTTTGGAACAAGGCCAATAATTACCCAAGTACATTACTGGTACTAATATTTAGTGTTAAGATATTGACATACCTTAATCTAAACTTAGTGTGTGTGTGTGTGTGTGTGTGTGTTATACAGTATATATATATATATATATATATAAAAATATAGATATATATATATATATACACAGGCCCTTATCTATTGTCAGAGTCGTATAGATATGCTCGAGGAATTTACACATGGCGGAATTCATCCCTGTCTACGTCTAAATACAAACGACATCTTAGAGAGAGAGAGGGGAGGGGGGGGGGGATATCGGCAATGAACAAGAAGCGTGGAAACTGAAGATGTGGCGAAATTTGAATTCTAAACCTATCTTGTTATAACAACAAAAAAAAGGCTTGGTATAAAAAATATAATGAATGTTGCGCCATATCTTTATCTTCGTTTGAAACATATATTAACTAATTTAAACGTTTAAATGTTAACCACAGAAAGAAACGAAAAAGATAATAATAATAAAATAAACCAACGCATGTAGAGAAATTGAACTAAGTCACCTAACAAGCTAAGTTATTGAAAGATAAATAGATCAGAGATTAGTTGGGAACTAAAACTTCTAAGCATTAATATATATCTCTTCAATTACTGAATACGATGAAAGAAAAAGTAAAAGGAAAAGAAAAACTGCATTATTAATATTCAGTGCTGAAATCGACTTTTCAAAATATTTAAGCAGTTTCCTCTTGTGAAGCATGGCATTATGTTTTTTTAAATATATTTTATGGAAAGGAAATAGATTATGGTTCAAAGTTGTTTTAAAATATTAAGTTTTTATCTGATACGTCGTGTGCATCGTTTGCTTGTCGCTTAATAGGATTATGTATAATTAATTCAAAATTCACTTAGACTTGACGACATTTTCTTTCTAGTATTCAGGAAATACCGGTACATGAATTTATATCACATGCCGGCAAGATGGAGGAAGAGAGTAGCAGAGAGGGAGAAAGAGAAAGGAAGAGGGAGAGCACAGTACAGTTTCCTATCAGATACACAATATACAACTGCCCAAGGATACACTTAGTAGTGTTATTGTCTGCTACATCATAATCTATTACCATTCACTACATTCAAATTTCCTGTTATCTTTCACCAGACATTTGCCTCAACTAATTAGTAGACAGGGTTACTTGAATATGTTAATTAATAATAATTTGATAATGTTCGTTAAAATATACGGGATGCATGAATATATTTCAATTCAATAATTCAGGTATTAGAAATATCGTATGTTTAAAAATATTTGCTATACTGACCATATACATATTCAAAATGTTCATTTTAAACCAAAATCGTAGTTAAGTTTTATATTATGATGTCCTATACATATTATGATATATAAATCCCCAAGTATTTCTTAAATTATAAACGTAGATGATCATAATCATCATCATAATCGTGATCATCATCAAAATCATCATCATCATCATCATCATCATCATCATCATCATTATCATCATCATCTTCGTCATCATCATCATCGTTTACCGTCTATTTTTACCGCTAGCACGGGTAAGATGGGTTGTCCCATTTGAGACAAGTCATGTCAGGTAACAGTGTCTTGCTCATATAGAACTGTTACTGGCTTGGTTTCTATGGCTGGATGCCCTTCCTAACGCCAACCACATTTACAGTGTGAGCTAGTCACTTTTTTATCGTGATACAAAGATGACCACTTTACAGTGTGGACTGGGCGCTTTTTGTCGTGATACCAACACGACCACATTACAGTGTGGGCTGTGGACTGGAACGGGATTGTAAAGGCACGGTAGGAAGATTTTCAGTTGTTCAAAAAGATACGTTTATTGAATGAATTATATAAACATAGTTTTACTACATTTAATATAAGTTTCTAATGATATATTAGATGTCAGACATTCTGGATAATTCATTTCGTATTTGAAAGATGACACAAGTAGATCTTAAATTTATTGATGACACATAAATATAATAAAGATAACACAAGGACAACATTATCTGACAAGCAGTAAAAAATGAGGCTATATATTCTTGTTTGAAACATTGAATTATATAAACTAGTTGATATACTGTATAAAATGAAATGCCAGCATTCTTACTTGAAATAATGGGATACAGAAAACAATTGATATAATATATAAACTGAAGTGTCATAATTCTTATTTGAAATAATCAAATACATAAAATATTTTCTATGTAGTATACAGAGAAATGGTAGCAGATTTAATCATACATTAATTTGAAACGAAGAAAGTACTTAAGTTTAGTTGTTTGTATGTTATCTAGTTATTATTTTTCTTCAAATTAAACTACTGCAGTGTGATGTATGGGTTTGCTACTTTAGCTTACTCTGCAAGTTACGAGTACCTATTAAAAACAAACGGATGCCTGTTTCTCTTCAACACAGAAGGACTTGTCACTTTTCCAATTTCGTATTTTTGATTATTTAACACCAAAATGTACAAAAACAATTTCTTTTTAGCAAAATGAGAGCCTCGTCACTTTTTCAATTTCATATCATGTGTATTTAACATAAACAACATTATGGTTGACTCAATCAAATCGGTATGTCACAATTATTCCTATATGACCCATGTAGATATGCTCCGTGATATCATCTATGCGGGAACTACATGTATAATCAAAATTTAAAGAAAGTATTCCGTACAAAATATCCAGAATGCGTAATGGTGTAGCTCAGCCTTTTGACTAATAGTTGAAAAAAGGCTAGACCAAAAAAACATAGAGAGTTTTCTCGTCCAGGCGACACTTTGTATAATCAACTAGCAGTGGTACCCGGCATTGCACGGGATAAGGTATTTTGGAACGCGGGCCGCCAACAGACCTAATCGTGGAAAAACTGCATGCCTGGACAAAATGTAAAGAAAATAAACCGAATACTCTGATGGCTGGATAATCTTTAATATTTTCCTCGGTGAATCAGGAAAAATGCAGGCTTTCACCTAGGAGATCAAAAAATATATTTTTTTTAATGTGTATAACATGCCTTGAAATTTCGGGAAAATCGGGCTAGACGTAACGCCTCAAAAATGCCCTAAAAAGCTGAAAATTGAAGTTGTTCACCTAATGCGAGCCCTAGGCCATACAAAAGTTGGATTTTCTTTGCTTACGGTATGAAGAAGAGACTGACTAATACATAGTTACAATTTCAAGGAAATCGGTCTGATGTAACGCCTCAAATAGCCCCTAAAAAGCTGAAAAAACCGCAGTTTTTCACCTAATGCGGGCCCTAGGAGATCAAAAAGTTGAATTTTTTAATAATGCATAACACTTCCTGAAACATAAGTAATACACATGTAAAGTTTGAAAAAGGTAGGATGGGTACTTCTCAAGTTTTAGGGATTCAAACTCACAGACACACATACACACACACAGACAGACATCCTCAGGGAAGTGACGTAATGTAGACATCCAGACATACAGACATACAGACAGATATTATAAGGGCGCGACGTTATATGTATGTATCTATCTAAAAAGAGAAAGACTAAGAATTATAGAAAGAGATCGCTAAATCGCCTAGGGCATTGAAAATTAGAAATTTTATTTTTTGTTCTGAATATCTCCCTGAAACATAAGTATTACATGTGTAAAGTTTGAAAACAGTCGGTTGGGTGGTTCTCTAGTTTTAGGGATTCAAACTCACACACACAGAGACATACATCCTCAGTTTTATATATATAGATGATATATATTAGAACTAAACAACTTTTTGTTATTACATTTTGTAAAATAAAATTACAGACAATAAATCAATTTACAGTTGTATGAATAACATTAGAAATATTGATGGAAATAGGAAAAAAGGAGTTTATAAATTTTCAGCTCCAGAGTGGAGCTTTCAGAAAGTTGGAACAATGTGTCATTTGTGTAGAAAAATATATGATTACAAATGATATTTATTTTTCAAGTCAATGGATTAATCTTTGTAATATTGTTTTTCAAGTCACTGGATTAGTCTATGTTTGTAATACTTATTAGAAGAGCACTTCATAGGGAATGAAAATGCGACAAACTCGGCAAAAACAGTTGGTTTGTTAACATAAAGAAAATTGTAGCACAACAATTATTTTGCAGCACACCATTATTCTGCAACTTTGTTTTGACCAGCCATTTAATTACAATTTATCTGTACAATCGATCTACGTAATTTTCGTATAAAGAAATATAAGATGATTATTGCAAGTTTTTTAATGCTGTCACGTTTCTTTATCTTTATATAATCATTTTCATACCTGTTTTAGATAATATATTTTCTACGTTTAATTTTCAGATAAATTTCACTGATAACTTACACAATAACGATGATAAAGATGAAGTGTGACAGGATGAAAAATAGCAGATTTTTTTCTTGTTAGTGTAAAATTCAAAATGTAACACATACATTGTAGAGATAATAACATCTATTTTTCATTGAAGTATATAGAATTAAATGCAGCTTAACAACGTTTTAAATACAAAGAGAGAAACATTCCAAATATAATTTCCATTTTTAACAATGCAACAAATACAATCAAATATAACCATATATTGACAGGATTATTTTAAGAAAGCCGAATGGTGGTGAATTGGCAGTATTGGTAGAGGGTCAGACATGCTTTCCAGCGTAGTTACGTCCCTTTACGATCTGAGTTCAAATCCCGCCGAGGTTAACTTTGCCTTTCATCCTTACGGGGTCGATAAAATAAAGTACCAGTAATACACTGGGTAATTGCTGGCCTTGTGCCAAAAGTAGAAACAATTATTTTAAGAAAGCCGATACAATACAAGCTAGAAATGCAAGAGTGAAAACTTGTGTAAAGTAAGTAAGACAGAGCGACAGTTTACACTTTTACTTTATACTTCGTCATCACCATCACACATGTTTTCTTAGAACGAAGTACCAACCCCGAAATGTTATGGGATATCTTGTACCTCTTATATTGTACCTCTTATATTTCTAAATTGAATTACGCCAGATTTCCCCAAACAATTCTAACCACATATTTCACAAGGATTTATATAAACTATACTGCCTTATACCATAAATACCAGATTAGCCGTTAGATTATTGGGAGTGGGGTAATCGGCAAGTTATAGTTTATATTTAAAGTGAATGCTTGTTTATAATGATTTTAAATAGAAACTGAATGCATCTGATTGTTATGAATTTGATCCTCATCTACTGAAAAGCAGTCTTACGCACTTTCAATAAAGATAAATGCGATAAGTTACCTTTAATGTGCCTAAAGTAGAGACTAATTAATAAAGTGTTATATTCTAACATTTAATTAACCATACAATTATCCCAAGTTTATGAAATAAAGACTATCTAAATTTGAGTAGAATTGACCCAATTGAATTTAGATTTTGATTAATACATCATGTCTCAATAGCGTGAGATGTTTTGGTATGACAGTTGACGAGGTATCACCTATCAAATATCTGCTCTCTTTAATGTCGGTTTGCATGTATAAACAACAGTGTGCATTGTCTAATGCATAAATATGATATGTCGAATAATGTGTAGATTCATTGGTACTTTTCTATAATATAAGACTTTGTGTTCTACCATCATCTCTAAATAACAGATTAGTGACGTGACACACAGTTCAGTTCACTTGAGGATTGGTCCGAGAGTTCATAAAGACAATACTGCATTAACGATGTTTGTTTTCCTAAAGATCTTGAAATACGACGTTGTTAGTTTCATGAAGGCGCATAATATAATTCAATTTTTCAAAAACAGCGTGTTGATTTCAAGGGATTTTGATAATTGTCATTAAGGTGAGTCTCACTGGATAGATTTCATAGTTTAGACCGGTTGCATAGACTGGTTGGTAGGTGAAGTTGAGAGCAGTGTGATATGATATGAAGCTGGAGGTGTGCAGGCGCACCTGTGTAGATATATATGCAAGCTTACACATTTTATCTCATTTAACAATATAATATATATATATATATATATATATATATATATATATATATATATATATATATATATATATATATGTGTGTGTGTGTGTGTGTGTGTGTGCTTACACATTCTAAAGCATATGTCTATATCATTATAGTTCATAGAGCGCCGATCGCCCCCAACAATGTGCACCACTTCATCTCATTTGAAAAAGAGTTTAAAAGTGTGAGATGTTAAACAAAGAAAAAAATGTAAACTATTGGTTTATATATTTTAACATCTCTCTACCCTAGCTTTCAACCGTGTATTTCTAATTTGCATTACAGCGGCTTTTCCAAATCTATCACAACCTCGCATGCAACAAATACACCCCACACAAGCACCCTCACACACACACACACACACACACACACACACACACACACACACACACACACACACACACACACACACACACACACATATATATATATATATAATGGCCGACTGACTATGCACGTGTGTTTTTTTCTCCACACTTTCCCCTCATGTACCCCGTTCCTTCCTCTCATCACTCTTTACTTTCTATTTATCTTTTATTTCTAACACTATCTTCTGATGAAGGACTAGTGTCCGAAACGTTACAACACTCTTCCTACTATTTCAAGCGTTAAACTATTATATTTCTTCCATGTACTGTGGCGTTTGTTTTGTTATTTTTGTTATTACTTTTACACACGTACACACACACCGACATACATATACATACACACACATACAAACGCACGCGCACACACATGTATATATATATCGGCGTGTCTACAAAGAAAAGAGCAATCAACATATAAAGTGGAATGTGAGAGTATTTTTATTAATTGTTTGACGTATCTCCGCATTACCAGCGGTGTTAGGCGCATGCAGTTAAGAGCCTTTCATTTCTTTTTGTTAGTTCACTTGCTGATGTTGATAACTGACCAATAGTAGATGAGTGATCAATTACGGGTTATTTGAGTCTTAGTGGCGCCATTACATATTTAGTATCAACTTTACATTTGGTGATTTGCAGAAATTACCGAGAGTAATTTCATTGTGTACACATAAAAAGACACTTAAACTTAAACGCACACACTCTCACACACACGTGCATATGTACATATTTATATATACCTACACACACACACACACACACATATATATATATGTATATATATATATATATATATATATATATATATATATATATATATATATATATATATATATATACATGTATGTAAATATATACCCGCTTCACACCCCTGCCCTCTCATCCCTCCCCCTGCTTTCACCCAACGCCCATCATGTCCAACCTGAGATCCTTTCTCCACCAACTACACAATCGCCTCAAACTTTTCCTCACCCCCCTTCTCCCACCCCCCTATCTCCCCTCCGTCCTTCAACTCTCCTACATTCTCTTCGCCTAAACCCGGCACTCCAGCCACATCCATTTCCTCAGCCACTGCCTCCGCCTCCACCTTATCCCCCTCGGCTTCCGTCTACACTTCCACCCCTCCCCCGCCGCTTCCCCCTCCACGCAACGTATCCTCACCCGATCCTAACGCCTCCTGATGCGCAACTCCATCCGCGCCTCCCGTTCCACCCTCCGCCTACTTGACCACCAACTGACCCCCACCCTCCTCCGCCTTTACTCCACCTGCCACCCCCTCCTCGCCCAAGCCATCCTCTCCTTCATCCACAACCTCAACCACAACCTCTTCTCGTTCCTCAGCTCCACTAAAGCCCGCAAGCTACACTCACTCCTCCCAGACCCGTTTCTCGCCCTGGGCCGACGACCATCTTCTTGGACGCCGGCCCCAGGGCAATTTAGCACCCTGGACGCCTTCGTCGATGCCAGCCGTAGCGCAGTAAAATCGTTTCGACTTCCGCCACCGTTCCAAACGGCACAATATCTCACGGGGCGAACTCCACGCTCTCCGCTCCCTCCGTAGCCGAGATGACATCGTTATCAAACCGGCGGACAAGGGAGGCGCCGTAGTGGTATGGCGCGCGGACCTCTACACGGCCGAAGCCCTCAGGCAGCTCCGTAACCCCCTCTTTTACCGCCCTCTACCCTCCGATCCCACCCCCCTCTACCAACAACAATTCTCCTCCACCATCAAAGACCTTATCGCCTCCTCCCTCCCCCCCCCCCCCCACCGCTTCCCACCTCATCGTCCGCACGCCCCGCACCCCCACCATCTACTTCCTCCCCAAACTCCACAAACCCGACAACCCCGGCCGCCCCATCGTCTCCGCTTGCAACTGCCCCACCGAACTCATCTCCGCCTTTCTCGACTCCCTCCTCGCCCCCCTTTTCACCACCCTCCCCTCCCACATCTCCGACACCAACCACGCCCTGCGCCTTTTCGACTCCTTCACCTACCTACCCGGCCCACAGCCCTTACTCTTCACCCTAGACATCAAGTCCCTCTATACAGTCATCCCCCACGCCGACGGCCTTCGCACCCTCAAACACTACCTCGACCTTCGCCCCTCCCCCATTCCCTCCACCCCCACCCTCCTTCGCCTCGCCAGGCTGGTCCTCACCCTAAATTGTTTCTCCTTCTCAGGTGAGTTTTACCAACAGGTCACGGGGGTAGCCATGGGCACAAGAATGGGCCCGAACTATGCCAACCTTTTTGTTGGCCATGTTGAGGCCCAAATCTTTTCCCAGTACACCGGCCCCACGCCCGAACTGTACGGTCGTTACATTGACGACTGTATCAGAGCCACGACCCTCACCCGAGAACAGCTCGACTCCTTTCTTTCCTTCTTCTGCTCCTTCCACCCCTCCCTCCACTTCACCACCTCTATCTCCACCACCCACGTCCACTTCTTAGACATCTCCGTCGCCTTCGACCCCGCCCACCACTCCCTCGTCACCTCCGCCTTTTTCAAACCCACCGACTCCCACTCTTACCTCGACTTCACCTCTTCCCACCCCACCCACACTAAACACTCCATCCCCTACTCCCAACTTCTCAGGATCCGCCGCCTCTGTAGCCGTGATGCTGACTTCGAGTCCCAGGCCCTTTCCCTAGTCAGCCATTTCATCCGCAGAGGTTACCCCCCCCCCCCCCCCCCCTCTCGTCTACACCACTCTCACCCGCGCCCGTGCTATCCTCCGCTCCACCACCCTCACCCCACGCCACCGCACACCCACCCACCCACCGTCTCCCCTTCCCCATCACCTACCACCCCTCCACCTTACCCCTCCACCGCACCATCCGCCGCCTCTTCCGACGCCTCCAGTCCGACCCCTCCACCTCCCACATCTTCCCAACCCCTCCACTCCCCTCCTTCAAACGCGCACTCAATCTCGGCACTCTCCTCGTCCACAGCTCCCTACCCCCCAACCCACGTTCTGTTTCCCCCCCGGTTCCTTTCCCTGTTCTAGGCCCCGCTGCAACACCTGTCCCCACATCACCAACACCACCACCTTCCAGGGTCCCAACGGCCACTGTCTCTCGGTCCGGCATGCTTTCCGCTGCACCTCCTCAAACCTAGTCTACGGAATTCGCTGCACGGAGTGCAGCGCGACTTATGTCGGACAGACGGGACGTCACCTGGCGGACCGAGTCACGAAGCACCTACGTGACATTCGTCTCGGGGGCAGTTCCCCCATCGCCCACCACTTTGGTGGCCCTGGACACTCCGCACATCTCACAGTCTGTGGCCTACTCCAGTGCCACGGAACACCCGCCCATCCCCTTACGGTCGAAAAACGAACTATCTTCATCTTACAGACCCACACTCCCCCGGCCTGAACTCCCCACCCTTATTCCTTTAGCGTTCGACCGCCCCCCCCACTTATCCCCCACTAACACCACTAACACACCCCTCCTTTTCACCGCCCACCCCACACTAACAATACTAACACCTCCACTCCACCCCTCATCTGACCACCCTTCCCCAACTAACATACTAACATCCCTTCCCTCCCCTCTTCTCCTCCTCCCCCCTCCTTATCACACGCACACACGCACCCACTTACACCACCCACCCCACACGCAACTAACACCTCTTCACCAAACTACAGACACACCAGTACACCACACTCCCTCCATAGAACCACATACACCCTTCTCTCCCCGCTCCACACTTACTCATCCCACTAACACCCCTACTAATACATACTCATACACACACACACACACACACACCCTCCTCACTCCAACTTTCACACCTACCCATCCTCGCTCCCTTACCATTCCACCGACTGCTTCTATGCCCTTCTGACCACCTCCCAGCACCAACAGACCACAGCACTCCCACTGCTGACCACTTCCTGTTGCGCGCGCACCCCACATCTCTCCTCTTCCGACCACCGCTTCATGGATTACCCACACGCAGAATTTGACTTATAACCAATCCTCCAAACATCCTTGGAACTTACCAACTTTTCAACCATCCTCTTACGTCATCACCTATATAACTCACCCACGCACACACCCCAAAAACATTTTTTCTCCACACGCCACCCACACCCACAACACGTATAAACCCCACACACACATGCTTCCCACCACATATTTACACCCTCAGCCTCCTGCTTCCTCTCCTCCCACCCCCCTATCCACACACGCACAGACACTCCGACCCACAAAAACATCCCCCACACACACCTCTTCCTGAACATGCAACCCCGTTCTTCCCCCAACCCTTACTTTCACATACACACACACACGCACACCTACACACACACACCACCTTCAGCCCTCCCCGCTCGGACACCCCGTCTCCATCTCCCCACTCCACTCGCCACCACCTCTACTCACCCCACACCCTTCCACCACCTGTTTACCTCCCTTTTAATTTCAGTTTATTTTGATCATGCCTTTATTTTTAAATTTTCTCATTCCTTGTATTTTGATCATGCTTTATTTTTATTTTTTATATTTTTTATCTTTATTTGTTAATTTTTCATTCGCACCGTTTCCTTTCGCTATATGTCTCTCCACCACTCCCCTACACACCTTTTGAACTCTGTTCCCACGCACTTCTCACCCTCGTGTAAAAGGAAATAATATTTATTGGCAGTATCCGTAGAGGGGCGGACGCCATGCTTTCCAGCAGAGTTACGTCCCTTTACGATCTGAGTTCAAATCCCGCCGAGGTTGACTTTGCCTTTCATCCTTACGGGGTCGATAAAATAAAGTACGAGTAATGCACTGGTTAATTGCTGGCCTTGTGCCTAAAGTAGAAACAAATATTTATATTCACGTTAAATTACCTTTACTTAGAACATAAAAGAGGGTAGTTTATCTGCCAGACGTATAGAATGAAAGTATATATACACATACGCAAATCCATATTATACACACACACTTGCTTACTTGCATATATGTATATGTTTATATATATAGTAACAGCCGTACTAAGGGTGAGAAATGAAATTTCATTTCATTTTTTCCGTTTATCGTTTTCGGTACCACGGCCGATTAACTCACTCGATACACAAATTAGGCTGCTCAGCCGTTAATATGCATAAGGAGAGTATATACTTTCAGACGTTCAACCATCTGGCAGGAGGGTATACGTTGCTGACGATAGCTAATAAGCTTGAAACTAGTACAGCGTCCCTTTGTCAGTGTTGAACAAATGAGCAACGATGGTTGCTAGACACTATACGGCTTAATTCGGGATGTTTGTTTACAAACACACGAGCATTATAATAAATGTTCAGTGAATCCATACGTTCATATATATATGTGTGCATGTATGTATATATATATACATACTACTGTACGTCTGTATACATATATGTATGTACGTATACATACTTATATTTAAGTAACAGCCGTACTAAGAGTGAGAAATGAAATTTCATTTCATTTTTTTCCGTTTTTATATATATATATAACGAAGGAATTGTGGTAAGGAACTAGATCGACCATAAGCACCAGAGTACTCAATACTTAGGGTAGTAGAGTGGGTAATAGGAAAAAGTATGACCTCGACAGCAGAGCTCAAGCTGTTTCGACGGCTATTTCTGGACTCAAGAAATAGCCGTCAAAACGGCTTGAGCTCTGCCGTCGGGGTCATACTTTTTCATATATATATATATATATATATATATATATATATATATATATATATATAATGAAACAATTGTTTGGAAAGAGAGATATATTTTAACTTTAATTATATCTCATATAAAATAATACAACTGGCTTTCCACAAAATACATATAGTTAGCACCCCAAACACTAAATTGGGATTATACTAACGTATAACCTAATGTTTGTTGAGTGAGATGGTTACCAGTCGGAGTTTAGCTTAAAGCTTTCTCTGTTATTGTATTAAATAATTATATATATATATATATATATATATATATATATATATATATATATATATATATATATACATATATTTATATATATATTTATATATATATTTATATATATGTACATATATATTTATATTCATAAATATATATATATTTATATATACACTAGACCACGGGTCATGTTCACTTAAAAATAATTTTTAAATAATTACACAAAATGTATATAATTTAAAATGACATTGGAAAGCCAATATATATATATACGTGTATGTGTGTGTGTATATGTACGTGTATATATATACATGTTTGTGTGTGTGGGTGTCTGTGGCCTATATACACTGGTTACACACACACATACATACATCCTGTCCTAACACAAGTTATAAGATACATATAACTTAATATTCAGCCACCAAATTCAAGCTAGATACAGTAATGCTGTATTCAATTCTTTGAAGTCACCAGTCATAATTTGATTATACAACACCACCAGCTCTCTCCCTCTCTCTCACAACCACTATCTGCGTTTGTATTCACAATTCAATGGTACCTTACTTTCAAATAATTTTCCCATTATGCGCTGATTTGATTATTTATAAGGGTACCCGAAAAAACACGCGTATCTCGGGATCCCGTGGTCCGAATTACGCGAATCTTGCCTTTTCACTATATTATTCACAAGTATTTTCACAAAGAAAATATCAAATTAGTTTTCACTAATAGCTATCCAATCACTCTACTTCAACATTTTTTTTCTATATATCTCTGGATGCTTGACTGTTTGTTCTGAAAGATTTTTCTGCTCAAAAAGTTGCAATGTTAATGAAAAGCTGGTTTATTTACAAAATTTTGAAAGAAATTATTTGTACTTGTCTTAGTTTTTCCTTTTCCTTTCATTTTCTGACGTCGGAATCAACATTTTCTCATATTTATGCTGTTACAGTTTGCTCAAAAGAATGCTTTTGATGACAACATTCTTAGTTGACTGGGTATCCATCAGAAACACTCTGACATTTTCTTTTCGTTTTCCGCGGCTAAGGGCTACATATAGTTTACCGTGTTGGAATACAGGTCGTTCCAGATAAACCAAGACGTTTTCCATAGTTTGTCCTTGTGCTTTATGAATAGTCATAGCGAAGCACGATTGAACTGGGAATTGGCTTCGCTGCAAAGGGATATCCTCACCTTCGAATAGATTAATTCTTATTCTAGGTATCATAACGATTTCATTTCTGAAAGCAGCAGTGTTGATTCTTGCTACTATGAGATTGTCGTGCAGTTCTTCCACGATCATGCGCGTTCTATTACAAAGCCTTGGAGGATTCAAGTTTCCTATAAGAATTATTGGCGATCCTTTTTTTCAATTCCAGGTTATGTGGTGGTAGTCCTGATAGTTCAACCGAATCAAGGAATTCAGTCGGGAAATGAGTGGCATTGGCACCATCACTCACAGAATTATAGGATGGGTACTCTTTTATGGTTCCAGGGAAGCGTCTGATACAGGTGGAATTGTTGCTTCTCATCATTTCATTGAGAGGTACTAAGATGCAATTGTTCGAAAACACTTCAGCTGGATTGTCGAATGAGGGGTAGATGAAATCAATACATTCTTCCATAGTTGTTGCTTGGAGAACCATTTCTTTTGGCAAAGTAATTTCCTCATTTTCAGTTTTGTTTATCTTATCTTCTCCAATATTCAATAGGAACTGTGAATAGTCTCCTGCTCCCCCACCCAATCGAGTGTTTGTCTTCAACTGAAATCTTTTGAAGCTTCGCCATAAGTAGGATTTTTTAATGCAGGCGTTTTCCACGTCCGCTTCATTTCCCCTTTTCACTACCGGAAGAAGCTGACGGAAATTGCCACAGCAAATTGTAAAAATTCCACCGAATGCCTCATTGTTGTCGCATATGTCACGCAGACTGAGGTCAACAGCTTCGAAGCTTTCCCTCCGAATCATAGGACACTCATCCCAAACAATCAGCCTTGTATGTTGGAAGAAGTTTGCCGTCTTTGAGTTTTTATCAATGTTACACAGACCATTTTCCTTCACTACTATCGGTATTTGGAACCTAGAATGCGCTGTTCTTCCACCAGGCATCAGTGTTGCGGCAATGCCAGATGACGCAACAGCAATAGCCACGTCGCCGTTTCCCCTGACTTTTGAAAGAATTAAGTTAATCAGGAATGTCTTTCCTCTTCCACCTGGAGCGTCAATGAAAATCAATGCAGATGTGTTCGTCTTTAAACAGTTACAAACGAAGTCATACACGTGTTTTTGTTCACTATTCAATAGAGGCTCCTTCTCTTCTACAAATCGTCGCTGCTCTCTCTGCTGTATTGCAATTCATGCAATAACTCTAAATTGCCAATATCCTGATTAGCAACAATATTATTTGGCCTTGGCAAGTTAAAGTCACTAAGACTTTTGCCCAGGTCGTTAAGATTGTCTTCAAAATACAGAAGACATTGATCATAATGTCTCACGCTAATCAACAGGTTAGAGTTTCTGGAAGCCCTTTTTCCTATTTGAAGGTAATCCTCAGAAAACGAATGCTTAAATCGAACCCATAAAGCACTGAATTGTCAATTTCCGTATTTGTGAGGAGCACGATGAATAGATCTCTCACGGCTTTGGGAAACCTTGTTCGCTCAGCATCTTCCAGAGTCTGCTGCCAATGATCATCCGATTGAAGCAAACCTTTCTCTCTACAGACGTCTTTGGATAATGGCAGGAGTTCTCCATCACACATTTTCAAAGAGTTGAAGGATACTGGCCCTTTGACGTGATGCAGAAGGAGTCTTAAATAATACAGGTCACCACTTCGTGGAGAAACAGTGTATACTCGTCCCAAAACGTTCGCCTAAAAAGTCATTGGATACTACTCAACTGTTTTCCCCACTTTTCCCCTTTCCCATCTCTTATTACTCCAATTGTAAAACTTTGGGACATCGGCATAATACAATATTTTTGCAAACGGATCGCGATCGCAAAGATCCATGAACTCAGTCAGAGTCGTCTTAGCCATGTTATTGTTTACTTTAGCAGCATCATTGACCCGAAAGAAGATTTGATTGTCCTCAGGTAGATGAACTTGAAGGCGAACTACTGCCGGTTCTCTCTCATGAATTGGAAATCCAAGTACCAAGGCAACAGCTTCTGAAGGACCGATATATCTTCCTGTTAAATACTCAATTATCTCATCTTCCCTGTTCACTCCAAACATTGCCTGATCACTGCCCTTCATGGTATATTTGATAACGTATTTGATCGATTTCATGGAAGAGCACATCTCTACGTTTAGGTGGCAGTTGAACAGTTTTAATAGTTTCATATTGTAGGCAACCACCCATTCCGAAATTATATTTCGGCTTCCCCTTCCTTCTTGGTGCTCCTCAAATCCTCCCATTCCTGGAGACCGTCTTCTGTACACAGGATAAGAGTCCTCTCCACACAATGTATATTCATTGAAAGGCTTAGGGTACCGCTTACTGCACGTTCCATCTTTCCAACATGACGAATTGTTGGAGCAATTCGGACCATGGATCATGTGCTTCAGCACCAATTCATGACCCTCTGGATCTTTGTTTGGATCTGGTATTTCGGCTTGAACAAATTTATCATATTCCTACGGTCTGGGCTTGGAGGCTTCTTTGAGCCATAGCAAACAGTGCACACGAGGAAGACCTCGCTTTTGATATTCGACTGTCAGCACGTAAGCAATGCACTTGCCAAATAGGCCATCTACTCCAGTAAGATACTTTCTTAACAGTTTCCGCTTCAGGTCAAATACTCTGGCAATTAAATCTGGCCTGTCATGTGGCTTCTGATTCAGGAATAGGTTTTGCCGGATTTCAGGCCAGTTTGGATTGCATGTCATTGTGATGAAGAACGAAGGATTGCCGTACTTCCGTATGTACATCATGGCATCCTGGCATCGCTCCATCATATATCTCGGTCCACCGACAAATGTGGAGGAGAGTATGATTCGCCTGCCAATATTGCGAAAATCGTCATCATCATTCAATGCGTCAGCAAGGCCCTTGTATGTTGTAGATCGCAATGATGTTTGATTCATTCGGATATATTGCAGTCTATCTCCTTCAATCTTCGCAGCCATGTCAACCAAATGTTGCTGAAATAAACGACCGCCTCTGAGAAGTTGGTTGAATTCATTCTCATGGTTCATTATTCGATAGGCATAGTAGCGCATTGGCGTCAACGTCTTGTTGTTGCTCATTAACAGCTGATGCTGCCATCCGTCATCGCCAAAATGAAAAAAATACAACATACTGCAAACTGACCGATGGGACTCTGAGATTATTTGCAATTGTCCGAATTTTCCTTTCAACACAATGTGCCGTGCTTTTGCTTGAAGTTCGGTGCTGTTTTGTATAATAACGGCAACTTTGTTTGCAGTTTGTGCATTGAATCTTCTCTCATGTTCCATTGCTGGTCTCCTATAAGGATCAATAATAATCGAAGTTCGGGAATAGTTTTTATTTGTTCTTTTGCCATTCGAAATGAAGCAACGTAAGGGTTATATTGTCTGAGTATTATTTCCTATAATTCAACTATGTCGCGCTGAATGCCATCGTTATGGAGTATCCTGATCCTCAAATCAACACTATCCAGAGGATCCAAGAAGTAAATTTGAAGAAATTGGGCTTGTTCGTTGGGATTAGGGGTTAAGGAACCGATGTAATGGTGAATTTGACATGAATAACGATAGAAGGATTCCATCCACTCCTTGAGGTACGAACTTCCTCGGCCCCAACAGATGTCATTTGGAACAGGCAGTTGTATTGTCTGAGGTTCTACCTGAACTCGTTTGCCCTAGGTTGATCAGTACTAAATAAACTGTGAAGTTCCTGGGGTAAAGGCTGCAGATTCCCCAACCTGACTTTTCCATTCATACAGCAAAAGTTAGCAGTTTCACCATGAAAAAACATTGCATGACAACAGACACAGATCTTATTTATCTGTCCAACATCAGCAGAGAGGTCACGTCGTTGAACTGTCCTTGCTCTATCCCTAATGGTTTGTTGGCAAAGACGTTCAGTTCTCCGAGCGTCCGATTCATGATCTCTCCTTCTTCTATCTCTTTTCCTCTGTTCCGCCTGATGCTCAGCTCTCCGACCATCCGATTCATGATCTCTCCTTCTTCTGTCTCTTTCCTTCTGTTCCGCCAGACGCTCAGTTCTCCGACCATCCGATTCATGATCTCTCCTGCTTCTGACTCTTTCCCTCTGTTCCGCCAGACGCGCAGCTCTCCGACCATCCGATTCATGATCTCTCCTGCTTCTGTCTCTTTCCCTCAGTTCCGCTAGACGCGCAGCCCTTGCTTTATCAGTCTCATCGATCCTTCTATTCGCATGCCGGTCCCGATCTTGGTGGCGTTGACCACTATCTTGCTCACTTTCTTCGGCTCTCCTTAGCCGTGCTTTCTTTCCACTATCGATAGACCAACCAGATGCTTTCTTTCTTCCTCGTCGAGGCATTATTTAAGAATAGAAAATCGTATTCACTTTAGAAAAAATTCCTATTACCCCAACAAATATCTTTTTAAAATCATCATTTAGAAATATTTTTAAATAATGAAAATATTGTCTGTTTAAACAACTCGTATTTTTCAAATCATATTCACTTAAAAAATACTTATTAATAATTAAAACATTCTGTTTAAAGAAAGCTGAAATATATATAAACTCAGTGTACCAATAATTTGTATTTTTTAAGTCATTTTCACTTAAGAATATTTTTTGAATATGCCAAGAAATATTTTTTCCATTGTATTCACTTAATGCTTTTCTGATAATTAAAATATCATCTGTTTAAAGAAAGCTTGAAGTACAAACAACTTGTAGTTTTGAAATCATATTCACTGAGAAATCACTGAAAAATCTTTTTTTAATAATTATTAAACTATTTTCATCATTCGAGAAATAGTTTTATGTCGATTTACGTCAAACCTGTTTTATCCCCATTTCAGGGTTATATCACTTACAGGGCTATTTTTCCATTATGCACCGTTTTGGCTATTTACGAAGGTATCCTACACACACACACACACACACACACATATATATATATATATATATATATATATATATATATATATATATATAAAACTTAAATACTGTTACACACACATACACACATACATGTCTCTAAGTACGTAAACACATGCACTGGCACACATACACATACAGATACACACGGTGGCAGTATAACTGAAAGAGAGAGAAAGAAATAACGTTATGGATAGGAGGAGAGTTAAAATAAATAAAAGTTAAGGACGCTGTCTCTTTCCCTATCTGTCATCCCTCCTCTCTCTCTCATCCCCTCACTCTCTCTCTTTCTCTCTCTCACCCCTCTCTTTCTCTCTCTCACCCCCTCTCTGTCTCTCTTACCTACTGAATGGACAACCAAAAAACAAACGGAGTATTTCTTTCGATATTCATTATAAAATAAGATAAATTGAATTTAAATGAATTCCTTGCTATTTTTGGAAAATTGAAAATATTGTTCATGTGCGATTTACGCCAAACTTGTTTTATTCAGAGTATTTTCTCATTATGCAATGTTTTGGCTATTTACGAAGTTTTGCGGGTTATGTTAATTTCGTGGTATTTTCTCAGTATGCACCGTTGTGGCTATTTACGAAGGTACCCCCAAAACCCGCGAATCTCGGGAACCCGGGGTCAGATTTTCGCGAAACTTGTTTTATTCAATTTGTATTCCCATTTGAGAGGCAACTTGCTTTCAAAGTATTTACCTATTATGCGCCCTTTTGCCTGTATTAAATAACAGACAAGCAAGCAAGCACGCAAGATCAGAGTTTTAGTAGTATATAGATATACACATATATATTTATATACATGTGTTGGTGTAAATGGTAACACAGTGGTCCGGATAACCAAAGATGTGGGTTCGACTCCCATATACGTCAATACTCATCTTTTTCCATTTCTCCGAGGGTTCTTAACCCCACTATCAGGCTAAATAATTTCTTTAATTTCTTTAGTCAAAATACGGCGATAGCTTACATTTCTAATAATTTCAAACCCACTCGCTGTTTCGAAAATATTCTTACTATTTATATACATATATATTCATATATATACATATATATAGAGAGATAGAGACACTCACATACATATATTTATAATTATACATAGATACGTGTATGCATTTATATATATATATATATATATATATATATATATATGTGTGTGTGTGTGTGTGTGTGTGTGTGTGTGTGTGTGTGTGTGTGTGTGTGTAAATAATAAACTGATAAACAGCATAAAAAAATGATACTCTTCAATGTAAATGTATATTAGATATAGTAGGAACATCTTCAGAAACTTAAGGACATTGGTTCTTCATCAAAAGATAGAACGAGAAATAAAAGAAGAATTAGTAAAATAGATGAGAGTGAGAAGTAAATATGGGAAAATATATTTCAGAAAGGAAGTACGGGATTATATAAGTCAATTTTTGCAAACAACTGAGATTAAACTCCTAAATCCTGGAATTAGATAGATTATATAAAGGTGAAAATAAGATTAGATACGTGTAACAAGTTATATAGATGTATGTTTGTGGTTAGAGAGGAGTATGTTTAACTAGTCTGGTGTGTGCCATATAAAAGATGAGCAGGTGGGAATATTTTAATGGTTTGTGAGGGACAATGCACATGTAGCGTATTTTCAAAGTTGCTTTTATATGCTTAGTTGCGTAGGGCTTATGTATTTATCAGGGTTATTTATGACGTGAGTATATTTAAAAGCATATTTAAAAGCAAACACCTGAAACTCGTATTGTTTGGGTTCAAAAATTCAATGTACAAAGCCCATGTTTCTTCAATTCAGGTCCAACTGGAAGTCAAGCCAACTACTTAAACACTCAACGATCAGTCATATAATCGAACTTGGTTCCCGAGAAAATGGTAAACATAAACCCCCAGTGTCATATTTGAAGGAGTTAAAAATTCCTTCGAGTGCTAAAACTAATAGACATATCTCTTTCAAATCAAAACCTAATTTCTGAAAATTATCAAAATACACAAAAGAATTTGGTAATATTGGTAATGGTCTGATTTGACAAGTTGATACAAATATAGCTATCTATCCATATTCTTAAATTATATATATATATATATATATATATTGTTATATTTGGGGAGGGACATATCGTTATAATATTGCCAGAAATATATAATAAAACGCACTCGATGTTTGGTTAGGATTGGTTTTCATATATTTCATATCCCTATAGTTAATTTAGATGGCAAACAATAGTTCACGTGACATCCAGTTCGACCCATTAAAGACAGTACATCTCACCACAGTGCGTCAACAACTAAGAGGAAGTTATTAGGAAAGAAAACAACAAGAAAGAAAACAGTTCGATAGCGAAGAGAACGACAGAAAAATAAAATACAAAGAAGAAAAACATACCGATAGAGAGGGGGAAATGCGAGGTAGTAGAACATGTAAGTTGTAGTATCCATTGGGAGTGAGGGATAAGTTAAAAAAGGAGACTGAACGAAAGTACTGAATCCGTATTAACAGCACGAGTGAGGGCAAAGGGGGAAACGTCTGATCATAGTGAGAACAGGCGTAAAGAGGGAGATACGAAGGAAATCGGAAGTGAGAGGGAAGTGGTAAGGGAGCAGAGAGAGAGTGTGAGGGAGAAAGGAGATAGATGGCAAGAGTGAAAGAGAATAAGTGAGTGGGAGAGAGAGAAATGCTTTTGTTTGTCGCGTTCCAAACATATATCCTTAATATATATATATATATATATATAAATAAATATAGGTGTGTGTGGGTGGGGGGCATTTATGTATGTATATATGTATATATATATGTATGGATATGGGTATCCATACAGGCACTCACAAGCTATGTACTCACAAACACACACCCATACACGCACACACACAGACACACACACACATCTATACGTATATATAAAACTGAAGTTGTGTGTGTGTGTGTGTGTGTATGTGTGTCCTAATTTTGGAAAGTCTATACAAATCCACATTTCTACACCGATTGAATTGAAAATTGCATTTATATATTCCTTGTGGTCTAAAGATATTAACTGCAGCTTTTATTTTTCAATTTTCTTTTGTTAAAGGTGTTTTTTAAATAAAACCTTTTTTAAATAAAACTTTTTTGTCACTTCGGCAATTTTGTCTATAATGTTAAAGAGAGACAACTCTTTAGTATTTTGTTACCTCTATATAGTTACCTCTCTTTATAGGCTATATTATCCTTACTTAAACGTACATCCCTTGAAATTGTTGATGGTGACCCCAATAGTAACTCCGAAGCGTTCGGCATCCGATATAACAGTTCGGTCTATATTAGATTGGGTAGATTTTTGTAACCTTAAAAGTATCCAACTAAATTCCTTCATACTCTCCACCACTCCAGTCCCACATGCTTACTGCTCTGTAACTTTCATTGTACCATAGCACAACAAATACATGTACGGTTTGTCGAATGTCTTTTTACTTAACCCTATCGTCTTGGCTTTGTGGGTTGAACGTTTTAATCTCAGGTACCCAATTAAGTTAAATCCCTGGTAATCTACGACGATTTTTTTACAAGCACAAAACGTAGACACCATCCCCAGGCCGAGGTATTCCGTACTTCTCTGTACTGTTTCAGAAAGGAGGGATAAACATGCCAATCTATGTTTAGAAGCCGGAACAATGCCGGGCCATTCTGGTAGTATATATATATATATATATATATATATATATATATATATATATATATATATATATATTCAGGTTTGAGGTTCACCACTGGATAGAACTTGTCTATTCCGTATGGTCAATATATTATATATATATATATATATATATATATATATATATATATATATGTATGTATGTATATATACACAGTTCAAGAGTAACCAATCTTAAAGAGAGAGATGGAGATAGGAGAGGAGATAGGAGAGGAGAAGAGAGATTGGTGAATTAGTTAGAAGCCAAAGTGTAAAGGCATGTGCAATATGCAGTTGAAGGCAGCTAGGTGGCTGGGTTCATGCAGAGGTTAGGTGCACAGAGCTGTAAATATTCATTAGGGTAACCATAGGCAGATCTCAGACAATGCAGCCTCGACAGAAGAATACTGCTCGATTATAGCAGACAATAGATATACCCAGGACACCATAGTGAAATACCAATATATGGAACATTACATTCATGTAACATTCTTACCTTATTTTAATTTATATTCCTTTTGAGGTTTCGATGAGCTGCTCTGTTTTTACCTATGTTAATTATTTTCAACTGAACCAGATCAATAATGATCTATAATCATTTGATCCAGAAATATTATATGGAGTAGCGAAACAATTGTAAACGGACATTATTATTATTAATATTATTATAAGGGCGGTGAATTGGCAGTATCGGTAGAGGGTTGGACGTCATGCTTTCTAGCATAGTTACGGCCCTTTATGGTCTGAGTTCAAATCCCGTCGAGGTTAACTTTACCTTTCATCCTTACGGGGTCGATAAAATAAAGTACCAGTAATGTACTGGGTAATTGCTGGCCTTGTGCCTAATGTAGAAACAATTATTATTAATATTATTATTATTCTCTACATTCCTTACATCAAACTAAAATATATTGACAATCTTTTAATAATGTCTTCCTTGTGAAATTTGTGGTTTTGTTTTGCTTAACTAATGAATATATATATATACAAACACACATGAATAGATATATCATCACTGCTGTACACACACCGTTTTGAGTGTGTGTGTGTGTGTGTGTGTGTGTGTGTGTGTGTGTGTGTGTGTGTGTGTGTGTGTGTGTGTGTGTGTGTGTGTGTGTGTGTGTGTGTGTGTGTGTGTGTGTGTGTGTGTGTGTGTGTGTGTGTGTGTAATGTACCTTTGTGTTTGTATGTATGTAAATATGCTTGGTGAATTTGTGACTAGGTTTAGTCTTTCGACATAGTACTTGAACTATCAGTATCGCCTACCGCTTCAATGTAACAAGTTTCAATAATTCGGTTCGCTTAGAGGTTATTCTCATAACCAAACAGTATCTAGAATCTATTTCATACTTTCATATTAAACAATATTTTCATTCTTCAATAACTCAGCATAATAACTTCTTCGCAACTACACACACACACACACACACACACACACACACACACACACACACACACACACACACACACACACACACACACATAAACACACACACAAACATACATACACACAGACACCACATTTACACAAAGACACTAAAGTCACACACATCTGCACAAACACACATTCACCCCAAAACCACTCACACACAGACATCACATTCACACACACATACATAGGCATGCTCACACGCACACAAACACACAGGTGTACGAACATAGACTGGCGTTAGCTCGTCATTTCTGTCAGCAACTGAGAACTTACACCTCTCAAGTGGTTTGAAGACAGGAATAATTATTCAGCCTATAAGGTAAATTGTAACTGAATATTATAATTAAAGTCATTAATTCTACATAGTAGAGGCGCGTGGCCCTGTGGTTAGGGTGTTGAACTTATGATTATAATGTCGTGAGTTCGATTTCCTGGACTTGGGTTCTTGAGTCAAACACTTCATGACACGTTGCTTCAGGATACTCAGCTGAAAATGAGTACCAGCAATAGCTGGTGGTATAATCATGCGATGGACTGGCGTTCTCTCCAGGGTGGGTCTTGTATTCTCAGTCGCTTACACCACGAACACGGGATAAGCATCGGCCTGCTGAAACCGTTTCCTTGAACCGGACGTTAGAAAATTTTACATGTATCTTTGTCTTCTTCTTCACACAACTTTACTGTCATATGAACATAATGTTTTACAGAAACCTTCTTACGATCAGTTGCAGGAACTCCGTCGATTCGGAAGACATGTGTTCCTGTTGTTCGAAGAACGGAAATGACTTTCGTGAAATTAATATACGGTGCTCAGCAGAAAAGTTCATGTGCGCTGAAAGTTGAGTACGCTGAAATGCAACCGGTACTAGCAGTGAGACCCATGCTAGTACTTATAATTATTTTCTCCCAAGTAGCAGATTAACAATGAGAGTAAGTTGAATAATTTTCCGCATATTTAATAGTGTTTTGTTTAATATGCGCTCTAATATATGTTATATCTGCCTCTCTCACTCACCTATTGAATCGTGCAAGTTGTGATATTGACCGGTTTACGCACGTGGCTGGTCGAAATATCTAGAATTCGAATTCTAGCCAAAGCATTAACTCTATATCGCTGTCTAATAGGCTGTTGGTATTTAATATCCCAAAATGTTTTAGGCCCAACCATTGTCACTGTCACACTATTTCTCGCCATGAGGCTTGGAGACTGGAGGTGAACGCTACAATTCTATTGTAAAGTGATTAAAGACTGATTTTCTCTAATAACCGATGGTTCACTCACTTGTTAATTTGTGTTTGAGATGCGTTGGCTGAGAGCTTATGGCGGGGAGCGGAACTATTTAAATTTCGTCTCCTACCGTCACGTAAATTTTTGAACCAATAGCCAATCAGTTGACGGCATTTTGATGACGCGTAGGGATTTCAGTTGCTGATGTTTTACTGTGTCGGTCGTCGCATTCTCTGTCATAGCCAACACGGACTGGAATCGTATTCTGTCGATCGATTTGATATTGATAAGGCGAAACCCGCTGATGAAGCCACTTGCGCCAATTGTGTATTGTTGTATAATAAAGGCAGAGAGTGGATGCTGTGCACACGAAATTCGAATACGGGTATAGATTGAAGTTAGCCATTTATGTGTTTTGTATTGAAGCGAATGACTATGTGTGTCTTCTTGAATTTTACATTACCTATTGAGTAGGCTGGGATGCAACCGGTACTATCAGTGAAACCCATGCTAGTACGGTCAACGTATTATATATATATATATATATATATATATAAAGGCGATGAATTAGTTTTGCGAGATTTTTTATATGAAATCGTGTGTCGAAACAAATATTGTTATACTTGGGGAGGGTCATATTTGTGTAATAATATTGCCAGAATTAATAACAGAACACACTCAACGTTTGGTTGGCTTTCGCTTCTGTGTCTTTTATATCGGGTAATTTAATTTATTCGGTCCTCAATGTTACCATTGACTGACCAACGGTCAAAAATACAGATACAATATAGACACAAACACATATATATATAGTCTAACAAAGTTCTTTCGTTGCACATCTGTAACATCGTCACTGGTGCTATTGTTTCCTCCCGTTGTAGGGTATGCTTACGCCATCTTTATTTAGTCTGTTTATTTATTTATTTATTTGTTGTTTTTTTTTTGTCTTCTCTGCGCATGCGTTTGCGTGTGTGTATAGTGTTTTATTTGATGTGTGTTCGTGTTTGGGTGACTGTGTATTGGTTATTGTATTCTATCTTAGTTTACTAGTGTGTGTTTATATGTGTTTGTTGTTATTGTGCTTGTGTATGTATTTATTTATTCATTTATTTATTTATACCTCTCTTAGGTCAGTGTTGTTTGTTTGGGTGATGTTGTTATTCCATTCATTTTTTCTGTTTAGCCTTAGCCTTCTAAGTTCTATTTCACTGGCCTCTCTGATTTGCCTATCTGCTGGGTCATTTCTATGTTTAGATATTATTCTAATTTCTATGTTGTCTATGTTACCGTCGTGTTGTTGTCTGGCATGTTCGTATAGTGTGTTCTGTTATTAATTCTGACAATATTACTACACAAATATGACCCTCCCCAAGTATAACAATATATATATATATATATATATATATATATATATATATATATATATATGTGTGTGTGTGTTGTTATACTTTGGGAGGGTCATGTTGCCAATAAGAAACACACGCACCAGCTGCTTTCACTTCAATTTATTATAATAAATTTATAAATTTAGGAATTTATAAATTTCCGGTTGTTTGGTTGGTTCCACAACCAGATGATTGTTTATATATTGTCACAAAGTTCTTTCTTCACACATTCTGTGACCTCTTCAGTGACTGGGGATTATTTTCTTTGTGTTTGTGCCTCTCCTTTGTTCTGTCCTATGCCATCTTGCTTTTGTGTGTGTTGTGTGCTTAGTTTGCGCATGTGTTACGTCCGGGTGTCTGTGTTTGTTTATATTTGTTTATTTATTTGTTTATTTACATGTTACTGGTTGGTTGTTTTTTTCTATGTGCGTGTCTGTTTTCATTTTGTCCTTAATTGTAAGTCGGGATGTTGCTGTTCCATTCATGTTTTCTATTTAATTTTGGTTGGAGTTCATTTATGTTTATTGCCTCTGTGATTTGTCTAAACATTGCGACTTTATATATATATATACATATATATATATATATTTATATTTATACATAATATATATGTTTCCGTATGTGTCTGTTTACGTCTGACTGCCTGTTTGTGTGTGTGTACCTTTGAGTATACAGATAATTTACGGTAGCTTTTCCTAGGAGAGTTCGGAAACTTCTTGCATTGAGTATAAAACTAGGAAACAAACTGTCACATATCGAATCTATTATTCTTCATTCTTGAGGCGGCTACATTATACTTTTGGTTATTTCTTTTCCAATGCCGCAGTTTCTTCTCAATTTTGTAACTGCATGAACTTACCCAAGAAATATATATAAAATATTCTACACTAAATATTTTATATAAGACACTCTAGCAGTTCGTCGGTTCCGACAACGAGCACTCCTCCAGATTCGATCGACGCATCAGCCTGTTTTTGAAATTAATGACGGAGAATTTCACCGACACGTGTGCCCTTAACGTAGTTCTCAGGGATATTGAGGGTGACACAGAATGACCTTCAAATTGCAGGTACAACTTTTCTTTTGTCAGCTGATTGGACTGGAATGATGTGAAATAAAGTGTCTTGCTCAAGGACACAACGAGCCACCGGGACTGCAACTCATGACTTTACGTTCGTGAGGTGAATACCCTAACCAATAACTAACGCGCTTTCACTCATAGAAGAAATTGATAAATTATAAAAACATTAGATATATCAATAAATTAGAATAATCAATAATAACCCACCCACCCTGTATCTACGTATTCACTTTATCTGAAATTGCAGCCAAATCTGCCTCGAAGTGAACGTTAATATGTTGGAAAAGCACTTATTTCATAATGTAATCGTGTATATACTATTTCACAAGAGACAATAACGAATATAGAGTTGTGCCTAACTCTAATTAAGTTCATGAATTTTAGGTGTGACCGAAAGAATACGCTCGCGATACAAGTGGCTGAATTGCCTTTGGAGTAATTTTACCAGATATGGTGCGTAGCTTGGAAGACGGAGTTGCTCCAAACAGAACCGCTACTTTTCAGAATCGGGAAGGCACAGCTCCGGGACTTCGGACATGTGCTTAGAATTTATAAGAAATGAATCACTGGGCAGAATTTACGAGCAAAACCATCCGGCAGGATTCTTAAATGTAGACTAGGAACGAGATTATTGGTTAACATCCATGAGCCCTGTTGGTTTTGCTTGGGGATCCAGCCTAACCAATTGGAGAATATGGCTTTTGACAGGATCTGCTGGGTGTCGTGTATGAGGACTCTGCCCCCACAACCTTCCCAGGAATAAATGGGTGAAGAAGAAGAAGAAGAAGAAGACAAAGAAGAAGAAGAAGAAGAAGAAGAAGAAGAAGAAGAAGAAGAAGAAGAAGAAGAAGAAGAAGAAGAAGAAGAAGAAGAAGAAGAAGAAGAAGAAGAAAGCTGCATAGTGTTGTGGGCATATGTTGACCAGAAGGCAGCACGTTCCGGATAGGCCTAAAGCTAAAAACTACAACTACACTACACTACAAATACAAGTCATCGAGCGAACCTCTACTTAATCACTCGATCTATTTGCAATAACAGCTAAGTAACATACTGCCGTATAAAATAACAGATATTCCATTGATATTGTAGTTTTAGATATATATAAAAAGAGAAGGAATATTTACGTCAAAATGGGGTTGCTTAATCCTGACTAACCAGGGGCTAAACAACACCAATAAACAATTTCTGATATAAAAAGAAAGATGAATCTTGTATGTGGTTTGCTGACGTGCTATAACACGTAGACAGCTGCTCTTGTATTATACCATACCAGCTTAAATGGGGAAGAAGAAAATGGATACGATCCTTGATGCATATTGCATATTTTATTTTTATGTGGTTATTGGTTGATCGTCCCTAGACCTAGGTCTACTGAATCAAGGCTGAACTGGAATAAACATCAATAACAACAAATTAAATACCCAAAAGCTAATCAAGGAGCTATAGTCATGAAAATAATACAGAGAAATAAATTGTACCGCATAAAGAAAATGACAAGAACAAGCTTAAATTAAAATAAGTGCAGAAAATAAAATATTTTATTCCTTATCTTTGTTGGTATGAGTCGGGTTAGTTAAGATAATAATTGTTTCTACTTTAGGCACAAGGCCAGCAATTACCCAGTGCATTACCGGTACTTTATTTTATCGACCCCGTAAGGATGAAAGTCGGGTTAGTTAAGATAATAATGTAAGGATTGTTATCTGTAAAGCGCAATGCCAAATAAAAGTGGGCTGTTTCACTCTAAATAATATTAACATAAAAATACACGCATGGTTTGATCCGTCGTAAAACTACATACACTGACACGCTCACAAACCTTCGCGTATGGCATATATATATATATATATATATATATATATATATATATATATATATATATATATATATATATGTATATATATACACATTGGGAGGGTCATGCTACCATGAGAAAAACACGCACCGCTGGTTTTCACTTTACTCTCTTATAAATTTCCATTTTGATTAGTTTAAAAACCGGATGGTTGTTTCTTTATTGTCAAAGTTCTTTCGTCACTTATTCTGTGACGTCCACAGTGAATAATTTGTTATTTAGTGTCTCTCCTTTGTTCTGTCCTACACCATCTTGTTTTATGAGCTCTGTACTGTTTTGAAACAAAAAAACCCTGCACTGATAAGAAATGTATAGTCTGCGAATTAAGCCCACAAATTAACTGCAAATCTAGGAACGTAGTGTATAGCATTAGATGTGCGGTAGGAAGAGGAACAAAACTTACATAGGTGAGACAGACCGTAGTACTGGAGAAAGGATAAATGAACATTGGCGAAGACTCCAAGATGGGAACAACTGATTAGCACTCCAATAGCATGCCCTAATGGAACATGGGGAGACACTAGAGAACATAAAAATAAGGATGATATCCATTCACAGAAAAGACGCAATGTTCCGACATATTACAGAAAACATGAGTGGAATAGCAACAACATCACAACTAGTAATTACGGACAAGATAAAGACATACAGAGACACAGAAGAACCAAACTAATAAAACTAACCAGACACACACAGATAGAACAATCAACCAGCTAGTGTCAAGTAAATAAACGTATAAATAAATAAATAAAACCACACATACACACACCCGGATATTTAGCATGCGCAACCCAAGTACACAGCACAGAAAACATAAAACCATGATGGTGTAGGCTAGAACAAAGGAGAGGCACAAAATATCAAATTAGTCACTGAGTAGGTCACAGAATATGTGATGAAAGACCTTTGAAAAAAATAAACAACCAACCGGTTACTAAACAACCAACTGGAAATTCGTAATAAATTGATGTCAAAAGTAACAGGTGTGTGTGTTTTTATTGGCAGCATGACACTCCCAATGTATAACAATATATATATATATATATATATATACATATATATATATATATAGGAGGAGGTTATAGTTCACTTGAAGCATTGTGTAATGAGGTATAAACGTTTGTATATGTATATTAAAGCCAAAATAATGCAGGTATGGATATAGAATAATTTACACCCCCTCCCACAGACACGCACACACACACACACCAACACATCCACTTATTCTCTCTCTCTCACACACACACACATACACACACAAAGACCAGTTCTAACACGAGATAACATCTATCCCCCACATTTACGTATAGACATATCTTCTCAGATTCACTCACACACACACACACACACATACTTACACCTCATACATTCTTCCACACACTTAAACAGGCATGTACAAAAAAAACCTTTAAAGGGAGACTACTCTTTATCCACCTACCCTTAACTCTTTGACATTAGAGATAGAACAGATACACTATACCATTTCCTGTCAGCATGACTTGGCAAGCTATTTAGAACACTGGTTTAACCGCTTTACTTCCCTCCGAAAATTAAGGACATTTAAATAAATCTAAGGTAAAAGACTAATTGTCAACAATATCTTTTGCATTTGCATTCTTTATTCTATGTCCATACATGCATTGTTTTGGCTTTATTATACATATACAAACGTTTATATATATATATATATATATATATATATATATATATATATATATTTATTTATTAAAATAACAGATTAAAGTTTAAGCATAGAATCGCTGCTTTCACCCTTAACGAGATCTTCTGAAACTAACAAAGTCAATCTGTAAACGCAGAACTGGATATTTAAAAAAACGTTGCAACGGGAGGAAGACAGGAAGACGATACTTTGGTTCGTGGAAACGTTCGCTGGCAAAGAACGGGTAAAAACGAATAATACGTCATTAAAAGGAGCGGTGAAAAACAATTACGCGCAAAGACAGAACCACATTCAGGTATAAAAGAGGTCGTAGTCTAATGTTCTCTTAGGTGGTGCAATGAGACGTTCTCTGGCAATGAACGAAAAAACGAAAATAATAAGTCATATGTGGAGCGTGGAGAACAATAGCACGCAAAGACAAAAGCACGTAAATGGTATAGCAGAAGTCGTAGACTAAAATTCTAACTAGGAGACCAAATGCATCTCCACTACAGAGTTAAGAACAAAGTAAATAAATACAATATAGAAGTAATAGAAATAAATAAATACATACACGCAAACAAATACGTACATACACAAGCATACGCAAAACCTTACCATAGGGATACAACCACGCACATATAAATATGTGTGTGTGTGTGTGTATGCTTGTGTACAAATAAATAAATAATTATATAAACGTATATAAGTAAATAAATACGTATATAACAAGCGCACACCCATACCTACATATAAATACACACACATATATATATATATATATATATATATATATATATATATATATATATTATAAAATAACAGGAGGATTGACTGGTCTAATTCATTAAAGTTTTATTATACTATGAACATTTCAATGATCAAGTTCAGTATGAATCCGGTGACATCATCAGGTATTTGAAATATAACAAAGGAATATAATAGACAAAATCCATGGGGCTGAAAATCAGAGAGACAAGAAGGGGTTGAGTTGCATTACGTCGAGTGCTCTCCCTACTAATATTACATCAAGGTTGACTATACCGAATGACCTGTTCTATCCATTGGTGAACCAGCAAACCTAAATGAATATATATATATATATATATATATATATATATATATTAGGGTAAATATTGATGCAATTCAATTCAAGCACTCAACGTACTTTTTTCACATAGGAGTGGCGGAGTAAATATCGAATAAGGAAAAGCGAAGTAGTTTCAGATGTTCAAGTCCTTTAATAATAATGCTGTGATATATATTTCAATGACGACATTGGCCACACTGTTCTGTGTGCGAGTGTCGTGTCATCATCAGACAGCTTGTTACATAATAAGGTTGTTTCCGAGGCAATCCAAATTGAATCGATATGGGAACGGATGAAGTTCGTGCTTTTGGGTTTTTCATCCGTCCCCTTGTGAGTACCAATTCACCCCCACCGGTCTGCGCAAGCGCATGTCCGAAGGAAGTTGACCATTAGCACCGCAGATTTCAACGAAATTCGCTGTCAGTGGCCCACCTATGCCCTGCCAAAGTTTACTGCTACCCATCACTACTGTGGCAGTCAGCCGAAAGCCAGAGGGGATGGGAGAGTGTTAGTTTTTATAGGTTATAATACTACCTTTCACTAAGCGTTGACAGTAAGACTGACCATCAACTCATAAGGGAAAATAAATTTAATTCTAGGTACTATGGTTTTACATTGTAAGTTAAGAGTGAGAGTTGGAAATAAAAATAAAAATTAAAAGTTAAAATCCTAAATCCCATATCAGAGATTATAAATTAAACAATTAAAAATTAAAAAATTCTAAATTCAAAAATTTGTTTCCAAGTGATAATTCGGATTGAGTATAAATATAGATTGAAGTGAGTAAATAATATGGAGAGAGATGTTTAAGTAATAAGTTCTGGGAGGGATTCTAGTGTTACAGTTACTCTATCCACATATTGAAGGACAGTGCCGTACATTATAATGGAGGGCAAACCACATGGTTCAAGGCATTAGTCAATCTGTTACACGGTCATAATTTCCATCACATGGAACAGAATAAAAAAAAACAGACATAAAGTACACAAAAGAAAAGAAAAGAACAGAACCAATAGTGAATAAATGCAAAAATACAGAGTACATATATGTAAAATGATCCATATGATTGTCCATCTGTCCATGTATAGATTGAATTGAGGGGGCTTCTGTTCAAATGCGATTTGGTGCAGGAAAATAGGGGTTTATCTTATTTTTTGTTTCCGCGTATTTATCCTGCCGAAAGTTACTATTACGCCCTTCCAGTGTCAGGGGTTTTCATCCCCATGGTAGGGGGAATTTCCGGGGTAGCTCTTGGCTGGTTCCTTTCTTCTCCACCATATCGGTTACATCATAGAGCGCTCAACTAATCAGAGCTAAATTAGTAGGGTAAACATTGATGCAATTCAATTCAAGTACTCAACGTACTTTTTCCACATAGGAGTGACGGAGTAAATATCGAATAAGGAAAAGCGAAGTAGTTTCAGATGTTCAAGTCCGTTCCCATGTCGATTCAATTTGGATTGCCTCGGAAACAACCTTATTATGTAACAAGCTGTCTGATGATGACACGACACTCGCACACAGAACAGTGTGGCCAGTGTCGTCATTGAAATATATATCACAGCATTATTATTACAGGACTTGAACATCTGAAACTACTTCGCTTTTCCTTATATATATATATATATATAGACAGAGAGGGAGAGAGAAAGAGAGAGAGAGAGAGGGGGGAAGAGGGGGAGAGAGAAGTTTTGGTTATTCTCTGTTCGTTATAAGTAGCTTCATGATTAATATGGTAATGGTTGTATGAAACTTACCTAGAGCTATGCCCAATATCTGAGTGTACAGAAATACGTCACATGTAAGAATACCTAAAATCTGTTTTGTCAATAATATAACATTGCCTCCCCTTGATAGTTATGTCATGACATATGAAGGCGACCTCCATAAATAGTGCTGACTATACAATATTCATGTAACACAACTTCATTATCCCAATATGATTGGTAAATGAAATAGATGTTAGACATCTAGGATTGATTAGACAAACCAGGAAATACACTGTTACATAAGGAACCTATTATATTATATTCTTGATATGGACACATGATATTGCTGATAGGTTTGTCTTTTGAAATGTATCAACATCTCATTTCGGTAACATTTAAATATCCCTGACATGTGATATATTCTTCACCAAATCTTAGATATATGAAATAGACAACATATAAGAGCAGGCAACATTTGATAGATTAAGCAAATTAGAATAAGCCACCATAATCGACTTGTTCATTTGCCTGATACAAATAGCAGCTAAATTCCCATCAGTGAAAACAATATCGTCTCAGGAAAAAGTGCATTGAATAATACATATTATTTGACTGCGATTGGGGAACGGCATGACCGCAGTGTGAATACTAGCCAGAAGTGTGCTTGATCAAGATTTACAAGGAGCTAAATATGGGTAACAAGATTACAGGTACGAGCCAATGAGAGAATCCCTATGTTTTAGCTTGGTCTGCTATAAATAACAAGCACATTTTCCTGAAACCGCACACTACCGTTTCAAATATAGGGTAAACAAATTTTCATGAATATGTAAACTACAGCCTGAAATAAATGGGGTATCTTGGATACTGTAGTTCTAGATATACAAAAAGAAAGAAAATATTTATGAATGGGACATCTTTAATTACAGATCTACTCAACCCGTTAGAGTTAAACAACAATAATTACATAAACGCTTGCTACATAAATGACGGTACAGCCTTTATGTAGTTGCTCGACGCGATGGTAACGTAATTGAGTGGGGAAATAATATTAGGCCAGACTGGAGCATTGAAGACGGTTGAACAAAAACAAATAGAAAAGGACAACATTTGATATACTGATCAAAGAAACAAGTTAAGATCATATAAAATATAGGAATAATGTGGGTTTGCTGTTCTTCGAGTGAATGTCAAGCATAATAATTTTGAAAGTGTGACTGCTGTAACAGGTAAAATTAAATAGTTAACATTAGGCCAGTTTTAAACAAAGAACAATGAAATATAGTTGTATGATTAACCAATGAGGAGTTGTAATTGTTATAAATCATAGTTGACACTTGCAAAGATATTGGCAGCGGATATCGGAAGGGCTGTTACTTTTATGGATGTTGAACACTACAAAAAGGCTATATTATCCCTACTACACGACACTATCTATTATGAAAAGGTAAATAATTACCGTCACAGACACACACACTTTTCCAACATCTTTTCCAAACTTTCATGTACCTACCTGCTCTCTCCCTCTCTGAACTATCCATTACCTGACAAGGGAATTCCGTCTGATACATAGAACCCTCCTCCACTTCCTCCCAAGCATGATCCTAGAAACTCTTTGTATTTTTACACCCCTCTGTTTATTTTGTTTTATTTGTTCAACTATATATATATATATATATTATGTCAATCGATTGGTTATAGATTAGACGATACCCGCTGATGAAGCCGCATAAGCCGATTGTGCATTGTGGCATAATATATGCAGACAGATGGTGCAGTGCACCTTACTGATGCATTAGTGCTGCAGAAACTCGAGTCCGGGAACCTTATAGGCACCCGTTTTACGCGTGTTGTGTTGAGGCAAATAACTATGTGTATACTCTGGTAATGTATCTTACATTGCACATTGAGTGCGCTGAGATACAACCGGTACTGGCATTAATAAATATGCTGGGTCCGTCAACCCTTATTATATATATATTCAAATTTTGATTAATACGTAAAATTATTAATAATATTGTCTGACGAATACACAGGTCAACCAGAGTGCTAAAAATAGCCACTGTTAAGACCTAGAATCAGCTTTACTAATTTAAAATTCACCAATTTCCATTATGAGCAGTAATAAATAGTTCACGGGCAATGTAAGTTCTTTTACTTGCTATCCGATGTTTCTTTGGCAATGTGTCTATGTATATATATATATATATATATATATGTGTGTGTGTGTGTGTGTGTGTGTGTGTGTGTGTGTGTGTGTGTGTGTGTGTGTGTGTGTAATGTGTGTGTGTGTGGATAGTACGAATCGATCTTTTACTATTGTTATGTAATGTCATTCACTTATTTTAGATATTCTTATGTCGTTACATCTATATAAATATACGCATGGTATTTGGATACATTATGTTTCGACAATTTCCTGCCCTTGAAGTATATATAAATATATATCTATATGTGTGTGTGTGTGTATATATATATATGTGTGTATGTGTGTATGCGTGTGCATGTATGTGTATATGAGTGTGTATGTGTGTATGTGGGATATATAAATATTTTTTTTTTCAACCCTGAAATGATGACAGGCAAATTTGACCCTCACGAGTTATTAACTCAATGGCAGACGCTCAGTACAAATACGACAATACATTTTATCCGACATGTAACAACTCAACGTCTTATATAAGACATACACAAGACATATACCAAGAAATAATAAAATAAACAGTGTATCTTAAATTTACTTCAAGGCGTAAAATATAACAAGGTCACCTGATATATACAAATGGTAGGTAATAATATGATAGTATATATAATCGATATTTAAAGATTAAGAAGTTCAGAAATTATACAATCAAAGGGTTATGGTATTAAGAATTCAAGATAACTCGAAGAGAGTGAACGTTGCTCGGAAACAAATGTTACCTGCAATATCTTCAGGCATATTGAAAGTAAAGTTTAGAAATTTAAGAAATAAAATTTGAGAATAAACATATTTACACAGGGGGAGGCATATCAAGATACGTATTTATATTGAATAATTACAAAGATGTGAGTAACAATATAGAAACACAAGCATAACAGATAAAATGGAGAAACAAAATACACATAATAGCATTATCAGGCCACAGGAAGGCAGTTCATTGGTATCACTGGGTGTAGTACCACAAGTAACAAAGCTATCGCCTGGTTTATGGTTATTGCAACCAACAAGAAGAAAGATGGACCCCTCCTTTCTCTGTGTGAAATTAACGTAACAAACGTGCACCTCATATCCCTGATCGGTGTGTGGTATTTTCGTTTGATATTGTATTCCTACTCCCTGGTCTCGAATAATCTTTCTCTGCCCCGTTTATTTTAAAGATTTTTTTCCACCCCTGCTCTTATTTGAACCTCGCTTCTTAAATTTTGCTAATCTATCTCCGGCGAAATATTATTTTAATTGGTAGCATTCCTGCAACAATTAATTTTCTTTAGACATTAATAAACATTATACACGAGAAAAAAAAAGAACATTACAGTTAAATCTCATACGTTATAGAATAAATAGGATGGGTTGGGATCTCAATTAACGACTAATTCTGTCTGTTTTTATTACACACGCAAATCCCGCCGATGTTAGCTTTGTCTTTCAACCTTACAAGGTCGATGAAATAAAGAAGCAGTAATACACTGGTGTCGATTTAACCGCCCTCCCTACCAAAAAAAGAAATGGTTGTTCGCCTGCTCATAAATGTCTGACCTTGTGTCTAAATCAGAAATGATTACCATCATTTCTCTTATACATTACATTACTAAATAAATGGTACACTCACTATCTTGATATGTAACTCCATCTCACAATGCCTTCTACTCCGATTTCTATTCTTCTTTTTTTTTTTCTAATCAGCTATTCTGTTTTATGCAGGTGGAATGGTTCGATAATTATTTCAAATATCGATACATCGATTGACCGTAGACATTAGGAGATCTTATAACGGCTTTGTAGTACCTTTGAACATCTTTAACTTATTTGTTTTATTCTTCTTCTTTTCTACCTTAACATCACTGAATGTTGTTGCTTTGATTCCTTTATATACATTGAGTGGACAAATAACTATGTGTTGCTGTAGGCATTAATTATTTCTAACATTGGCAACAGGCCATACATTTGTGTCAGGTTTATTTCTGATGTAATTTGTGTAGTTCTGTAGCAATTCGTTACTGAACGCGGTAGGAGGAAAAGCAAATCGACCACAGCAGGATTTGAACTTACGATACGACGTACGAAAACGAACCTTAATATTGTAAAATATTTTCTTTGTCGTCAGTTATCCATCGCCCCTAATAATACTTTTCCACTTTTGGCACTAGGCCAGCAATTTGAAAGGCAGGGCAAAGTCAATTAAATCAAGATCAGTGCGTTACTGGTACTTTATTGTATCCAGTCAGATAAGAATGAAAGGCAAAATTAGGTAACCTCAGTGTGATTCGAACTCAGAACGTAAAATAACGTAACTATAATCCACAATCACCGCTAATGCTATTACGGTGACCATTCAACCATTTTTCCCAACTGAACGTGCGACACGTGAATTATTTTGTAAGTGGTTGAGTATTCCACTGACCCTCGAACACTACTTAACCGCCAGGAGGAGTCAGTACGGCACAGTATATCACAAATATGGACCTTAGAATTGCATGTACAATTTATCAAAGGACGTATTCAGCAGGATAAAACATTTCTCATTTGAACGAATGATTGAACTTTTGAAGAACTGAATAACAATCAATTAGTTAATATCTCAGTTCATCATATGAATAAATAAAAACAAAAATACATAGATACAAAATGAGAAAAAAATGAGAGAAAGAAAATATGAGAAAAAAAGGTGACAGAGAAATATCTATATGTATCTATATCTATCTATCTATCTATATATCTACCTATATATATATATATATATATATATGTATATATATATATAGTAATAATAATATATGTGAAGACTAAAATCCAAAAAGGGCTCGATAAGGATAAATATATATCAAATATATAAGAAGACTAGAGCAAATATTTATTAAAATAACAGATTAAAGTTTAAACAAAGAATGGCTGCTTTCACCATTAACGGGATCTGCAGAAGATCCCGTTAAGAGTGAAAGCACCGATTCTTTGGTTGAACTTTAATCTGGTATTTTAATATATATACATATATATATATTTAAAAAAATAGAAGTGTAACACACGAGTTGTGATATATTAGTAAAAGGAAAAGAAAATGCTGACAATTTTTTCCCAGTGAAAAATAGTTTAATTAGGAATAAGTATAAATTAGTAATAAGTATTGGTTAGTATTCAATTTTAGTTTTAAGTTTTTACCGGTTGCGCATATCTAATGCTTTTCAAAAATAATTTTGAGATAGAGCGCTCGTGATGTTTGCTCTAATCTGATTAGAGCAAACATCACGAGCGTTCTATCTCAAAATTATTTTTGAAAAGCAATAGAAATGCGCAACCGGTAAAAACTTAAAACTAAAATTGAATACTAACCAATACTTATTACTAATTTATACTTATTCCTATTTAAACTATTTTTCACTGGGAAAAATTTGTCAGCATTTTCTTTTCCTTTTACTAATATATATATATAAAACGATAGAGGTGGTTAGAGTTAGTGATAGAATAATTAAGCTTAGGTTAGTTGTAAGCAGGAGACTACTGGCAATCTTCTCTGTCTATGCTCCCCAAGCAGGCCTACGTAAAGAAGGGAAAGACGGCTTTTACGTGCAACGTTTACAGACATCCTCAATGACAGAGGAGAGAGACATCGTTATGCTAGCAGGGACCAGGATGGATACACTGGGGTACATGGCGGGCACGGTTACGACTCAAGAAATGAAGAAGGAGTGAGACTTCTTGAATTTTGTGATGCAAATGCACTAACCATTTGCAACACTAACTTCAAGAAGCCTACCAACCACCTAATAACCTACAAATCAGGCGAGCACATAAGCCAGATTGACTTCCTGCTAGTTAAACAGCAAGACATACGGAATGTACCCCACAGCATAGGTTAGTCGTTAGTGACATCTCAGTAAGCAAGAGAAAATGAGACATACAGGAAGGTGTGGAAAATAAAGTTCTGGAAGATAAAAGACCTTTCATACGTACGACGAAAAAGAAGACGATTTAGAGTTGTATGACATAGATGATAACTGGAGTTTCTTGCGTGACAACATAGTGCAGGCTACTGAAGAAACTTGTGGTTGAGGCAGAACTTCCACCAAACAGAGAGTGAACTGGTGGTAGAACAGCTCGGTAGATAGGGCCATTAGAGACAAAAGACTGGCATGGAAAGCTTGGAAAAATGGTGGGAGTAGAGACGGATACACAGCCGCTAAGAGAGAAGCTAGACGTCAGGTGTACTTATCACGCAGGGAGGCTAAGAGTAGGAGGTTGCCAATGTTCTGCGACGGGAAGATCAGAGACGTGCGGTGATCCGCATTGCAAGGCAATGTGTCAGTGAAAATCAGGATGTTGTTGGAGATAAGTGTGTACGAATGATCTAAAGAAGGAGGCCTGGAAATGTCATTATGAGAGACTGATGAATATAGAGAACGAATGGGATAGGGAGGAATTACCCCCAGTAGACCCGACAGAGGGACCAGCTATTGAGATTGATGAATATAGGGTACAAGAGGCAATTAAGGGAATGAAGAATCGTAAGGCTGCTGGGCCATCGGGGATAGTTGCTGAAATGCTGAAGGCTTCAGGAAAAGTAGGCACTAAACTAGTTGCACGCATCATTAATCAAGCTATATATGGTGGTGTCATACCCAAAGACTGGTGCAGCAGCAGTATTCTCATAAATTGTTACAAAGGTAAAGGAGATGCTCTAGAGAGGAGTAATTATAGGGGCATGAATCTGATGGATCAGGTTATGAAAGTGGCAGAGAGAATATTAGCGCAACTGCTTAGAGAAAGGGTCAATTTAGATAAGATGCAATTTGGTTTTGTGCCCTCTTCATAGTGAGGCAACTACAAGAGATCTTCTTAGAGAAGAATAAGCCACTATACTTAGCTTTTGTTGACCTAGAGGGTGGCCCTAAGGAAACTAGGGGTAGAGGAATGGGTTGTGAGGACAGTGCAAGCTATGTACAGGGGTGCTGTCAGTAAAGTGAGAATAGGAATGGAGTTTAGTGAAGAATTCCAGATACAACTAGGTGTACATCAAGGTTCTGCCCTGAGCCCACTCTTGTTCATTATAGTCCTCCAAGCCATAACGGAGGAGTTTAAGATTGGATGCCCATGGGAATTTCTTTATGCTGATGATCTGGTTCTTATAGCAGAATCAGTAAAAGAGCTAGGGAATAAAATCTGGCTATGGAAACAGCAGTTGCAATCAAGAGGCCTGAGAGTGAACATAGCTAAAACAAAGGCGTTGATAAGTAGAAGAGAGGACAATACTCTGATTCCATCAGGGAAATGGCTATGTTCGATATGTAGGAAAGGAACTGGCATCAATTCCATAAAATGTACGCAATGCAGATCTTGGGTCTTGGGTACACAAGAGATGTAATGGGATAGTAGGCAAACTAACAGGTAGGGAAAACTACGTATGCAGTAGATGTACAGGGAAAGTTGGCAGTAGTAATCGCAGTGATAGACTCATTTTTCCAATGCAGGTGGGTTCTATAGAAGTGGTTGATAGCTTCCGTTACCTAGGTGATCAGATTAGCATGGGAGGGGGTGTTCCGAGACCATAGTATCTAGAATAAGGATGGGTTGGAAAAAGTTTAGGGAGCTGCTCTCTCTGTTGACAAAGAAGGGTTTCACCTTGCGTACGGAAGGAAGGTTATATGATGCCTGTATGAGAATTGAGAGTGTTGTGTTGGAACTGGATTTGAATGACTTGAAATCTGTGACCGTGTCACCTCACTGGCTGTGATGGGGGAGATTGGTTGTAGGAGAGGCTTGCCAAAGCTAGCTTTGCATCGCTTGGGTTTGGAGTTACTTATTTTGGGTAGTAATTATTTGGTCAACTTTCTTTACATTTGCGCCTGAGCAAAGCTGTGGAAGGGAACTGAAGCTCACAAGTGAACGGGCGAAGGCTTGAAAAAGATTATCTGTGTCTATTCCCATTCGTTTTAGTTTTGATTGCCACGAGAACGTAACCTTATTATGTAATGGAGCTGTCTGATGAGATGATGACACTGGTTGCATGAAATCACGTGGCCACTGTCATCATTGAAATATATATCACATCCTTATCAATAAAGGTCTTTAACATCTACAACAACATCGCATTTTCCCTCCTCCTCCTTTCCTCTCTCTCTCTCTCTCTCTCTCCCTCACTATTTCCCTGTCTCTTTCTCCCCTCTCTCTCTATGCCACCTTACTACTTATGATTTCTTCATCTCTTTCTCTATTTACGCCGTTCTCACAGAGAATAAACGTGTTTCTCTTAGCTGTTAATAAGGTCTTTGGGCTACCTTTTTTAGCTTCCTCCTCTCTCCCCTTGGTTACTCTACATACATGTGCCACTGTCCCGTGTCTTCTCCTCTCTATCGGTATGTTTTTTTCTTTTTTTCTTTTTCTCTTCTTTCTTTCGCTTCCGTTTTTTTCACTATCTTCGCTCTTGTCTCCTTTTCGTCTTTTTTTCCCTAATAACTTTCCAAGTTATTATCGTACTGCGTATAGATGTAGAAACATCTGAGACCCGCAGAAAACATCTGATGAGGGAAAATGTCTAACCCTATGTTTGTGTTTCTTTTACTTTCTAAACACTTGGTCTTAGTAACCACAGAGCCTCATCCGTTTTAGTTCTTATATAAATATATATATATATATATATATATATATATATATATATATATATATATATATATATATATATATATATATATATATCTGCGATGGACTGGCGTCCTGACCAAGTGGGTGACGGGAGTCTTGTACGCCATGAAACCGGGATAAGCACCGGCC
>OZ024740.1:265099580-265102080 GCA_964016885.1 Eledone cirrhosa | reverse complement strand
TATATGCACGTATCAGTTTAGCGGCGCTAACGTCGCTTTGTTCGTTTGTAAACAAACTGAACAGCCTGAATTTATGCCATACGGTGTTAAGGCAACCACGTCACCTTTTTGTTCAACACTGACACAGGAACGATGTACTAGTTTCAAGCTTGTTAGCTATCATCAGCACCGTGTACCCATCTGCCAGATAGTTGAACGTTCGAAAGTATATACTTTCCTTATGAAAATTAACGGCTGAGCAGCCTAATTTGCATATTGAGTGAGTTAAATCGGTCAGGCATACCGAAAACGATAAATTGAAACAAAATGAAAACGAAATTTCATTTCTCACTCTTAGTATGGCACTTACTTAAATGTAAGTATGCATGTATACGTACATACATATATGTATACAGACGTACAGTAGCATGCACACATATATATATATACACATATATATACATATGCATACAGGTACACATACATATATGCACGTATCAGTTTAGCGGCGCTAACGTCGCTTTGTTCGTTTGTAAACAAACTGAACAGCCTGAATTTATGCCATACGGTGTTAAGGCAACCACGTCACCTTTTTGTTCAACACTGACACAGGAACGATGTACTAGTTTCAAGCTTGTTAGCTATCATCAGCACCGTGTACCCATCTGCCAGATAGTTGAACGTTCGAAAGTATATACTTTCCTTATGAAAATTAACGGCTGAGCAGCCTAATTTGCATATTGAGTGAGTTAAATCGGTCAGGCATACCGAAAACGATAAATTGAAACAAAATGAAAACGAAATTTCATTTCTCACTCTTAGTATGGCACTTACTTAAATGTAAGTATGCATGTATACGTACATACATATATGTATACAGACGTACAGTAGCATGCACACATATATATATATACACATATATATACATATGCATACAGGTACACATACATATATGCACGTATCAGTTTAGCGGCGCTAACGTCGCTTTGTTCGTTTGTAAACAAACTGAACAGCCTGAATTTATGCCATACGGTGTTAAGGCAACCACGTCACCTTTTTGTTCAACACTGACACAGGAACGATGTACTAGTTTCAAGCTTGTTAGCTATCATCAGCACCGTGTACCCATCTGCCAGATAGTTGAACGTTCGAAAGTATATACTTTCCTTATGAAAATTAACGGCTGAGCAGCCTAATTTGCATATTGAGTGAGTTAAATCGGTCAGGCATACCGAAAACGATAAATTGAAACAAATATATATTCATATATATATATATATTCATATATATATATATATATATATATATATATATATATATATATATATATGAATAAATTTAGTCCTTCATCAGTGATCTTCCAGCCTTCATTGGTATTTCATCGATTTAAAGACAATATACCTCTGGTCGTTGCGAGCAACGGCTAAAGAAAGTCGTTGGGACACGTAAATATGGGGAACGAGCAGCGAGACAGTAAACAAACAAAGATGGTAATGCAACGAAAAGTCAGGAAGAAGGAGTCAAGTCCCTGAAATCGATTAACATAAATTCTGTGAAATCGTAGACGAGAGAGAATAAAGACCATCCTACCTGGTCGAAATGTAAGTGAGGAAAGAATTTCGCACATGTCAAACGGGAGGAAGAAGGAGTCAAGTCCCTGAAATCGATGAACATAAGTTCTGTGAAATCGTAGACGAGAGAGAATAAAGACCATCCGACCTGGTCGAAATGCGAGTGAGGAAAGAATTTCGCACAGGTCAAACGAGAGGAAGTAGCAGAGGGAGTAACAGAGATGAGTGAAAGTGTGTGGAAGAGGCTACCAGTGAGAGAGAGAGTGACTGGCAGAGGGTGTAAAAGGAAGTGAGAGATACGGAGAAAGGGGAAGCAGTAAAAAAGAAACAGACGGGTCACAGCGAAGGAAGATATATAAATATATGAAAACATGACGTGCTGCGTGGTTGCATTTGGGGTACATATGAATAAATTTAGTCCTTCATCAGTGATTTTCCAGCCTTCATTGGTATTTCTTCGCTTTAAAGACATATATATATATATATGGAGTATATGTTTGTTGTTGACCTCAGTATGCAGATTGGAGCACTCGATGAAGTACGCAACTTGGTTTGTTTACTCCGGAGTAATGTAAAATAATTAAGTCAAATATGTAAAATTTGGCTTCGTTTATAGATATACTGCAATAAATATTTCGGTGACCGCCATCATTGCCTGTGACCTCTTCAGGCAGTCCGAATTGGTGTGAGAAAGACAGGTACACATGTTTTTGAAGTGTGTTTTACTCCGTCAATACATCGATATGTCAAACTCCAGGGTGTGTTGTTATTCCTCTAGGGAACTGGAATCATATGGTTCCAGTTCCTTAGAGGAGCTGGACATATCGATGTATTGATGGAGTAAAACACACTTCAACAACATGTGTACCTCCCTTTCCCACACCAATTCGGACTGCCTGAAGAGGTCACAGCCAATGATGGCTGTCACCGAAATATATATAGCAGTATAT
>OZ024740.1:265079580-265094580 GCA_964016885.1 Eledone cirrhosa | reverse complement strand
AAACAAAACATATACTTAGCTCCCACATTAAGACGTAAAATATCCACGTATAGATCGTGCTATCCGTTAAGGTATAACGTGGGGCTGTAATACAGGAAAGTGTTATGCAATTTATGTTTACAAGCTGAAATTGCCTCAGATTTTTTGTTTAAGATGTGGTCTGTAGCGTAGAGTATTTCCAGGGCCTCAGCGGCGCAGAGGTCACATGGTCTTTTATTTCCGATATACGATCTAGCCCTAGCTAGGATCTCCCAGTGTAACTTATATTGGGTGTGGTTGTCTTTTAGACTCCAGATATAAGCTGAAAATGACGTCATATTCCTTCTTAGAGGGTAACGAAAAGAATGGGTATGCATGTAAAGACGCTGCTTGAAACTATTGGCGGTTAACCCTATGTAGGCCCTACGGGACGTGGGTGTTACAACCTTACATTTGTAGACAATGTTACTAGAGAGGCATTTCCCGGATAGGGGGCAATCAGCCCGATTCCTACAATTACAGTTCCTACAGGGTTGCACGTGTTCCTACGGCTAGGTAGTTTAGCTAAATGTGAAGCTGTGATGTTATGTGAAAGGTTAGGAGTCGTAGAGTAAGAAATTTTAATAGTATTTCTATTAAGAATTTTACTATATTTATGTGTAGGGGGAAAATGCTTCGTAATAAGGGAAAGAAAGATCTTAGCTAATGGTGTGGCCACCTCCATATTATATGATGGGTTAAACCAACAAATGCGACGGGATCTATTTCTTCTAGGTATATTTTCGTACACTTTATATGCTACCTTATCGACAAATCCACTTCGAGCAAGAGCTTCATTGTAATAAGTGGAATGGTCGTTGAAAATGCGCTCGTTGGTGGAAAGACGGGAAAGCCTCAACGAAACGTTTCTTACCAGGTTCTTGGTTATGCTGGCAGGATGGTTGGAATGCTTACTTATGTAATTAAGCGTATCATTCGGCTTTCTATACGGGTAATACAACCCATTCAATAAATTGAGGGTAACGTCGAGGTAATTAACGACCGAGAGATTGGCCTCTAAAGCCTTTAAAGTCTGGAATACTACAGTAGGACTATAGAGGAAGACGTATCAAGAGTTATCATTTTTTAGTTTTTAGCTTGAGAATGCAACTGATAGATAATTAAAGAGAGGGAGAGATAAAGGGGAGTAATTTATGCACACATTTTCTTCGGACACATATAAACATGTTGGCAGTTAAATTTCAAAATATTTAATTTATGTTATTTTAGGGTAAAGAATCAAAATTTTAGGTTTTAAAAGTTGATGGTTTTATAAATTTTATAAATTTTATAAATGTGTTAAATTTTTAAAATTCAAAGTTTTATGAAAACAAATTTAAAGGATTTGCTAGGCCCGCGAAAGAAAAATATATTCTGTTCAATATTCACACAAAGGTAATGTTTAACAAAATTACTAGTAACAATGTCAACATTTTCCGTATGTATAATTTATTTGCTGTTATAACTATCAAGGAATTTATTGTTAAATAGTTATAGTGTCTAAAGTATAATAATTAAACCAGAGTTTTCAGCTATATATATATATGTGTGTGTGCATTGGTCACAATAAGAGGACTATAAATTATATTTTTTTTATTATTTGTTCATATATTATATTTAATCACTACATTAGTTCTACCTTCTAGGGAAGACCGAACTTTAATTATGATTATGTTATTATACAATATAAATATATTTGCACAAACTATATATAGAGTTACACCGAACTATAATTATGATTATGTTATTATACATTATAAACATATTTACACAAAACTATATACAGAGATATACCGAACTATAATTATGATTATGTTATTATACAATATAAACATATTTGCACAAACTACATATAGAGAGATATACTAATATTAATGAGACGGTATACATTTAGTAAAGGATAACGATTATAATCTTTGATAATAGATTCATACATGCATAATTATAAAATACATACATATAAATGTAAACGCATGAATGATCCACGGTTCAAATTAAGGTCCGTAAAAATTTATGGGTTAGATAGTTAAACTATATTTAAAACAGAGATAGAAAAATAAAGGTCTGGATGAAAATTAATAATATCCAAAAAGCCGTAGGTTATGTATATCAACCTGCCAACATGTTATTAAACAAGTGTCATTCATTCAAACATTATTTCCATTATTAAAGTTTTATAAGCCATTATGATTTAAATTTTCAACAGTTGATGATGTACGCCTAAAAACCAGGCTTGGTTGCTTACTGTTTTTTCCTGACCTTATGCGAAGCTTGGAATGTAGACAAAGCTTTATGAAGGTAGTTTGAGAATAATTCACTTTTTTTGTTAATTAAGTTTTCATAATTATTAATTATCAATAAGGTCTCCATTGTACAGAGAGCGCAGTTACTTGATATACTTGAGATAAACTCCACTATTACAAAGTTTCGTCCAAAAGATGGAGTATTTTAAATTTTTGTCTTTTAATGACCATATAAGCTGTGATAAAGAAGTCGATGATTTCCTATTAGAATTCGAAAATGAGCATTTATGATTCGCAAATCTAGCCTTAAATGTAGAAGAATTCGCTCCTATGTAGTTATATGTGTTGTTATCAGTTTTTACGGTGCATTTATACACCAAATTACTGTCGAAACAATTATTTTGCAGAGGGCAATCTTGTTTATTTCTACAATTACATTTTGATTTATTATTATTTATGTTAACACTATTATTAAAATCATTATGCTTATTCTGCTTTAGAATTTTACTGTTTATTTTAGCAATGTTTTGGGCCATATTCATAGTTGTAGAATAAGATAATTTAATAGTGTGTTTATTAAAAATGGAATGGTATTTATGTTGACTAGGGAAAGAGCTGTCCAAATCTTTAAAGAATAGGTTTGCTATTGGTTTTCTTACTGCTACGGAAGCAGGGTGGTGGGCAAACCATATAATTGATTTAGTTCTGGTTCTTTTCCTCGATTTGTTCACCGTATAGGTGTTTGAACTATAATTATTAGAATTTCGTTTATATATGTCATTATTTTTATTAGGATTAACACTTGGATTATTATTATCTACATATTCTATATTATTCTCATCTGCTCTTTTTAGCGCTTCATTGTAGTATCATGCATTTTCATCAAATATTGCTTTATTGGCAATATTCTGTCAATACGTTTTTGCACACTATTTACAATTGATTTTGTTACTGACTTAGGGTGATTGGAGTAATAACTAACATAATTTAAGTTTTCATTGGGCTTATGAAAAGGGTAATAAAATCCAGAGTTTAAGTTAAACATAATATCAAGGAAATTAACTATTTTGGTAACATTTTCTACTTCTAACTTAAGGTTAAAGAATTCAATTATACTTTTCTTTACTCTATTTAGTTTAATATTGTTGTGTTTGACCATCGTAAATAAAATGTCGTCCCTATACAAACCACCGGTAATCTCCGGCAGTTTTCTATTTATCATATTTAATATGAAAATACCCAGAAGATATGTGATTTGCGCTGAATCAGATGCCCCCATGGTAATATCAAAGTTTCTATTTCTATCTGAGCGGGTCCAATACTCGTTGTTGAAGTTAATAAGATTTCTTCTAGCTGTTAGTATTAAATATTTTGAAATTTAACTGCCAACGCTATACATGTTTATATGTGTCCGAAGAAAATTTGTGCATAAATTACTCCCCTTTATCTCTCCCTCTCTTTAATTATCTATCAGTTGCATTCTCAAGCTAAAAACTAAAAAATGATAACTCTTGATACGTCTTCCTCTATAGCCCTACTGTAGTATTCCAGACTTTAAAAACTCTATAACTGTTACATTAAAGCAATGTTTTTCTTACTCACACATATTGATTCTATTACGTGTTCGCATGTTCTCATTATTAGGGTATAACTATTGAGTTTTCTCATAAGTTAATCACTACCTTGATTAAATTTTAACCATCTAACATGTCAGGGTATGTCATGTATCATTTTATTTTATCTGATGAGGACGTACTGTTGAACCTGATTCAAGTACCTCTGAAATATGTATAATAAAATGTTATTGATCATAAGAATATCTATTTTGTTAATATTTGAATTAATATTAATAACTCTGGAAAATACCTTTTTACTGTAGAGTGCTTCCAATCTACTTTAAAACTCATCCTTTGATGTACTCATTGAATCTCGTTTAACTCTTTAATATATATATATGTATATATATATATATATATATATATATATATACATATATATATATATATATATATATATATATATATAGGAACCAGTAAGACCCCGACGGCTGAGCTCAAGCCGTCGAAACGGCTTGAGCTCAGCCGTCGGGGTCTTACTGGTTCCTATTACCCACTCTACTACCCCAAGTATTGAGTACTTTGGTGCGTTATGGTCCACCTGGTTCCTTACCACATTTCCTTCGTTATATATATATATATATATATATATATATATATATATATATATATATATATATATATATATATATATATAGAGAGAGAGAGAGAGAGAGAGAGAGAGAGAGAGAGAGAGAGACTTAGATTAAATATCACTTTTCTCTCTCCCTACATCTCTCTCTATATATATGCGTGAATGTATTTCTTTTAACAATATTTGAATAATGATATTTCACACACTCATCTGAGTGACTGAGAGTCGCATACATTCTCGAAACATGTTTATAAACAACCTCATACCACTAGATAGTAAAAACCAACTTCTCCCAGCTGTTTCTATTCTCATAATAACTCTAATAAAACATTCTTTGGGGAAAATTGTCAACATAAATTATAATCTTGATGCGCAAAATGTTTTTGCCGTGTGTATGTCTTTGTTCATGTGACTATAGGCAAGAATATACATGTTCATCAATTCGTTGTTCAAATTTTTATACCTGAGTTTTCGAAAACGCACAAGCACGTATAAGCTCAGGCATTCATGGACACACAAATGTTGACACACGCCTACATGGACGTATAAACGCACATACACATGTATATATATATATGTACATACGTATACATGTGTATATATATATGTGTACATGTGTATATATATATATATATATATATATATATATATTTATATATACACAAATACACACACACACACACACACACACACACACATATATATATATATATATATATATATATATATATACACGTATTCTTACACACCCACACACCCACACATATACAAGTGTGGGTGTATGTGTCTGTATACGTGTTACTGTGAAAACACATCAAAATACATCAAAATAAGACACCATCACTGAAAAACTGGTTTGATAAACAGGTGCGTGTGGTCATTTTTCTGTTAAGAAATGGTCACTCATTTACAAATAAGTAGTGATGTGCACGGTTTTAAGATGTTGGTTTAACGATTACTACACCAAGAAAGAAGAAATACAACTACCTTGGGCTATGCAATGAAACAGCCAAACATTGCTTTGATCATTATCTACGAAACAACCACACAGTTTCTTTTGGCCGAGAAAATTGCTGAATCAATTCTTAATTGTTTACACGAACACATAGATGTACACACCATTCATGTTTTCAAGTATTCACGCAAGCCCACATATACAGAAACTGACAGACACGTAGCCTGAATCGCACAAACAAATCCAATCACGCACACTCACACACACACGCACACACACACACATGGAGATATAGACATAAATATTGAATTCTAAGGTGTACTTCGTTGAGCCAACATATAACTTGAGTCTTAATACCTCTTCAGATAGAACAAAATGTATGTATTTTACAAGTTTCTAATCTTGTTATATACGTATTAGACATAAAATGCTCGCGCCCTTCCACTGAGGTTATTAATCTATAATTATATATATATATAACACAAACTATACCTAAGCTAAAGTAGACAGTTTAGTTTTCATAATAGCACATGAGCTAACAAATTCAATTGATTAACCAATACATGGTGTAGATCCCACCATTATCGGATAATATGAAATGCAAGGTACACTTTAAATAAAAGTACACTTTACGACTGTGAAAATAAAAAATTTAAAAAAACCAAAACATTTGTTATATAAGTCTAAATAGCGATACGCCTATACACCGTATCTATGATCTCAAGAATAATATCGATGATTTAGCTGGCTTTTGCAGCGCATCCGTCTCTCCATCCCCCATGTGACCACGAAGCAATATCTCTATAATGAATCATATGTAACAGGAGTTTTCAATTTTATTGTTTATTACAGTTAAATTCATTAAATTCACAAAAGAGAAAATTACTTATACTAATGATTAACACGTTTTTGCATATGGAAAAGTTCAGAAATTTATAGGGTTCGGAATATTTTACTAAAACTAACCTTACCCATTAATAAACTCAACAAGTTAACACTCTGCTCTCATTACATCTAGAGTGTTAACTCTAGTAACTACAGAAATTCTTTCTCTTTCTCTCTTACGATATTTCTATGGGTTTTGGCGATACCAAGTGTCATTTCGCTTCAATTCTGACACAGGAAAGGGTTATCGGCATTCATGGATCAGGATATCAGATATTTCAGACAAAACTAGTGGTATATAAAAAAAAGACTAACCAGGAACAGATGAGCGTTTAACTCTTAACATGCTGTAATGATTTAGCAGAAAATATATAAAATTAGATTTGTTAATTTAAAAATGTATAGCATATTTACTAAAGTGATGTAGTCGTTATACTTTATGCTTTTCAAGATTGTCTTGTTAATTCGGTTTGACGCTGTACAGCATGTTAAGAGTTAACAATTTGATATCTACAGAAGCATAACCATATCAGCCAGTTAATGTCGTTGGGCAGAGGTGGCAGTTAAAAAAAAGAAGTAACGACTAAGGACAATCTCCCTCAGAATTACGTTTGAAAAAAAAAGCTCTTCCGGAAGAGTAGAGTAGAGAAATCAATACTTCCGTCCATCTGTCCGGAGACTGGTGCACGACCCTCGAACATTGCTTAATCGATAGAGCACAAAAACATAATGTAGTGTTCTAAACTAGGCTAAAACGAGAAAGGAAAGGAACCGATGAAGTTGTTTCTATTGATATTTGTATTGCTACTAATATCTGGCATTTGCACAGAGCTCAGTGAACCTGAATTAACATTGATTTAACGACTCTTACGGTTCACCACCTAAACAAACAAAAAATTACATTCTAAACCAACGTCATATTCCTACTATACATACACCATGGAACGGCGCATTACTGAACATTTAAGAATCACAGTTATATACAAATTTGTATAATTAAATAAAATATGTAATAATTTCCTGCGATCAATAATACATAAATGGTTAAACATCGTTGTGTTGTCGAAATATCCAAAACGGTGGCGAAAGTGGAAAGATGTTGAGACTTTTCATGAGTGATTTTGGACAGTGTGGTGGGAAAAATTTAGCCTCAGTAATTAATGTGGTCAGAATGAGAAGCATCGGCTATACGCATGATGGCGCCTCAGGGACCGCCGACTAGAGTGAACCAAATCCCATCGTGCAAGAGCAATAGCTGATTTTCAAATTTAGGTTTATCAGAATACCAAACAATAAGCTGTAAATATTTATTTCATAGAATTGACGCATCACTAGGAGTACAGATGGTATAGTTAGCCAAAGGCGCTAAATACCTCGGCACAGGCTATGCACACACCAACAACTATCTAAATAAACGTAGATTTGAAACAATAATTGTTTCTACTTTTGGCACAAGGCCAGCAATTATCCCAGTGCATTACTGGTACTTTATTTTATCGACCCCGTAAGGATGAAAGGCAAAGTTAACCTCGGCGGAATTTGAACTTAGAATGACAAGGGCCGTAACTCGATGCGTCAAAGCATGCTGTCCGACCCTCTACCGATACTGCAAATCTACCGCCATTAGATTTGAAACAATAATAATATTGGAACCAAATGACAACATCATATCTTATATATTTTTAACGAAACATTTTACTGAATTTAATTCAATCAAAAAATTGAGAGATGTAGAAAGGTATAGAAAGGAAGACAAATGCCTCCGAAATATATGAGAACTTTGATATACAAAATTATAGTAATGCATGTGAAATATATGCAAGATTTCAAAATAAGACGCAAATATGAAACATTAAAGGAATATATACTGACAATGTGAATATTTGATTACCTTTAAGCTTAGATTTGCTAAATAATATATTTATCAACAATTTTGATGATGATGATGATAATAACACACACACATATGTATATCTCTCTCTCTCTCTCTCTCTCTCTCTCTATATATATATATATATATATATATATATATATATATATATATATATATATATATATATATATATACACACACATATAAATTAGCGAGAATCGTTTTCAGCTCAGGAATTAACGAAAATCAACGTCCGATATATATGTATATATATATATATATATATATATATATATATATATATATATATATATATATATATGTATACGTACATACATATATGTATACAGACGTACAGTAGTATGTATATATATATACATACATGCACACATATATATATATGTACGTATGGATTCACCGAACATTTATTATAATGCTCGGTGTGTTTGTAAACAAACATCCCGTATTAAGCCGTAGTGTCCAGCAACCACCGTTGCTCGTTTGTTCAACACTGACAGAGGAACGCTGTACTAGTTTCAAGCTTATTAGTTATCGTCAAACTCATTACAAACACACCGAGCATTATAATAAATGTTAGGTGAATCCATACGTACATATATATATGTGTGCATGTATGTATATATATATATATATATATGTGAAGATAGACATAGAATATTCGAAAATATTCTGTATGTTTATAATAAACATTTTGAAGACCTAATCGCTATAGAATAGAATACGTCACGTATTACAATTAGATTCTCGATAAAAGCAAGGGAAGTAACCTACGCGTTTCATTCTTATTAGAAATCTTCAGGATTACACAGCTAAGTATTCTATAAGTCTCTAGCTGTGTCATTCTCGATAAAGGCACTGGATATGTAATCCTGAAGATTTCTAATAAGAATGAAACGCGTAGATTACTTCCCTTGCTTTTATCGAGAATCTAATTGTAATACGTGACGTATTCTATTCTATAGCGATTAGGTCTTCAAAATGTTTATTATAAATATACAGAATATTTTCGAATATTCTATGTCTATCTTCACATATATATCGCTATTTCAGAGCATTTAATCTAATTTCTAATTTCTGCCGGACCGGCAACCGCTCTTTCAAACCAGTTCCTGTACACAGCTAAGTATTCTATAAGTCTCTAGCTGTGTCATTCTCGATAAAGGCACTGGATATGTAATCCTGAAGATTTCTAATAAGAATGAAACGCGTAGGTTACTTCCCTTGCTTTTATCGAGAATCTAATTGTAATACGTGACGTATTCTATTCTATAGCGATTAGGTCTTCAAAATGTTTATTATAAACATACAGAATATTTTCGAATATTCTATGTCTATCTTCACATATATATCGCTATTTCAGAGCATTTAATCTAATATATATATATATATATATATATATACTACTGTACGTCTGTATACATATATATATGTACGTGTACATACTTATATTTAAGTAACAGCCGTACTAAAAGTGGGAAATGAAATTTCGTTTCATTTTTTCCGTTTATCGTTTTCGGTGCACCCAGCCGATTAACCCACTCGATATGCAAATTGGGCTACTCAGCCGTTAATATGCATAAGGAAAGTATATACTTTCGGACGTTCAATCATCTGGCAGGAAGGTATACGATGCTGACGATAGCTAATAAGCTTGAAACTAGTACAGCGTTCCTTTGTCAGGGTTGAACAAACGAGCAACGGTGGTTGCTGGACACTACGGCTTAATACGGGATGTTTGTTTACAAACACACCGAGCATTATAACAAATGTTCAGTGGATCCATACGTACATATGTATATGTGTGCATGTATGTATATATATATATATACATACTACTGTACGTCTGTATACATATATGTATGTACGTATACATACTTATATTTAAGTAACAGCCGTACTAAGAGTGGGAAATGAAATTTCGTTTAATTTTTTCCGTTTATATATATATATTTTTATATAAACATATACTTACACACAAACGTACACACACCAACGTACATATATAAGTGTGTGTTTGTGTGTGTATGTGTGAGTATGTGTCTATGTGTGAGTATAAATATATGGCTAGAAGATATGAAAAGATATCGACGTTGGTGAACGAAATGCATGTTTATATTTTCCGCTATGAGAATCAGGAATATTTTGTAAATTTCTTCGTAGCATTCAGAAAATCTAAATGTCTCCTAACGTGTTTAATACGCTTCAAAAAACATCTCAGAGCTTTAGGACAAGGAAGGATGAAGGGGGCTACGGGTTAAACAAGTTTTTCTGACTGTTTTGAATAGAGAATTTTCCTTACCAACAAGTGCTAATTTGGCATAAAGAACCCTTACAAAACATATTGATTTTAGCTGTTTTCTTCTCTGAAAGAGGAAAAGGGGGTATGATAGTAATGGACAAACGACTGCTTCCTGAAGTGTGATGAGAATGCCTCCGGCAAGGTACAGTATCACTCTCCTAAAGGCATGTCGCTATGAAAGCGGATGGAAAGAGGAATTCTATAGTTCGGTCATTTGTCAAAATTACCACGAAATAAGGTATCGCGTCAATGAATTATTGAAGAATACATTGTATGTGCCTAAAGACATGCACAAATACACCCGAACATAATAACATTTATACTTGCAAGTAAAAACATCCACTACGTTACACGTACATACACATAACATAGGCCTATCCGCATATACGGACACGTACACACACACTACAAGCAAAACACTGCAAGTATATTCATTTTACAGTTTGTCAGACATTTCATCAACTAGCTGAAACCTTCAACTTTAAATATACTATATGCATCAACATGGCAGAGGCAGCTACTTTGAGAAAACATAAACGTTACAGCTTCCTATATTCTCACCTGACATACAGAGTATTTTACACAATGGAGAACATATTAATTAATATAAAGCATATAGGCGCAGGTATGGCTGTGTGATTAAGTAATGATTTCAGGTTCATTTCGACTGCGTGACAACATGGGCACATGAATTGTATTACAATCTTGGGTTGATCAATGCCTTACGCGGTAAATTTGGTTGACAGAATACCGTCGTAAATACACACACACACACACACACACACGCGCGCATATATATATATGTAAAAGCTAAACAGATATAACAACACAATCGGTACAGTATATGGAAGGGATATATCAGGTTAACGCTTGATATAGCAGCAGGAGGGTCTTAAAGCAAAGAATCACTGCTTTCACTCTTAACGGGATCTTCTAAAGTAAAAAAAAAATCAATCTGTGGACGCAGAAGTAAATATTTCGAGAAACGTTACAACCGAACGAAAACAGGAAGACGATACTTTGATTCATAAAGACGTTCCCTGGCAATGGACGGAAAAAAGCGAGGATAATTACGTCGTTATGTGGAGCGTCGAGAATAATTTCTTGCAAAGACAAAAACACATATTTGCTCTACGGGTTTATATATATATATTATATATATATAATCCTTATTGAGTCTTCTTCGGATTTTAGTCTTCACATTTATTAATTTAACCTAATATATCCCTTCCATATACTGTACCGATTGTGTTATTATTTCTGTTTACATTTTACATGCATACATACATACATATATATATATATATATATATATATATATATATATATATATATATATATATATATATAAATGTAGGTATGTATACGTACATACATATATGTATACAGACGTACAGTAGTATGTATATACATACATACATGCACACATATATATATGTACGTATGGGTTTACCGAACATTTATTATAATGCTCGGTTTGTTTGTAAACAAACAGCCCGAATCATTAGCCGTACAGTGTTCGGCAACCATCGCTGCCCTATTTGTTCACTGACAAAGGAACGATGAACTAGTTTCTAGCTTATTAGCTGACATCAGCACCGTATACCTTCCTGTCAGTTGATTGAACGTTTTAAAGTATATACTTTCCTTATGCATATTAACGGCTGAGCAGCCTAATTTGCATATCGAGTGAGATAGTCGGCCGGGCGTACCGAAAACGATAAATAGAAAAAATGAAATTTCATTTCTCACTCTTAGTACGGCTGATACTTAAATGTAAGTATGTATACGTACATACATATATGTATACAGACGTACAGTAGTATTATATACATACATGCACACGTATATATATGTACGTATGGGTTTACCGAACATTTATTATAATGTCGGTTTGTTTGTAAACAAACAAGCCGTACTAAGAGTGAGAAATGAAATCTCTTGCGTTTTGTTTCACTTCGCTCTTTTATGTGTGAAATACATCAAATTAACATCCTGTTCTATTTTTATTTTAAATCATTCCTAGCCATTTAAAATAATCATGCCTCTGAAAAATATGCCATTTTACTTTTTATTGAAGCAGTTTCATGTTTCACACCTATTTTTATACCTCCCAAAATGATACGACAGCCACAACTTTTTATTTATCCTGTATTGGAATTCACCGCAGTTATCTAGTTTCCAGAATATCTAGGAAAGAAATCAGAAATATATAATCAGTTGAAATTTCCTGAAATTAAATAAAGTTGATGTGATTCATTTATATTTAATATATTTGCTCGTCGGACTACGCAGCATGTGCATCTTAATATAAATGAATAATATTTTAAATGTAACCTTTCTCGGGGATTTAACATTTCTAAACAATTATCTAAAAACAATTCGAAATGGCTTCTTCAAGATATCACATAAATTCCGAATTATTTTTAACAAGAAGTGCGTTCAGCTGAATTCACTTCGAATTCACTCAGAGAATATGTAGTTAAGGTTTTAGATTCGTTTTTGTATCATGCTGTATTCATTGTCAGATCAGGCTTATGCTTTCAATAAGTACCATGTAATCATGTACAAACTGCTTCATGATCCAGTGTTCCGTGACTAAACCGAGTCCCCACAAAAGCCTGCTCTGGGGAGGAGGGTAAGTGGAACGCCAGCAGCACGAAAACTAGATATATTAATAGTGTGGATTTACTCCTCAGAGAGAACCGCCATCCACACCAACAATGGGTTAAATAGCCACAGCAACCCGCAATCGACCAAGCGTGATGAGTACGGCCATACCCCTGACATTACCAAAACCAATCAGAAAAGAAGTTGTCGTTGGCCGATGGCAAATTCCTGTTCTGTTATTAATGGTCTACACTCTATTTTGTAAGGTATTTAATAGCATTTCCGGGCACGAGTATACCACTCTTTACACACACACACACACACAGACACACACACACACTCATTCACAAACACACAGAGACACAGACACACACACACACACACATATATACATATATGCCTATATATATGTATACACATATACGAATGTAAATATGTATATATATATGACTATTTATATATATATAACTAGTTATATATATATATATATATATATATATATATATATATATATAGTTATATACATATATATATATATATATAAAACTATTTATATATATATATATATATATATATATATATATATATATATATATAAATAGTTATATACATATATATATATAACTATTTATATATATATATATAGATAGATAGAGAGAGAGAGGGAGAGAGAGAGAGAGAGAGAGAGAGAGAGAGAGAGAGAGAGAGAGAGAGAGAGAGAGAGAGAGATATGAAGGCGCATGGCTTAGTGGTTAGAGCATTGGGCTTGCAATCGAAAGGTTGTGGGTTCAATTCTCGGACCAGGTGATGTGTTGTTTCCTTGAGCAAGACACTTTATTTCACGTTGATCCAGTTTACTCAGCTGTAGAAATGAGAACCGGCCTGCCTGTCCTGTCAGTGGGATGGCGTTATCTTATGGCTAAAACAGCACGACGTGCTGTGACCAGCGGTGCCGATTGGCGCCTGACAGACTGCTCGGTCAAGGTGTCAAGGTGATATATATATATAAATATATATAATTAATTTAATACAATAACAGAGATAGCTTAAAGCTAAACTCTGACTGGTAACCATCTCACTCAACAAACATTAGGTTATATGTTAATATAAACCCAATTTAAGTGTTTGGGGTGCTAAGTTTTGTATTATGTGGAAAGCCAGTTGTATTATTTTATGAGATAATAGTTATATATATATATATAACTATTTATATATATATATATATATATATATATATATATATATATATATAAATATATATAACTAGTTATATATATATATAAATAGTCATATATATATATACATATTTATAACCGTATATGTCTATACATATATATATGTATATATGTATATATGTCTGTGTGTGTCTCTGTGTCTGTGTCTGTGTGTATTTGTGAATGAGTGTGTGTGTATTGGTGTGTGTCTGCTAGATGTTGTGATCGGTAGATAGTACTATCAATGAACAACCAATAAACACATATTTTCATGGGTCCGTTTTCTTTCAGTCTTCGAATAATTTATGAGTTATTGGGCTGTCTCCTTTAGACAATGGTTCTTAAATATGAGGTTTAGATGCCGTAATAAATGATTGATAATTATATGAATTGAAAATATTGTTGACCCCGTAGGGATGAAAGGCAAAGTTAACCTCGGCGGGATTTGAACTCAGAATGACAAGGGCCGTAACTCTATGCGTCAAACCATGGCGTCCGACCCTCTATCGATACTGCCAATCCACCATAATACCAACACATAACACGACATAAGGGTATAAACTGGAGTGGAGTCGGATAATTCTGTTATACAATGCTCCATCAAATTATCATCTAAAAGCAATATGATAACTATTTATATATATATATATATATATATATTTATTAAAATAACAGATTAAAGTTTAAGCAAA
>OZ024740.1:265064580-265074580 GCA_964016885.1 Eledone cirrhosa | reverse complement strand
ATATTATGAATTATTTTGATATTTTCATTATATTTATCAAAAACATCAAATATGGTTTATTTATAATAATAAACATTCCATATTTCACTTAAGATTTATCTTTATATAAAGGAGGTGAGGGTGAATTTTGTTCTTAATAGATTCCATAATTTGTTTAGATTTGACCAGTAACGTTGATCCTAGATACATTTATCACCATGGAATGGGTATTTGCTTTTGACAATAACAACAATTCAATGCCGAAAATTAATTTGCTAAACAGCAAGACCAATTTATTTAGAATCAATGTATGATATTACTAGAATGTCAAATAAAGGAAGCCCTTAGGCAGAAAAAGGCGTGTTGTATATCATTTTGGTTGCTGTTACTATTGCAATAGTGACATAATCACACCCTTTAGTTACTCGCTCTCTTTTCATGGAAATACCACAGAACGTTGTTGCTTCCAGAAAGTGCTGTTACTTCAAAGACAATAATCACAAAAACAACACCGAAGAGACTTGCACAATCTTCTAACAGTTTATTCTGTGAAACTTTTACACAATAGTCTAGATTTGTTATTCTAAAATTTGCAATATATACTATGCTATTGATGCCTCATTGTAAACAAAATTTCGCTTGCAATCATGTACGTTTATGTATGACCCCACATCTTAATTGTTATACATGCAGCTGTTAAAGTGTCTATCGATTTACAATGTTTTCAGATGGATGATTTCACATTCCAATGTGACTTCAGCCTTCCAGAAATCCATTTAACTAAATAACTAACTTGAACTGTTCACATTATGGACGAAATCTTCCTCATTCATAATATTTGTTTTTCTGCTATTCTTTCTTCATTTCTTTTATCTTTCTTTCGTTTCTACTTGTCAAACTACTATTTCAATATTTCGCTTTTCGACATACAACGTCCATTCGATGTATTCAGTGACTTCCAGAATAGTAAATATGTTAAAATAAAGCTGGTTCCAAAGATATTTGAATATCTAAAGACGGCATAGAATGTCATGATGACGTCACATCTGCGGGTGTCGTAGTGGTGCCGTATTAACATACGGCATATCTAGGACATTTTTACCGTTGGTGAATCTCATTTCTCCACGTCTGAGTAAAGCAAATTTCTTCCAGAGAAGGATACAAAGTGGAAGAGGAACTGTTTAAAAAGCATAGAACAACCATGACCAGAGCAATTTTTATCAGCTCAACTCAATAATTAAAGCGTGTCTGAACTAAAAACCCACAGAACAAAAATTAATTGTGGAGTTTGTTTTGTTAGTGATGCACCAGCAGTTGACCCCATAGACACATGTAATCAACACCGCATTAATTTGTTCACGAAATGCGTTATTATATACGTAAATAGATAACCAACAATAGCAACATAAATATAAGTATTCTAAATTCTTCAACCTATCATGATCTCACTTTCTTGCCAACTGCCCAACTAAATATATATAATCAATTGCTGCCTTTCCATTCCGCGTTGTACAGGGGATGTGTTTCAGTCAGAAACATTTAATTCTACACGTTATCAAACTATCATAGATAGGTGATAAGAATATTTACAATGCCGATGTTTATAACAAATGCACATACATACATACATAAGAGAAAAAAGAATAGGCGAATATGGTTTTAGATTCTTGTTTATCATTTACCATACATCTGCTCTTTGGTGAGACTGAACGGTCACCTTTCGGAACCTTTCAACACCATGCGCGCTCTCTGCCAAGGTTGTCTCATCTCCACCTTGTTGTATTTATTGACTCTAGAGCCATTACTGCACAAACTGGAGATATTGAGGGCATCCCGCGCGGGAGAATCGTGTCAGCTTATGCCGATGACGTCACCATAGTAGTGTCGAACGCCAAACAAATCGAGGCGATCGGCTGTACCCAAAGAAAAGATGAGGTGGTGACAGGAGCAAAGATTAACCAGAAAAAGTAAGTTGGGCTGCAGCTCGGCACCTGCCGATCAACAACGTCGTGGGACGCTGGACGGACTTACCGGTTAAACTGCTAGGTGTCTGGTTTGGTCCAGAAACTGGGACGAAGTGACGAGTAGGATGACCTCTCTCACCCAAAATTAGGCCGAGAGAAAGCTATCTCTGAACGGTCGCGTGGAGGTGGCGAACGCGTACGTCGCGTTCGTCAACTGTTATCGCGTGACCATCGTGTCTAGTCCTAAGCTTCGTCTGACTGCACTGGAACGTTGTCTTTTCGCGTTTTGTGGAAGAGACGCAACCCGATGGTCAGACGATCAGTCTGCTGTCAACAACTGTAAAGTCGAGGACTTGGCCTGGTGTCGCTGATGATGTGCAGACATGCGTTGAGACTACGAGATCTCTAGATTTCCCTAGACGGTGAACAGGTGTGGTCGACTTTCGCTAGGCACGTTTTTCCTCAGCTAGTCTCCTTGACGGAATCCTTGCAATCCTTGGTCAGGCGCAGACCAAGAAGGAGCACTTGGAAACTGGAATGTCGCCAAGCGCTCACTGCCCCTTGTCTATCGGGATTTGCGATCGGTGGAAACCCCACCTCGGCTTCTATAGAGGGTTAGTGGAGGACAAAAGCGACGATGTCCTTGGGGAAATTCTGTGTCGACGAAAGTCAACTAGCAATAATATTACGAAGGAATTTCGGTCTAGGGCCAATGAATAACGTCCATAAATAGATGGCCTGACAGTGCTACCAGTTACCGTTGCCAGTTCGAGATAAAATTTAAAGGCATGGAAGTGCCGTCAGTTGGACCTGTCCGAGAGGCACGAGGGGCGACGAGACCGTCCTGCACGCACTCGTCTGGTATTTGAGAATCACTGACGTGTGTTTGTGTTAAACATCTATCTGCTGTCGTGTGTAAGATGGATCCGGCTATCATCTAAGTCCTTCATGAAGATTGCTCCACTGTCCTCCTTTTTACCAGGAAGGGCAAGCGGTTTTTATCTGCCTTGTGGCTATGGTGAAAGAGGTCGTATGGTGGACGGGTCTGGAAGGGTTGAAGACGGGCACTTATCTCTTCAACTACTCTCACTAACTTTTTCAGGTTTCACCTGAGAAGGAAAATCAGAGTGGTGAGGGAATTGCTGCTTTCCGGCTAGTTCGTTGAAATGTGGGTGAGAGAGGAAAGAATGGGCCTGCCCTGAGCGTGTACCTGTAGTATTGAATGAGGAAAACTATGGGCTTGCACCACAAGAAACACTTGGAGTCTCCTCACTTTTGGGGATTTGTTATGTTTGTTTATTTTTTTAATGTTTCTTTACTTAATCTCTTATATAAATTTTATTTCACACAAAAAACAACACTGTATCGTTCTGTACCTCATTAATGTATCTTTAAATTGAGCCCTGTGTGGCTAATAAAGAAATCTTTATTAATATTATTTGTCGTCGACACATTTTTAGAGGCACCGTGAGTTTGTAAATTTGAGTTTGCTTTTATTTGAAATCGTATTTGATTTTTGCTGCAAAGTGTTCATAGTATGTCCCCCTGTGGCCTGTAGAACAGACCGTATAGTCATTTACCCGTCTCACGTAGGCAGAAGGACTGTAAAGGTCCACATTTCCAGGATGACGCCAGGACTGAACCTAAGGTGGCTCCTGGTTAGAAAATTATCGAAAGAGGACTGATCCGGGATGGATTTGAAGATTCTTCGCTAAATCAAAGCAGAAGAACTCAAAAACATCACGGACTATATGTGTCTTCAAGACGGATCCATGATACAATTGATCACTGATGGCAGAAGTCTAGATAGCTTCGTCTGCGGGAAAACAACCTGTCTGCGAGCCTTCTGCGCTCAGCTCAAAAATGCAAGGGGCCGCATGTCTCTGTTGACGAAAATGCCAGTGCCGGGACGAAAATCTCCACCAATACCGACATCGGCAGCACCACCAACAATAGAAAGACCAGTTGAGCCACCAGCAACACCAAAACCAACCCGGGGGAAAACGAGGGAAGACCCCCCCCCCCTACAAAAATTACATACAGTGACACAAACACAAACACACACACAGGCACAGATACACTTACCGACACAGGCACCTGGACTTCCAGTTGCGAAGACGAGGAACAGACAAAGAAAGTAAAAAATAAATAAATAAATAAATTAAAAAACGAAAACAAAAGAAAAAGATAAAGAAAACCAAAAACTTCCCACTTACACGAACAACTGAAACCACAGATGCCACACGCACAACAAACACTCCCACAACATCAATACCACCACAACCACAACCTCCACCGCAAAAAACCACAGCAATCACATGAATAAATCAAAACACAACTTCGTGCTAATAAGAATGGCTAACAAGGATTTCCTGGCCTTGATAGCACGAAAGAAAGACATAGAAAAAGAGGGGGAAATATTTGGCACCAGCATATTTGGCGTCCCATCAATGGAAGACCACAAGCTCCCAGGAGGTAAATAAGCCTTTCCTCTTCTTATTGAGCCTGCTAACATAGTTATCCAAAGAGTAGGATGTTTAAATGTTCGTGACCTAGGGTTATCATGGAAGAAGGGTCGCCTGATGAACGACCTCAGGTCACTAAATATGGATGTGATTACCCTCTGTGAGAATGGGATTTCAAACAGGCGTGCACTAACCCCATTTTCGACGACTATCAGATCTGTGCATCTTTTAGTCGGACAGGAATGCAAGGTGTGATATCAGTGCAATTTAGTAAAGGCCTGGATCTCGATGTAAGTTCGATCTTCCGGGACCAGGATGGTAAGTTCGTTTTTTCTCGACATGAACAATAGTGAAGGTGGTGCCTTTAGACTGGTGGCCGTCTACGCTCCGACAGGGGCCGAACGGCGGGACTTCTTTAGACGCCTGGAACACTTTCTGGGAACGTCTTGACCCTATTCATCAGGTCAATAAATAAGGATAGTATAGGATGTTCACTCTTTCAAACGGTCGCCTATTCAGATCACAAGTTTGTGATCTATATGGTCGAACTAGATAAAATATGCAGATTAGGACCTGGTTACTTGAAGCTGAACATGAGGTCTCTGGCACTTAAGGTTTGCAGGGACCGGGTCAACAATTTAGACCCATAAATCTGCTGAACACAGAGTTTAAGATTTTGTTCAAGGTGATAGCCAAGAGATTGGTGCTTGTCGTCGAGGATTTGGTAAAGGAGGCTCAAACTGTATAATACCAAACAGGTCCACAGAGACAACCTCAACCTTATGCGATACATAATAGAGAGGATAGAGTGTAAATATGGCTTCAGTGGAGTTCTGATCAATTTAGATCAATAGAAATGTTTCGATATGGTTGACCAACGGTACCTGGATGGCCGGTACCTCAAGGCAGCTGGCTTCTGTCCCGTCTTCAGAGACTGGATCGCTGCAATGCACAGCAGCATCTGATCGGAGGACAAAGTTAATAGCCATCTTTCAGAATCGTTTCAGATCTCCAGATCGGTCTGTCATGGCGCTCCTCTCTCCCCCTTCCTGTACGCATTTACCCTCTAGCTCTTACTGCGGAAGCTGGAGCTGTTGCAAAGCATCCCGCTCGAACCGAGCCGAGGAAAAGCTGTGTCGGAATATGCGGACGATATCACCGTGATGGTGTCGTACACCTCGGGTATCGAGGTGGTTGGCACCGTCATGGAGGAATATGAAAGGTTGACGGTTGTAAAACTAAACCCGGAAAAGTCGGTATGCTTGCAGCTCGGCACCTGGAGCAAGTACATGCCGTCCAAATTTGCTGGACGAATGGACCGGTAAAGTTGCTCTGGCTTTAGTTCGGACCAGACCACCAGGTGGATATGAATTGGGACGAGGTTACGATCAGGGTAGCCACTCTCACCTAGAAATCGGCCTGAATTTTCAGGTGGAGGTGGCAAATGCATACATCGCCTCCGTCATCTACTACCGTCTGACCGTCATGCCTTACCCCCGTTCGTGCCTCACCAAATTGGAACGGCTTATCTTTAATTTCTTGTGGATGGGACTGGTGCCGTTGGTGAAGCGGTCCATTTGCTGCCAGCACACACAACGTGGAGGGCTGGGTATGCCGTGACTAATGATGCACAAACACTCGCTGAGGCTGCTGCATCTCCAGATATTCTGCCCAAACGGTGAACAGGTGTGGTCACCATTTGTGATACAGGCCTATCCGCAACTCATCTCTTTGACTGAGCTGCAGTTCTGAGTCATGAAGAGACCGTGACTGGGTGCCTGGCATCTGGAATGCTGCCAGGAGCTCACTGCCCTCTACCAGGAGGATAATGTGGTCAGTAGAATTTCCACTCACTAGTTTTATAGAGGAGTAGTGGTGGGCAAGTGTGATCATTCATTCGAAGAGGCTCTGAGTCTCGAGGAGGTCACACTGACCAGTCAGTTCCGGAGGACTTTCGAGCCGGGGACGATGGATATCTTCCAGAAATCCCTCGTTTAGCAGTGCTACGGGGGGGGGGGGGGGGGCACTGCTGGTTTGAGATAAACTGTACACGCACGGAATTGCAGTTAGACGGACCTGCCAGAGATGCGCGTAGAACGACGAAACCGTTCTGTCCGTGCATTGTTGAATTGTGGAGTTATGTCGAAAGATTGTTGTCACGTGTAGAACGGATCTGGTTCGACCCGCATTTTTTGGCCAGGAAGGCTAGGCAACTTTTCTATGTCTGTTGGCGGTAGCGAATGCGATTGTGGGGTGGACAAGTTTGAAAAGACCGAAGACAGACACCTTTCTCTTCGGCCAATGCTTCATCGGTTTTTCAAGTTTCACTTGGAAAGGAAGGTAAGGGCGGAGAAAGAAGTGCTGCCCACCAGTACACTTGCTAAAAGTGGGTGAAGAATGTAGCGAGAATGACTTGTGTTAATGGGGCTACTCTGAGCATATGACTGTTTATTGGCAAATTCGAGGAGGAAAGTGGTACCCTTCCCGGGTGCCACCGAAGTGTCGGGTGATTCAGAGTTTGTGGTGTGTCTGAATCACACCTGTGTGGTTATCCTCCATATTGGAAATTTACATTGAATTTTTATTGTTATTTTGTTATTGTTATTAATATTTTTTACACGATTATTTATGAAAACCCCCCACTGTCCTTGTCTATTCTATTGTCCCGTATATGTAGGCATTTGTGGCTAATAATGAAATTATTATTATCATTAGTATTAATATTATTGTTGTTGTTGTTGTTGTTGTTGTTGCATGTCTGTATAACTTTATTTTCTATTTCATCTTTATTAGAGAAAGAGTATTAGATTTCTCGAAACTTACCAATAGACACTTTCTTTCCTTTGTGTAGTTAAACAAGTTGCTTCAATTCTGCGCCTTACCTGCTGAATGGAAGAAGAACAAACCGATATCTCTATCATCATTGTTAATGTGAATATACCCCGATGGATATATATATAATGTATCGAAATAGAAAAAAAATATAACATCACATATGCAAATAAAATGTTCATCACTATAGATTCTGAACATTTACAGATTTAGCTAATTGGCGTTTGTGAAACATCAAAGAATTACTACATACATATATACATATATACAGACAAAAACACACTCTCTCTCATACACACACACACACACACACATACATACATACATACATACATACATACATACATACATACATACATATATATATATACATATATATATATATATATATATATATATATATATATATATATACAAAATGATCAAAAATAAAAATAAGCAAAAGCACGATATTTTCCGAAAGCGTAAATGTATCCACACATACACATTTAAACGTACAAGCGTATGTTTATTTTATATATATGTGTGTGTGTGTGTGTGTGTGTGTGTGCGCGCGCGTAATGGTTGAAAATAAACTATAACAATAAAGATAGTTGCTATGATTCTTTGCGGTTTAAAAGTCGATTAAGTGATTATGTATTTTTTTCCCGATATTGAATTAATAGCTATCTAAATAGGTTGGGGAGGCCAACATTCCATGACCACAAACAGAAAATCAGGCAAATAGCATTAATGTATTTTCACACAGAAATATAGACATTCAGTAAGACTGAATAACTTTGCTTACATATATGTCTTTATATATCTAATTTAGGCATAAGTCAAGCAATTTATAGGCGCGCGAATATTGGTTATATCGATTCAGTACTTTACTTATACTTTATCTTATCGACATCAGAAGGATGAAATGGAAAGTTGACCACAGTGGGATTCGAAATCAGAATGTTGAGGACCGTAACGAAACATTGCGATCATTTTCATACGGTGCACTAATGATTCTATCAGTCGACTGCCCCATAATACATGTTTCTACATTTGGGACAGGGCCAGCAACATTGTAGGGAATGAGGAAGTCGATTAAATCAATCGCAGTTCTTTACTGGCGCTTTATTTCATCGTTTACGTAAGGATGAAAGGCAAAGCTAAACATCGCGGGATTTGAACTCAGAACATTAAGAGCTGTAGTTATATGCAACAGAGCATGTTGTCTGACGCTCTAGTCCAGGAATTGTGACAAGAATAGTCGATTCTATCAATCTCGGTATTTTTTGTATATTGTGTTATTGATTGATAAGTGCGGTGGATTGGCACTATCGGTAGAGAGCCGGACACCATGCTTTGCAGTATAGAGTTACGTCCCTTTACTTTTTTAGTTCAAATTCCACCGAGGTTAACTTTGCCTTTCATCCGTACGGGGTCGATAAAATAAAGTACCAGTAATGCACTTGGATAATTGCTGGCCTTATGCTAAAAGTAGAAACACCAACCAGATGCGAGAACCCCACCATCTCAATTCTACTTTTGAAAAGCACAAGAACTGCGAAACCGGTAAAGGAACCAAATAAATATTCTTAAAAAGACTCCAGTTGCATTTTCGATTTCATCTTTTTTCCTTATATATATATAACACAGTAACTTATTACTGAATATTTTATGCGAATAACATCTGAAAACGTTGTCATATGTCTTTCGTCATGACCTGGTGACGTAAGCTTGTCAGCCATAGAAATATGACTCGCGATTTTGCAGCATTAAAAGAATATTGGGAAGCCGGCTTTCTGTTTTCGATTTGACTTTGATGCCAGCTCTAAGGGATATGTTTTCTTGTTCCTGTTTGTTCTGGTCTTTTCGATGTTATGAATAGGATTTTGCTTATTGTTTTGTATGTTAAGTGTGCTGGTCTATGTTGTTAATGGTTTTAAAAACATTATTGACGAGTAACAGGAAATCTTATCGATATACCTATGTTTCAGAAGTGGGCTGATTTCTAATATAAGCACATTCTCAATAGCCCTTTTGTGCCACATGGATTTCTAACTCAGTGCCTGCTGGTGAATGTAAGTAATTCTGCCTGATGGATACAAATAGGATTTTATACTTTCGATAGAAATTCCAGTGGTATCATAGCTTCCTTAAAAAATCATGGAATATTATAAACAGTGAATGGCATAGAATTATTTAACAGCAGGTGGCGTTCATAACGGAGAGTGTAGTCTTTTGTTAAAGGATGCATGTGGTGGTTGGAATAAAAGCGCTTTAATCTTACAAGTAAATACGGAGCGGCCTGCGTGGTAATTTTAAACCATTGCCTGTTAACAATATTCTATACATTTTTATTGAAATTTTAATTTCACAAACCAATGAAAGCCATGGTGATTAATTATACCATAGTGAATATAGTTTCCTCCCATTCACGAGCTGTCGCCAAGTTACAGATACTATCACGTCAACCAAAACTGTCAACGAAAACGGGCCTTTTAATATTTGGGTGTTACAATCAAATTATTCACCCATAACACTATGTGCTGAAAATGAAGAATTGTAAGCACCTAAGCTTTTTAAAGATAAGCAGCTCTGATCAAGCATTGACTTACTTCTTTTTTCAGCAAACAAAGGGCTTTTAATTAAGCATACACTGTATTGCAAAATACACTATATATACATTCATATATATATATCACTATTTCAGAGGACCATATATATATATATATTGATTTCTCCCTGGATTTCACTAAATTCTGTTGGATAAATCTATATCCT
>OZ024740.1:265057080-265059580 GCA_964016885.1 Eledone cirrhosa | reverse complement strand
TGGGTCCGAAGCCTGCCGCCGCTAGCACCGCATCCAGGTAACCATGGTCGACCCTATCGAACGCCTTAGATTGATCCAAGTTGATCAGAGCCCCACCAAAGCCGGGTTCGTTCCCAACCCTCTCTATGATGTATCGCATGAGGTGGAGGTTGTCATGGATGGACCTGGACGGGATAGCGCATGTCTGCGCATCTCCCACCAGGTTGCCCACGACAAGCGCCAACCTCTTTGCTAGCACCTTGGCCAAAATCTGTAACTCTGTATTTAGCAGTGTTATGGGCCTGAAGTTACTTATTTCGTCCCCCTTGTTCTCGTCCTTCCTCACTAGCGTGACTACGCCCTTGGTCACAGTACAGGGAATTCTCCCGTTCTGTTGCCAGTTGCAGTAGACCGCCTCGAGGAGATCGGGGAACAAGTCCGGCATAGCTAGATATAATTCGTAAGGAAGACCATCGAGACCCGGGGATTTGCGTTTGCCGCATTGGCTCAGCACGTCCTCTATCTCAGCGGCCGAAATCGGCTCCTCGCAGGACTTCGCCTCCCTGTCCGAGAGGCGCGGCAGGCCGTCGAGGTATGGACCGAAGTCCACGTTCCCAACCGGCTCCCCGCCCCTCCCGAACAGTCGGGCAAAGTGCCTTTGAAAGGCCTCACACATCTGCTTAGGCTCAAGAATCGCCCGTCCATCCAGGTCTCGCAAAGACCGGATGGTGGATTTAGTTCCACTGTTGGCCTCTGTCACGCGGGCCCAGCTAACAGCTTTGGTCCCCTCGTTCCCTAGAGCACGTATTTTACTTCGGACAACGCAGCCTTCGTGCTTCGCGTCGAAAAACTGGCTCAAAGCCGTTCTCGACGCTAGCACTCTGGCCACGTCGCCGCTTCTAATTGCCTCTTCTACTCTATCTATTAGCTCCCTTTCCTTCCTATTCCTATCCGCAGCTAGACCCTTACTAAATTCTATCGAGACTACTCTAATCTCTCTCTTTAGAGATACCCACCACCTGCTGTTGACGATCGCTCCAGTCAACCGTTCCTTAACTAACGTACTAATCCGATTCCTGTAGGCTCTACTTGCCGGCAAGGACAAGTTGAGCTTCCAGTAACCGGGGCCCTGTCTATGAGTTCTGTCAAGGTTGACCATGCAGGTCACTAATTTGTGGTCTGAATAGCCAACAATGCGCATTTTTGGACAACTTAAAAAGTCCTTATCCTTAATTCTAACTAAGAACCTATCTAGGTACGACCTAGATGATCCGCTACGATTTGCCCAAGTCCAGGTTGGCGCAGTCGGAAAATCTAGTCGATATCTATCGGCCAGGTCAAATCGACCGATTAACCCTTTGAGGCTATTACACCCCTCTCTATCGGGGCAGGCCCCTACGTAGTCCCAGCGTGCATCTAGGATACCATTCCAGTCCCCCACTAATAGCAAGGAGCGGGACGTCCCTAGAAAAGTCTCCAGACGATGGAAGAAGTCCGGCCGCATTGACCCGAAAGGGCCGTAGGCGGCTACCAACCTAAACGCTCCGCCTTTACCACTGCCAAGGTCCAGAACCACTAGTCGACCCTCCGGGTCCAAATGTACCATCTGTGTTGCGAGACCCAGATGTTTTTGCAGCAGAACGACAACTCCACCCCCACCTCCAGGCTGACAGAGAGATGCGTGCATCTCAAAGTCATCAAAGGTGGGGGCCAGCTGTCGCACGTTGCTGATCCGGGCCTCGCAAATAACCATCACATCTATACGTTGTGACCTGAGGTCATTTAGAAGCATTGCTTGCTTCCAAGTTGAGCCCAGGCCACGCGCATTTAAACAGCCTACTCTTAGCATAGCCATGTTGGTGGTGAAGAGAAAAGGCACTTACCTCTCTGCGTCCCGGGTATCGGGCTGCACAATTTCCATTAGGGTGGGGGATGGGTTGTTGGGTGGGGTGGTGGTTTGTGGAAGTGTGGGGGCATCAGTGTGTTGTGTGGTTGGGGAGCTTGGAGTTGTGAGGGTGTTTGGGGAGGGGGTGGGATAGTTTTTTAGGAGGACTCGGTTAATGGGCCCGACGCAGGGGGGACCCACGTCCTCTTTAAAATTGTTTTTTAAAGTTTTATAGGTGTCCTGTGGGGCCTTAATCATTTTGAGGTGGGGGAAATCCCCTGCCTGGGTGAAGTTAGGCCCTTGTGTTTTTATTAGATTGTTGTTGTACACAATGTTTAACAGTTTTTTGTTTCTTGTATTTATGTATGTGTATGCATGTTTTTGTTTTTGTGTGGTGTTTTTTGTTTGCTGTTGTGAGCTCTTTTGTGTTGGTGTCAGTGTTATGTTTTGGGGAGGGGTTTTTTTCATTTGTGTGTCTGAGGTGTGTTTTCTTTTTTTTCTTTTGATTGTGTGGAAGTGCTCCTCCTCGTCTGACGACGAACTAGGGTCATCTTCCGCGTTGGAGGGGAGGGGTATATTTTCGGGTTGTGTTTGCGGTACGGGTGTTTTGGAAATTGTTTTTGTTTTTTGAGTGGA
>OZ024740.1:265042080-265047080 GCA_964016885.1 Eledone cirrhosa | reverse complement strand
TATTAATATGAACAAAAACCTCAATAATAATAACACAAACACACACACACACTCACACACACACACACACGCACACGCACACGCACACACACACACACACACACACACACACACACATATATATATATATATATACTGCAAGCTAAAAGTAAACAGAAACAGCAAAGAAAATAACACAGTACAATGAAGTTTAGCTATTATCTTAAAGTATAATGATTTACATCTACCTACTTTGAAAGAGAAAATCTTATATATTCCCTCGAACTCTGACCGGTTGCTGACAAAGCTGCAGCCTACAATATTTAAATAAACCCAAATTAATTTGTTTATCACAATATATAATAGTTTCTACATTTGGCATATGGCCAGCAACTGCGTTACTGGTCCTTTATTTTCTCGACGCCTAATGATGAAATACAAAGCTAACCTCGGCGGGATTTGAACTCAGCGCGTAAAGGGCCGCAGCTATATGCCGACAGGCATGTTGTTCTGCATTCCACCGATGCTGCCAATCGACCACACATTTTATCACCATGAATAATACACAAAATACCCGATGAAACTTCCAGTCAGGGACCCTATTAGAGCTTAATCCGACTCTGATTCCAACTGCTAAACATATTAACTCAGTCAGCCTCTAATGAACCACTACCGTTAAAAACACACAGAGTTTAATAGATCGCGTTGAAAAGGGTCGGCAGAAGGATTAGTACGTTGAAAAGTTTATAGGCTGACCAAGATACTCTCATGGAATGACCAAATGAGGTTTATTTTTCAACATAGTCCCTGAAAAGAAACAACGCAGTTATAAGAAGAGTTGGAAGGCATGCAACATTTCACATCTCTAGCACCAATCCTTCATAGTCAGCCTATGAACTTCTCAGCTGACCCTCGTAGATATCACTAATAAATCTTGATGGTCATGACTAGAATGGATACCTTTGATCAGTGGTCTGTCTGTTCGACCGGAATTGACTTGTGACAAATCATCAATAGGTCCAGCAGCAATATCAGCATCAGCACCTTCACTACCACACCATCACCACTACCTTCAGTACCACACACTACTACCAACACCACCACAAATACCTCCACCAAAACCACCACCAAAACCACCACTACCACCATCGCTACCATACACTACTGCCAACAATACTACCAACACCATCACCACCACCATCACCTTAACTACCACACACCACCAACATCACCACCAAAAACAACAATAACAATAGCAATAATACCACTAACACGACCACTACACCATCAGACTATCACTAACACCAACAATAACACTTAAAGCACCACCACCACCACCACCACGACAAACACTACCAACAACAAAAATATCAACAGCACCACCACTAACACCACCAATAAAAAGCACCACAATGACAATAATTGTTTCTACTTTTCGCACAAGGCCAGCAAATACCCAGTTCATTACTGGTACTTTATTTTATCGACTCGGTAAGGATGAAAGGCAAAGTTAACCTCGATTTAAACTCAGACCGTAAAGGGACGTAACTATGCTGGAAAACATGGCGTCCGACCCTCTACCGATACTGCCAATAAAGCGCCAATGACAATAATACTAACAATTTCTACAATAATAACACCACAACCAACAACACCAACAACACCACCTCCAACAACACCACCACCAACAACATCAACAATAATAACACCACAACCAACAGCACCACCACCAACAACATCAACAATAATAACACCACAAGCAACAACACCAAAAACACCATCAACAACAACAACATCAACTACAATAACACCACCAACAACAACACCAACAACAACACCACCACCAACAACACCACCAACAAAAACCACACCAACAACACCACCACCAACAACAACACCACCACCACCAACACCAACAGCAACACCAACAACAACATTACCAACAACACCACCACAAACAACAAGACCACGAACAACAACACTACCACCACCAACGCCACCACAAACAACGCCACCAACAACACCACACCAACAACATCACTACCAAAAACATCACCACCACCAACAACAGCATCACCACCAACAACAACAACAACACCACCACCAACAACACCACCAACAACAACACCACCACCAACAACAACACCACCACCAACAACAACACCACCAACACCACCAACAACAACAACACCACCACCAACAACACCACCAACAACACCGCCAACAACAAGAACACCACCAACAACGCCACCACCAACAACAACACAACCAACAACAACACCACCACCAACACCACCAACAACACTATCAACAACAACACCACCACCAACAACATCACCAACCACACCACCACCAACAACAACAACAACAACAACACCACCACCAACAGCACCACCAACAACACCACCAACAACAAGAACACCACCACCAACACCACCGCCAACAACACCACCACCAACAACACCAGCAACTACAACACCACCAACAACAACACCAACAGCAACACCAACAACACCACCACCAACAACACCATCAACTACAACACCACCAACACCACCACCACCAACAACAACAACACCAGCACCAACAACACCACCAACACCACCACCAACAACACCACCACCACCAACACCACCAACAACACCACCACCAACACCACCACCACCAACAACAACACCACCACCAACAACACCACCAACAACACCACCAACACCACCACCACCAACAACATCACCACCAACAACACCACCAACACCACCAACAACAACACCACCAACACGACCAACAACACCACCACCAACAACACCCCCAAAAACACCACCAACACCACAACCACCAACAACATCACCACCAACAACACCACCAACACCACCACCAACAACACCACCAACAACACCACCAACACCACCACCACCAACAACATCACCACCAACAACACCACCAACACCACCAACAACAACACCACCAACACTACCAACAACACCACCACCAACAACACCACCAAAAACACCACTAACACCACCAACACCAACACCACCAACAACACCATCATCAACAACAACACCACCACCACCAACACCACCACCAACAACACCACCAACACCACAACCAACAACACCACCACCACCACCAACAACACCACCAAAAACACCACCAACACCACCAACACCAACACCACCAACAACACCACCACCAACACCACCACCACCACCAACAACAACAACACCACCACCAACAACACCACCAACACCACCACCAACAACAACACCACCAACACCACCACCAACACAACCAACAACACCACCAACACCACCACCACCAACAACACCACCACCAAAAACACCACCAACAACACCACCAACACCACCACCACCAACAACATCACCACCAACAACACCACCACCACCAACACCACCAACAACAACACCACCAACACTACCAACAATGCCACCACCAACAACATCACCACCAACACCACCAACACCACCAACACCAACACCACCAACAACACCATCATCAACAACAACAACACCACCAACATCAACACCAACAACACCACCAACACCACCAAAAACACCACCAACACCACCAACACCAACACCACCAACACCACCACCAACAACACCACCAACACCACAACCAACAACACCACCACCAACACTACCAACAATAACACCACCAACACCACCAACACCACCACCACCACCAACAACAACACCAACAACACCACCAACACCACCAAAAACACCACCAACACCACCAACACCAACACCACCAACAACACCACCAACACCAAAAACACCACCAACACCACAACCAACAACACCACCACCACCACCAACACCACCACCACCACCAACACCAGCACCACCACCAACAACAACAACAACACCACCAACAACCACATCATCGATAACTTTGTAAAATCAACAGAAATACATGTCTAAATATATGTGAAAATGAGACACAACATATTACACAAACAACTGTTGTTGACTCGTCTGAATACGTCTCGCTGCCTGTTTCCAATTGAAGGCTCCGCCTCTTTCTCACTTTCGCTCCACCCTGTCATCTATCTATCATGGTAGCTAACTTACACGGAAGATATCGTTCAGTAACTCACTTATTAGTGTCACCACTTTGGTGGTAATATCAAATATATAACACCACCAGATACACCATCATAATCATACCATCTGCCAACTACTATAACACTAACAACAACAATAACAGCGACACCGCCGCCGCCACTACCTCCACCACCACCACCGCCACCGCCACTACCTCCACCACCAACAACAATAACAGCGACACGACGACGATGACGACACCACCACCTCCACCAACAACAACAATAACAGCGACACGACACGACGACCACCACCACCACTACCTCCACCACCACCTCCTCCACCACCACCACCACCACTACCTCCACCACCAACAACAATAACAGCGACACGACGACCACAACCACCACCACCACCACTATCTCCACCACCAACACCACCACCACCAACACCACCACCACCACCACCACCGCCGCCACCACCACCACCACCACTACATCCACCACCAACAACAATAACAGCGACACGACGACCACAACCACCACCACCACCACTATCTCCACCGCCAACACCACCACCTCCACCACCAACACCACCATCACCACCACCACCACCACTACATCCACCACCAACAACAATAACAGCGACACGACGACGACGACCACCACCACCACCACCACTACCTCCACCACCACCACAACTACCTCAACCCCCAGCACCTCCATTACCACCACCACCACCACTACCCCCACCAACAACATCAATAACAGCGACACGACGACGACCACCACCACTACCTCCACCACCACCTCCACCACCAACATCAATAACAGCGACACGACGACGACCACCACCACCACCACCACCACCACCACTACCTCCACCACCACCTCCACCACCAACATCAATAACAGCGACACGACGACGACCACCACCACCACCACCACCAAC
>OZ024740.1:265032080-265039580 GCA_964016885.1 Eledone cirrhosa | reverse complement strand
CATCCAACACCACCAACGCCACCACATCCAACACCACCACCACCACCACATTAACCAACACCACCACCTTAATCAACACCACCACAAGCAACACCACCACATCCAACACCACCACCACCTTAACCAACACCACCACAAGCAACACCACCACATCCAACACCACCACCACCACCACCTTCACCAACACCACCACAAACAACACCACCACACCCAACACCACCACCACCACCTTAACCAACAACACCACAGGCAACACCACCACATCCAACACCACCAACACCACCTTAACCAACACCACCACAAGCAACACCACCACATCCAACACCACCACCACCACCTTAACCAACACCACCATATCCAATACCACCAACACCAACTTAACCAACACCACCACAAGCAACACCACCACATCCAACACCACCAACACCTTAACCAACACCACCAGAAGCAACACCACCACATCCAACACAACCACCACCACCTTAACCAACAGGACCACAAGCAACACCACCACATCCAACACCACCACCACCACCTTAACCAACACCACCACAAGCAACACCACCACATCCAACACCACCACCACCACCTTAACCAACACCACCACATCCAACACCACCACCACCACCTTAACCAACACCACCACAAGCAACACTACCAGATCCAACACCACCACCACCACCTTAACTAACACCACCACAAGCAACACCACCAAAAGCAACACCACCACCACCACCTTAACCAACACCACCACAAGCAACACCACCACATCCAACACCACCACCACCACCACCTTAACCAACACCACCTTAACCAACACCACCACATCCAACACCACTACCACCACCTTAACCAACACCACCATAAGCAACACCACCACAAGCAACACCACCACCACCACCTTAACCAACACCACCACAAGCAACACCACCACATCCAACACCACCACCACCACCACCTTAACCAACACAACCACCACCTTAACCAACACCACCACAAGCAACACCACCACATCCAACACTACCACCACCACCACCTTAACAAACACCACCACAAGCAACACCACCACATCCAACACCAACACCACCACCACCACCTTAACCAACACCACCACAAGCAAGACCACCACATCCAACACCACCACCAGCAGCTTAACCAACACCACCACAAGCAACACCACCACCACCACCACCTTAACCAACACCACCACAAGCAACACCATAACACATCCAACACCACCAACACCACCTTAACCAACACCACCACAAGCAACACCACCACATCCAACACCACCACCACCTTAACCAACACCAACACCACCTTAACCAACACCACCACAAGCAACACCACCACATCCAACACTACCACCACCACCACCTTAACCAACACCACCACAAGCAACACTACCAGATCCAACACCACCACCACCACCTTAACTAACACCACCACAAGCAACACCACCAAAAGCAACACCACCACCACCACCTTAACTAACACCACCACAAGCAACACCACCAAAAGCAACACCACCACCACCACCTTAACCAACACCACCACAAGCAACACCACCACATCCAACACCACCAACACCACCTTAACCAACACCACCATATCCAACACCACCACCACCACCTTAACCAACACCACCACAAGCAACACCACCACATCCAACACCACCACCACCACCTTAACCAACACCACCACAAGCAACACCACCACCACCACCACCTTCACCAACACCATCACAAGCAACACCACCACATCCAACACCACCACCATCATCTTAACCAACACCACCACATCCAACAACACCACCACCACCACCTTAGCCACCTTAACCAACACCACCACAAGCAACACCACCACCACCACCTTAACCAACACCACCACAAGCAACACCACCACATCCACCACGACCAACACCACCGTAACCAACACCACCAAAAGCAACACCACCAACACCACCTTAACCAACACCACCACAAGCAACACCACCATCACCACCACAAGCAGCGCCATCAAATCACCATTACAACGACGACGACGACCACCACCACCACCATCACAATCACCACAACAACCAACAACAACAGTAACAATAACAATAGTGACACCGACAACAACAATAACAACAGCACTACCACCATCATCACCGCCATCACCGTCAACAACAATAGCAATATCACCAACATCAATGGCAACCACCAACACCACTAACAACCCCATACCACCGCACCATCACAACAAACACCACAACCTCAACCATCACACTAACATCACCGCCACAACAACAAACACCACTACACTCAAAAACATCATAATCACCATCACCATTAGCGCCACCAGTACCATCATCACTATAACAATTGTAAATAACATCATCACTAGCTTCAAAATTTCACTGGCAGTATCGGTGGAGAGTCGGACACCATGCCTTGAAGCATAGAGTTACGGCCCTTTATGGTCTGAGTTCAAATCCCGCCGAGGTTAACTTTGCCTTTTATCCTTAAGGGGTCGATAAAATAAAGTACCAGTAATACACTGGGGTCATTGCTGGCCTTGTGCCAAAAGTAGAAACAATCATTATTTTTCATCCCTTACAGGGTCGATAAAATAAAGTACCAGTAATACACTGGTGTCATTGCTGGCCTTGTGCCAAAAGTAGAAACACTTATTTTTTGTCCTCCCTTACAGGGTCGATAAAATAAAGTACCAGTAATACACTGGTGCCATTGCTGGCCTTGTGCCAAAAGTAGAAACAATTATTATTTTTCCTCTCTTTACAGGGCGATAAAATAAAGTACCAGTAATACACTGGGGCCATTGCTGGCCTTGTGCCAAAAGTAGAAACAATTATTATTTTTCCTCTCTTTACAGGGCGATAAAATAAAGTACCAGTAATACACTGGTGCCATTGCTGGCCTTGTGCCAAAAGTAGAAACAATTATTATTTTTCCTCTCTTTACAGGGTCGATAAAATAAAGTACCAGTAATACACTGGTGCCATTGCTGGCCTTGTGCCAAAAGTAGAAACAATTATTATTTTTCCTCTCTTTACAGGGTCGATAAAATAAAGTACCAGTAATACACTGGTGCCATTGCTGGCCTTGTGCCAAAAGTAGAAACAATTATTATTTTTCCTCTCTTTACAGGGTCGATAAAATAAAGTACCAGTAATACACTGGTGCCATTGCTGGCCTTGTGCCAAAAGTAGAAACAATCATTATTTTTCCTCTCTTTACAGGGTCGATAAAATAAAGTACCAGTAATACACTGGTGCCATTGCTGGCCTTGTGCCAAAAGTAGAAACAATTACTATTTTTCCTCTCTTTACAGGGTCGATAAAATAAAGTACCAGTAATACACTGGTGCCATTGCTGGCCTTGTGCCAAAAGTAGAAACAATTACTATTTTTCCTCCACTAACACCACCACCAGTACTATCACAACAGCCACTACTGTCACCACCACCACAGATACTACCATCACCACTCTACTTTCATCATCATCATTATTTTTCGTTCATCATTACGGAGTCGAGAAATTAAAGTACCAGTAATACACTGGTTTATTTGCTGGCCTTGTGCCAAATGTAGAAACATTATTTTCTGCTCCGCCAGAAGATATCACCAACACATTTCTCTGCCCTCAAAATCGAAAAACCATCGCCATCACTACTACTACTACTACTACTACTACTACTACTACTACTACTACTACTACTACTATTACCAACATTACTACAACAACTACTACTACTACTACTACTACTACTACTACTACTACTACTACTACTACTAATATTACTACCATTATACTACTACTACTACTACTACTACTACTACTACTACTACTACTACTACTACTGGTGCTGCTACTAGTACTCTGCTGTTGCTGCTGCTGCTGCTAGTCATTGCATATTGAGTCAGGTCCATCAACAACAATTGAGGCCCTCCCTGTTTAATTGCTAGATAACACAAGTGCTAACCAATATCGCTAAGCGATAGGTACCCAGACATTTTCGACAGTCGGATAAATCTACCGTCCAAAACACTACCACCACCACCACCACCATCACCACCACCACCACCATCACCACCACCGCCACCACCACCACCACCACCACCACCACCACCACCAGCACCACCACCACCACCACCACCGCCACCACCACCACCACCACCACCACCACCACCACCACCACCACCACCACCACCACCACCACCGCCAATTACAACAACATTAACACCACCAACATCACCACCAATTGCAACAACATTAACAACACCACCAACACCACCACCACAAACCACCACCACCACCACAAACACCACCACCAATTACAACAACATTAACACCACCACCAACACCACCACAACAAACCACCACCACCACCACCACCACCACCAGCACCACCACCACCACCGCCAATTACAACAACATTAACACCACCAACATCACCACCAATTACAACAACATTAACACCACCACCAACACCACCACCACAAGCCACCACCACCACCACAACCACCACCACCAATTACAACAACATTAACACCACCACCAATTACAACAACATTAACACCACCACCACCACAACAACCCCAACCACCACCACCAATTACAACAACATTAACACCACCACCACCACCACAACCACCACCACAACCACCAATTACAACAGCATTAACACCACCACAACCACCACCACCACCAGCGCCACCACCACCACCACACCACCACCACCACCACCAATTACAACAACATTAACACCACCATCACCACCACCACCACACCACCACAACCACCACCACCACCATCACCACCACCACCACAACCACCACCTCCACCACCACCACCATCACCACCACAACCACCACCTCCACCACCACCACCACCACCATCACCACCACCACCACCACCACCATCACCATCACCACCACCACCACCACCACCATCACCACCACCACCACCACCACTACCACCACCACCACAACCACCACCTCCACCACCACCACCATCACCACCATCACCACCACCACCACAACCACCACCACCACCACCATCACCACCACCACCACCACCACCACCACCATCACCACCACCACCACCACCACCACAACCACCACCTCCACCACCACCACCACCACCACCACCACCACCACCACCACCATCACCACCACCACCACCATCACCACCACCACCACAACCACCACCTCCACCACCACCACCATCACCACCACAACCACCACCTCCACCACCACCACCACCACCACCACCACCACCATCACCACCACCACCATCACCACCACCACCACCACCACCACCACCACCATCACCACCACCACCACCACCACCACCACCAATTACAGCAACATTAACACCACCACTACCACCACACCACCACCACCACCACCACCACCAATTACAACAACATTAACACCACCACCACCACCACCATCACCACCACCACCACCACCAATTACAACAACATTAACACCACCACCACCACCCCAACCACCACCACCACCTCCACACCACCACCACCACCAATTACAACAACATTAACACCACCACCACCACCACCACCAATTACAACAACATTAACGCCACCACCACCAACACCACCACCACCACCACCACCACCACCTAGAACAACAACAGCATTAACACCACCACCACCGCCGAGACAAATAACAACAACAAACTGCAGGTCAGTGTGGATGGCTTATATATACTAGAAATAGCAGCCACATCGACATGTAATGTAAAGGCCTGGGGAGAGGAAAGTCGATTAAATCGACCACATTGCGTTACTGGTACTTAATTTTATCGACCCCGTAAGGATAAAAAGCAAAGCTAACCTCGGCGGGATTTGAACTCAGAACTCTGCCGCACAGCATATTGTCCGATGCTCTACCGAAATATAATGGAAATAGAATTTTTATGGCTAAATAAATGCTATTAATGTCTGTACCAGTAATACACTGCTTAATTGTTGGCCTTGTTCCTAACGTAGAAACAATTAATGACTGCTCGATCGGGGGTGACCTGGGACTAAACTACTACTACAACAGCAATATTAACAACAATAACACGGTGAATGTGAAAACCTCTATGTGGTAGCTGATCGTGCTAGAAATAGCAGCCAACTTTCTATCAACAAGAATTCGACCGCCTCCAGAGGGGGATGATCATAGTTTGATAAGAGACAGATCTAGGACTAAACAACTACAAGAACTACTACTACTACCACTACTACTACTACTACTACTACTACAATTAGAGTTGTTACACTATCCAACGTGTTTCCCTCACCATCCTCCAGGGAAACGCTTTCTCTCCGCCGAGGTTGCGGCCAGCACGTGGGTCTCCATTTACTCATAATAGTTGTTTCTACTTTTGGCACAAGGCCAGCAATTACCCAGTACATTACTGGTACTTTATTTTATCGACCCCGTAAGTATGAAAGGCAAAGTTAACCTAGACGGGATTTGAACTCAGACCGTAAAGGGACGTAAGTATGCTGGAAAGCATGGCGTCCGACTCTCTACCGATACTGCCAATGATGGTGAGAGAGGGAGAGACAGAGGCAGTGAGAGTGGGAGTTTGGTTCCATTGTGTTCGGACCTGCTGCAGATGAATATATTTACCACACCACACTTGTTTAAGTAGTAACTTCATTATAGAGCAGTTAGAGAGTCGGACACCATGCTTTGCAGCATAGAGTTACGGCCCTTTATGATTTGAGTTCAAATCGCGCCGAGGTTAACTTTGCCTTTCATCCTTGCGGGGTCGATAAAATAAAGTACCAGTAATGTACTGGGTCGATTTAATCGACTTTCCCTTCCACCACCAAATACTAGAAATCACTATTCAACATTAATTGTTTCTACGTTTGGCACAAGGCCAGCAAATACCCAGTGAATTACTGGTACTTTATTTTATCGACCCCGTAAGGAGGAAGGGCAAAGTCAACCTCGGCGGGATTTGAACTCAGATCGTAAAGGGACGTAACTATGTTGGAAATCATGGCATCCGACCCTCTACCGATTTCAACATTAATACTTCCAGAACACCGACAGTGGCAACAGCAGCAGCAGCAGCATGATGAGGCCACCACATACAGCTGCAAGCACTACTATCCCAACCACCACTATCGTCACCACCACTGTATTATCAGCCCAGGTACCACCACCACCACCACCACCACCACCACCACCACCACCACCACCACCACCACCACCACAACAACAACAACAACAACAACAACAACAACAACAACAACAACAACAACAACAACAACAACAACAACAACAACAACAACAACAACAACAACAACAGCAACAACAACAACAACAACAGCAACAACAACAACAACAACAACAACAACCACAGCGACGACAACTACTACTACTACTACTACTACTACTACTACTACTACTACTACTACTACTACTACTACTACTACTACTACTACTACTACTGTCTCAAAGAACAT
>OZ024740.1:265024580-265027080 GCA_964016885.1 Eledone cirrhosa | reverse complement strand
AAATAAAGTAGCAGTAATGTACTGGGTAATTGCTGGCCTTGTGCCAAAAAGTAGAAAAAATTAATTTGCTGTTTCTAACACTATTTACTGTAAGCACCACCTCCACCTGCACCACCATTACCCTCATCGGAAGTGTCACCACCAACACGAGTAACACACCGACTACACTTCCACCACTCTATCTACGCCAATTGTTAATTAACCCCAGGCCTGCTCTGACTGTGCACACTTTTGATCAAAGGTATTCCAAACATGAACATCCTGTCTTCTTTTTTCGTACGTGTAAATAATCCAGAAGCACATCTGATTTCACTGTTTCTAAGACGGCTGCATAGGATTTGGAGGAGAATTGGTTGCTATTTCTAGCACATCATGTAGTCATATAGAAGTGTTTCACTTCAATAGCAAACATTTATTATGTTCGGCAGTGTACCTACCGTGGTTACTATTCTAGTAACCACAAAAATCTGTTTCCTCCTGCAAAATCATTACCAACGCCACCACCACCACCACCAGAACCATCACCACCACCACATCAAGCACCCCCACATCAACCACCACCACCGTCACCACCACCATCATCACAAACCAATAAACCACCACCACAATCACCACCACCACCACCACCACCACCATCACCATCACCATAACCATCACCACCACCACCACCAACATATCAACCACCACCATAATCACCACCACAACCACCACCATCACGACATCAACCACCACCACCACCACAACCACCACCACCACTACCACCACCACCGTCATCATAATCACCACCACAACCACCATCATTACCACCACCATACCACCACCACCACCACCACATCAAGCACCCCCACATCAACCACCACCACCGTCACCACCACCATCATCACAAACCAATAAACCACCACCATCACAATCAGCACCACCACCACCACCACCACCACCATAACCATCACCACCACCACCAACATATCAACCACCACCACAATCACCACCACAACCACCACACCATCACGACATCAACCACCACCACAATCACCACCACCACCACAACCACCACCACCACTACCACCACCACCGTCATCATAATCACCACCACAACCAGCATCATTACCACCACCATACCACCACCACCACCACCACCATAACCATCACCACCACCACCATAACCAACTCAGCCACCATCACAACTGCAACAACAATAACAACTTACTACTTGCCCTTCGCTTTCACCACCACCATTTTCAAACCACTACTACCACCACCACTTTAAAACCACTCAGCTACCACCACAACCACTTTAAAACCACTACCACCACCACCACCACCACCACCACCACCATCACTACCACCACTACCACAACCACTACCACCACTACCACCACCTCTACCACCATCACCAATTTCAAACCACTCGACCAACACCACTACCACCACTACTACCTTCAAACCACTGAACATTCACACCACCACCACACCACCACCACCACCACCACCACCACCACTACTACTACTACTACTACTACTACTACCGTCACGTCTTGTAATGTCTCATTTCTTGTACGCCCTTGTGGCAAATAAAGAAAGATATCTATCTATATCCTGGAATTTGTGGTTTGATACATCTGTCAAAGAGGCAGATAGATAGATTTCTTTATTAGCCACAAGGGCGCAACAAGAAAAGAGGACAATACAAAGAGGCAGATAGATAGAGAATTGGATAGGTCGATTAATATATAAACTGAGCTTGACTGACGAAGGTAGATAGAAAAATAGACAGGCAGATAGCTAAACAAACCGAAAAACGGCTGGTTAGATACATGGAACAATAGATTGATAGATGGGTGTTTTATTATTAATAGATAACTAAAGTTTGCAGAATTTGACTACTGACCTGCTTGTCAACACTATAAAAAAAGAGAAAGCTAGGCAGGCAGGAAAATATCAAATTGCCATTTCCTTGTTATCACTTGACCATGATGTTTTCTGACAATGATATATATGTAAACATTATTTGCTTCACATAATAGAGCGGTGGATTGGCAGTATCGGTAGAGAGTCGGACGCCATGCTTTCCAGCATAGTTACGTCCCTTTACGATCTGAGTTCAAATCCCGCCGAGGTTGACTTTGCCTTTCATCCTTACGGGGTCGATAAAATAAAGTACCAGTAATGCACTGGGTAATTGCTGGCCTTGTGCCTAAAGTCGAAACAATTATTTGCTTCACATAAGAAATATTTAGAAATTTAAAATATGAACTGTTGATATATTTGAATAAATCGTGTAAAGTACGCATAGACATGGAATAAAGTGGAAACAAACCACGCTCAGCATACGGGAGCTGCGTGCTTCGTTTCCAAGCACACCAGGTGTATTTTACTCGATTTATTCAACTATTATAGCTATCTGAATTGTGAGGACTATAGTTTCAAATTTGTATTCAGATATATGTGTGTGGTGGGGATATGAACATCTTTTTTTGCACGTATCTTTACTTGGCTACTT
>OZ024740.1:265012080-265019580 GCA_964016885.1 Eledone cirrhosa | reverse complement strand
TTGTCATTGAAGTAAATAAATGTTTGACCGTTCCACACTGAAAAACAAACGTTCTCTCTCTCTCTCTCCCTCTCACTCTCTTCTCTCTCTTCGGCGTTCCTAAAGGAAGTTTGTAAGCATGTATGTAGTTTTATCGAATTTTAAGAAGAGTAGAGAGAGTTAATCAGATTCTATTAGAGGAGTAAAGCGTCATGTATTTAGTTTTATCGACTATTTCCATAATTGTGGGTGAGTTTGAATGAAATAAATAGTCGTTGACCCACGTTAGACCATTTACAACATTTTTACAGACATTGAGTCGAATCGGTTTGAAATTGTGCAAATGTATAAACATGGAACATGCACACACACACACAACAGATAATGATTATAGATAATGATTAAAAAAATATATTTCCATGGTCCTTATGTAAATTATAGGGCGGTGGATTGGCAGTATTGGTAGATAATCGGACACCATTCTTTGCAGCATAGAGTTACGGCCCTTTATGATCAGTGTTCAAATCTTGCCGAGGTTAACTTTGCCTTTCACCCTTACGGGTTCGTTAAAATAAAGTACCAGTCACGCACTGGCCTCGATTTAATCGACTGCCCCCTCCCCCCAAATTGCTGGCCTTGTGCCTATATAAGAAACCATTAAGTGAACCCAGAAACGAATTTACATATTGAATAAAGTACCTCATATATCTAAGTCTAAAGTCGGTTTCGAGGCGTGAAGCGACAGATAGTACAAACATGCCCCCATCCCCACCCCCCATGGACAGGAAGCCAGTCCAAAGCAATATTAAACCCCCAGCTAAACTTTCCTCTTCGGCCAAATGCTTAACTTTGTCAAGTTTCACTTGGAAAGGAAGGTGTGATGGAGAGGGAAATGCTGCTGTCCAGTACATTTGCTAAATGGGGTTTGAATGTAGCAAGAATGGCTCGCGTGTATGGGCCTACCAAGAAGATACGACTGTAAGCTGGTTAATTTGGGGAGGAGAGAGGTGCCCTCCCCGGTGCTATCGAATTGTTGTATTGTTCAGGAATGCTGGGGTACCTGAGTCACCCCTTGGTGGTTCTCTCCCCAATTGGGGAATTTGCATTGTTGTAATTTTTATTGTTTATAGTGATTGTTGTATTTATTTCTTTATTCGATTATTTTGTAACCCCCACTGTCTCTGCTTCTTTTATATTGTCCACTATATGTAGGCTCTTTTGGATCAACATAGATAGAATTACTACTACTGCTACTACTACTACTACTACTACTACTACTACTACTACTACTACTACTACTACTACTACTACTACTACTACTACTATAAGGAAAGAACAAATAAACGTGAATACAACAGATTGTTTGCGGTTTTAATGCAAACATGTGTTCTATCCTAATGCTGTTGTGACTCGCAAAGAAACGCATGAATATATATATATATATATATATATATATATATATATATATATATATATATATATATATATATATATAGTGTAGTGAAAATTCAGAAGGTTACATGCAGATAATGCTTGTGAAATTAACTCTTTCTCTCTCTCGTTCTCTTTGTATATATATATATAAATGAAAGGTATAGAAAACATTGTAGCAAAAAGCCAATATATATATATATATATATGTATATATGGGGTGCTGTTATAGGTGGAATGTGGCATAACACGTGTCATTCTATTTCGTCTTATTGATGAGATCTCTTCAGAAACCATGTTTCGTATGTCAAACTCCCGTTTCATTTTTTTTTTATTCTTTCGTTTTTGACGTAATGCAGAATTGAGACCCTCTTATATATTGACTGATTACAAATAGTATCGGGATTGTAAGCTAATCTGGATATTTTTACAAAAGTATATATTCACAGTAAGAAAGAAAAATATCTTATTTCAGGATTTAGACGTTAACCTATGTTTAATAGTTGTCACATATGTATCAGACTAGACTTTTGTAATGCACCCATTAAAGAGACGTTTACGTTTTTCCTGATAGGTAAAAGTTAATATAAAGAAATGAATAGACTTAGAAATGCTATAACAGATAAGAATGCAACGATAAAAATTTAAGGGATGAATGTTACAAATCCTGATAAAATTACAGTTGGAAATTCAAGTAAATGTCAATGGTGTTTAGTGGAAAGGCAAACGATAATACAGAAAAATCGCATAGAAACTATCAAGTTTTGATAGAGAAAAGAACCAGGCCTTTCAATAAAAGGTTACAGATTTTTCCAAAATGATTTTGCGCTGAAGAAAAAAAAAAGAGGTTGACAATAGAAAGTATGTTTGAATTCTGTGCAAAAAATAAAGTTTATATGCATTTCTAACAAAGAAAAAAAAGGAGAATGCTGAAGTTCCCGCAAAAAGAAAAAAAATAATCTTTCGGAAAGAACATAAACTACAGACAAGAAAGCTTTAAAACAAACAAAACGCAACATTAATTTCTGGAAGACAAATTTTATACACATGCACGCGCTCACGCACACGCGCGCATACACACACACACACACACACACACACACACACACACACACACACACACACACACACACACACACACACACACATACACACACACACACACACACACACACACACACATATATATATATATATATAGACATAGGCATACAGTCAATATATGCATGTATTGACTGTATGTATATGTATTGTTATACTTTAGGAGAGTCATGCTGCCAATAAAAAACACACGCACAGGCACCTGTTGGAGCTTTGATAACGCTCAACAACTAAACAACCATCTTACACTACATACTGGCACACATACATCATACACTGTACTGTCCCACATACATCTTACACTCTTCATACTGGCCACATACATCCATAATATGTTTACACGCACATGTAAATCTGCCTAAATAGTACATTTGTAATAATTTTGTTTCCTGAATTATATATATATATATGCACGCACACATACACATGGTCATGAGAATCTTCACAAACAATCATGTATATATCTCTAGTGTCATAGCCAAACTTTGGGAGTTCGTCTGTGTGTTGGTGAGAGTATGTGTGTGTTTGTGTATACACACGGTGCCCCAGCATGGCCTCAGTCGGATGGCTGGAACAGGTAAAAGAGGGTAAAAGGGTATATATACATATAGATTTCTAAGATTTTTCACTTGAACACCCCCTCTATTTTTAGGTCCCTCTCCATGCCTCTAGTGCATGTTTTGTTTTTTACTGCTGTTGACTTTGGATCTCATGTAGGTGAGATATGATGCCTCCGCCATATCATCACCATGCCTACATCTTCATGATCCCAGTTTCTCACCTCCACCCACCCACCGTTTAGCTAAACTCACTGGCTGCAGTCAATAAAACCAGAAACCCATGTTGAAGCACAGTGCTCTAGCCCCGGCTCCATGCCCCATCCTCAAACCCCACCAGGCGACACATGCAGCAGAGGCACTACCACAAACAATCGGAACTGTTCGGGGTGCGGATGTTTCCATCACCTTTCTTCCGCTGGCCTGATGCGACGAGTTTCCAGTGCCCTCAAACCGTGAAGATGCAGCAACTGTCTGTTACTCTCGTCAGCACTGCAGCAGCCGTCTATTACACCAGCAGATGAGACAGCCAGCTTGTCTGATGCTCATGCCTCGCTGGTCAACATTGCTACGCTCTGACGGTTCCGGGTACCGGTGGCCGACGCACTCGCAGCCTCAATCTAGAGGGCCATAGACTCTAATCGAGCCAGTGACTGGGGCACCTCTTGTATTTCGCCCTGCTCACTCTACTCGCCCTTCGCCTCCCAAACTCTAGCGCTGAATGAGGCGTTCTGTCGATAGCAGCTTTCGTCAAGGCCATTGTTTTGTCTTTTGGGCCTGCGCCCAGCGCAAGTGTGCCCAAGAGTGCAGAAGACTCTCCTATCAGGTGCCCTCATCCTCCAGGATGAGGGCACCTGATAGGAGAGTCTTCCTGAGGCCAGCACTAATCATAGGTGATGTCTCAGCCAAAGTCAGAATGGTCGCTTTTGAGGTCACCATTCTCCACCCTACCGAGGAGGTCCTGGCTACATCATCTTCTATTTGTGTGGTGCAGGACAGAACAAAGGAGAGACTCAAAATAAAAAAAATAAAACAGACAGTGAGGAGGTCGCAGAATGTGTGAGGAAAGAGCTTTGACAATATTTAAACAACTATCCAGTTTTTGAAACAACCAACCCGAAATGTATAATAAATTGAAGTGAAAACCAGCAGATGCGTGTGTTTTTAATGGCGGCATGACCCTCCCAAAGTATAACAATATCTGTTTCAACACACGTTCTCAAAACAAATTCAAAAACGAAGTATATATATATATAATTCAAAATTCAATAAGACCAAAGATGAATATTTTTGTTAATTTATACACTTACGGACGTTTCAATATAACCAGAATATTTCATTAATTGTGGAGAGAAAACAGATATTATCAGTTAAGTAACTCCATTATATGTGCTACTCTGAGCATGGACCTGTAGGCTGATCAATTTAACGAGGAAATGAGTGCTCTTTCTGGGTGCCATAGTAGCGTAGTGTGGTACTTGAGTCGACCCTTGGTGGTTATCCCCCCTATTGGGGAATGTTCCTTGTATATTTGTTGTTATGTTGTTATTAACAAATAAAGTACCAGTAATACACTGGGATAATTGCTGGCCTTGTGGCAAAAAGTAGAAACAATTATTTATATTGTTTACAAGTATTCATGCAAAACCCCCACTGTCCGTCTTTTGTATTGCCCCTATATGTCACCCTCGTGGCCAATAAGGAAGTTATTATTGTGGATTGGCAGCATCGATAGAGCGTCAAACACCATGCATAGAGTTATGGCTCTTTTTCTTCTGAGTTCAAATCCCGCCGAGTTTAACTTTGCCTTTCATCCTTATGGGGTCGATAAAATAAACCATCAGTAATGCCCTGGGATAATTGCTGCCCTTGTGCCAACAGTAGAAACAATTATTATTCCTATTTGTATATAAATATATATATATAAATATATATATATATATATATATATATATATAAATATATCAAAGGTATATATTGTGTTAGGAACTCAACATAGTCTCATACATCAAAATAGCTCTAAGAAAGAGATATTTCCGACCCGTCTATTATAATTGAATATAAAAGAAAAAACGAACACAGATATATACATGTATGTGTTCAAATCGTAAGGGTAACTACCACTCACCCAGACGTTAGACACGCTAGGATGCCATGTGCGCTATTATATATAGCACACTATTCAGTTTCTTAATATACTTAGAAGTGTCTAGGATACTAATTTATCACCCACTGATGAGCATAAATTGGTAATTCTATTCACAATTAACATTGCGAAACAACACCAAGTTGTCTGGGCGATTGGTAGTTACCACAATTCCGGTTTGTATTTATTTTCTTAATGTTTTCTTAAATTGAGACAAGCGAACCCTATTGTCTATAGTTAGTATTCTTTTCACCTTAGCGAATCTGGTCCCTTACGATTTGAACACATATATCTATATGTCTGCTCGTTTTTCTTTTATTTTCAATTATAATTATATAAATATTTATATACATGTATGAATATATATGTTTGTGTTTGTGTGTTCGAATATATATATATACTGTATATATATATATATATATATATATATACAAAACATACTTATATATAATATATACATATATACATTTATATATATATATATTGGGTTCGCTTGTCTCAATTTAAGAAAAAAATCAAGAAAATAAATACAAATCGGAATTGTGGTAACTACCAATCACCCAGACAACTTGTTGTTGTTCCGCAAAGTTAATTGTGAATAGAATTACCAATTTATGCTCATCAGTGGGTGATAAATTAGTATCCTAGACACATGTGTGTGTGTGTGTGTGTGTGTGTGTGTGTGTGTGTGTGTGTGTGTGTGTGTGTGTGTGTGTGTGTGTGTGTGTGTGTGCGCGCACGTGTATTTTGTGTGCGCGCACGTGTATTTTGTGTGCGTAGTTTATATATCAGTATAATCGTATTTTATTTAATATTGCTGGATGAAGTATATTTTGCGAACTAGAAAAATTGTGTTGCAGCACAGCTATAATTGTTTCTGTTTTTCTTGAAATTTTCATGAGGCAAGTTACAAGTTATACTCGATGAAGCAGTCACATGACGTATCGTATCTTATTGTCCTATATATATATATATATATATATATATATATATATATATATATGTGTGTGTGTGTGTGTGTGTGTGTGTGTGTGTGTGTGTGTGTGTGTGTGTGTATACCGAGAGAGAAAGAGAGAGAACGGGGGAAGAAACAAAGAGAATGATGAACGTAGATATATATGTGTATAGTCATATATACATATATTTATATATACAAATATACATACACATATGCAGACATACATATGTAAATACATACACATACCAATATACCAATATACAACCCTGATACATTTAAACGCATATATATATAGGTCTCCACTCTCGTGTTTACTTCAATGTGTGTATGTAAAGTAGTTATGTTTAAAATGGCCCACTTAACAATTAGATTGTGCGTCTTTGAATATAAAATTTCACTAATTACTCCAAATTATGTATAATTGTAAGCTTTTTGATGGAGCCTACGCCAATAGTTGTTTTATTCTCTGAAAGTATTATTACAACCGTGAAAGTAGACACAATAAAAGTCTCTCTCTCTCCCTCTCTCTCTCCCCCACCTCTCTCTCTCTCTTCCTCTTTCTCCCTCCCTCTCCCTCTCTCTCACTCACTGTATATGTACACTCACACACACACACATACATACAAACATACATACATACACACACCCCCACACACATATATATATATTCCGGGTTCAATCGCGGGTAACCACAGTAAGTAAGGTACTCAATATATTAGTCGGTTGCATACAACAAATCTAATGTAGAAATTGCTTCTACAGGACTAGAACTGTTTCATTCGAAGAAAATCACCAGGAAAGCCAACAGGCACTGAAATGCTGTGGTATTGGTATGTTTTCTGGTTTTTGGGCAAGGTTGAGATTTTGAGGATGGGTAGAGGTCATTGGCTAAGGGATTTTAAATAACAGGGATTCTTTGAGAAAACTATTTTTAGAAATATACACTTAATACAAAGAGACAGATAAAAGGTAAAGTTTATATTCGCACTTAAGTACCTATAGAAACTCATACATACTGACGCCCATACATGTCTAAACTTAATTTATTCTAAGTAAACAAAGAGAGACAATCCCTTTACCGCCGCACTCTAGGTCAGATCCTAATCAAATTCTCTGTCACACAAGGGTCCTTGCCAGTGTCACCCTTATCTGTTTTTTTTTTCTTTTTCTCTTTTTCTTCCTATTTTACTATTTTATATTCCATTCTTCTCAATCTATGACAATCGGCAGAGATAATCCCAAATTTCAAAAAGGGAGACAAGAGAGATTTTTCCAATTACAGAAGGATCTTCTTATTAAGCCTCTCCGGCAAAGTCTATGTTAAGTGT
>OZ024740.1:265002080-265007080 GCA_964016885.1 Eledone cirrhosa | reverse complement strand
AGATTAATACGATCAACAATATCTTTAGCATTGTCATCAATGTTACCATTACCGTCGTTATTAGAGTTTTCTTAAATGCTTGTTATTATCAGAGACCTCGACAATATATCTAATGTGGATGATGTAACCATGTCTTCTTCAAATGCGTTTCCTCCACTTTATTGAAAGCAAATATCTTCCACTACAGCTTTTCCATTCGTAAGAACCAGACATAAAACTTTGTATAATAATCAATACACTTTCTTATGAATGTTGATATCGAACCTAGGAAACTAAATCACCAAACTAAAATGTTTCAATACACCATCATAAAGCTGCATTGACTCTTCACTATGACTCTTCCTAATGCTTGAAGTGTGAGGTACATGAGAGTGTTGTTTAAAATCTTAGTTTTGTAAAAAAAAGAATAATCTGTCTCACTGACAAATATGCTACCATTATAATATAACTCGTTTGATCACAGGCATATATGTTTCCTTCTGGATCAGTAACATCTGCTCTACTCTTGAGATTATATTTATTTTTCTCATTATCCTATTTTTGCTTCGTTTAAAGGAAAAAGTGGTGGAAGGACAAGCTCCACAATCTTGATTAAAATCTATATCCGTGCTCACTCTGCGAAGAAGCGCTACGAAAGCATTGTCAAGACAAACATCAAGTGGTACCCACTGCACTATACATTTCACTCCGTGGACTTCTTCCTGAGATGGGATGCACTTTTAGTAATTTGAAGTAAATCGTTAGTCCAAGGATTGAGGACAAAGGGGACCTCAATAGCGAGAGTCTCAACGCCTGATATCAACATTACAACTTTTCCTTAAACATTCTTCCTCAGAACTGAAAACCAATGAAATACTACTTATCGTTAAGTTTATTTTGTTCCAACAGGTAATATATGTGCAGACATTGAATGGGAACACCCAACACAATATCACTAGAATTGCAAGGAACTGTGTAAAAATCTCATCCCCTTCTCTGATTATATAGCGTTTTCATTCTTCCTTTTATTGCTTTCAGTCATTTGGCTGCAGTTTTGCTGTACATTTACAAGGCATTGATCAACGCGAGATTTTATTAGCAGAGATTTGTCCAAGAAGATGCGATGCAGGCCTGAACTCAGTATCACAGAGTTGCGAAGCGAATTTCTTAAACATATAGCTACGCTTGAAAATTAATTTTTTTAAATATATTTCTACCTGTGAGATGATCTGAACACAGTATTAGATGCTTAACATTATTTAATTTAGTTTCAAACTATTAGGATTTTAATCCACCCCGGCATACACCTCCGATTTCATTCCTTCGAGGGTCAATACATTTTAATGCAAATAATAAATAATACATTCGATTCATTGAAATGTACTGAATTTCTGTACAAAGTTCGACATGAGACGCACGAAAAGACATTTTTATGATTGTTATCATTGTCGCTGTTTTTATTGTCTGTTGTACGGAAAATTTCAATGGAAGGAGAAAAAAAAATGAAAGAATGGTAAAATTAGTTGGAAAGAAAAATGCAAAAGAAGGAGACTTCTCTGGAATGCTGTATTGTTATTTTCATTTAGTTTAAAGGATCGTTTCCCATTGTTTAAGCAAAATTTATATACAAAAGGCAGTTGGTGAAAGAATATTTTAAAAAATCATGTGTAAAATAATAAAATGAAGTAAAATTACCAAACGTAACTTATTTTAAAAACCATTTGCGAAAGGCACTAAGAAAACAAATAAAATAAATAAACTATATAAGGATTAAGCGATTAGAAACAATGTTAAACTAGAAATGAGACGGCAAGAAATTATTTCGAACTACAACAACAATAACAACAAGACAAAATACATATCAATCACGGTGGAAAACTTTACAATGATATCAAACACCGTTAATAACATCAACAGCATAAGCAATAACGATAACAAAGAGACAACAACTTAAATAATGAAATAAAGATAATTACCACAACAATAATGGAAGTAAGTAGTGTTATTGATTATGGTTATGATTATGATAAGGTTGGAAGTGATGAAGATGATGTAGACGAGAGCCATGATGTTGATATTGATGATCGTAATGTTTCTCCTCAGCCCCTTCCTCATAGTCATCGTCATCACTAACAACGGCAACACCATTATTATCATCATTGACGTCCTCTTCCTCCTCAACATCAACATCACCATCATCATCATACTCCGCCTCCTCCTCAACCCCCAACTCCTCCCCCCCCCCTCATCTCCCTCTACCCTGCTCTCCCCCTCTGCCCTCCTCTCCTCCTTCTCTCCTCATCGTCCTCCTCCTCATCATCATCGTCCTCGCCCTCCTCTTCCTCTTCCTCTTCCTTCTCCTTCTCCTCATCATCATCATCATCAGCAGAGACCTCAACCTTTCATCCTTCTACTCCTCCTCTTCCTCCTCCTTCTCTACTCCACGTCCTTCTCTACTCCACTTCCTTCTCTACTCCACCTCCACCTCCGCATTATCATCACCGTCCTCATCCTCTTCATTCTCTTTCCCCTCCTCCCTCCCCCTCACCCCCCTCCTCATCCTCTTCATTCTCTTACGCCCCCTCCCTCCTCCCCACCCTCAATTTCTCTGACTTCGCGAGGCCGGTGTAATCAATGCACAAAAAAAGTTACTCATTGTTTGGAAGTGAATAAATTTGAGTACAAAGATTTTATTAGAAGCAATGAGGGATTTGAATAAATAATATAGGCATGTGTATAATGGTGGTATGGTGATAGGGTGATATGGTGCTGGAAGGGGGCCACAGGAAAATGAACTACTACAATAAAAAGAACAAAAATAGCAACAACAACAACAACAAAAATAGAAATGTCGACGATGACTGCTGAAGACGTAAACAAGAATATACAATGACTGAAACTAAGGTGGATATAAAATAATTGTTTCTACTTTTGGCACAAGGCCAGCATTACCCAAGAAAATAAGGAAGTTGGCGTGGAAGTAGAGGAGAGGAGAATGTGGTAGTGCAAGGAAAAAGATGAATGGGTAGACGAGAACACTATATACACTATATAATGTATATATATATACCTGAAGAAGGGCTTATGCCCGAAACGTCGTTCCCCACCACCACCCCACTCTCAAGAGCGTGAAATTAATAAACATTTGTTTGTACTGCCTCTCTGTTTTGTTCCCTTTCAATTTCATTATATATATATATATATATATATATATATATATATCACCTTGATCGACCAGTCTGTCGGGCGCCAATCGGCGCCGCTGGACACAGCACGTCGTGCTGTTTTAGCCATAAGATAACACCATCCCACTGGCTGGGCGGGCAGTCCGACACTCATTTCTACATCTGAGTAAACTGGAGCAACGTGAAATAAAGTGTCTTGCTCAAGGAAATAACACATCACCCGGTCCGTTTTGTGTATGATTTATTTTTTAGAAAAGTGGACGATGGAGCGCGTCTACTTGAAATGGAAGAAGAAAAAAACGTTTCGTAAAAAGAGCTATACTTGAGCACGTGCGTAAGCATTTGTGTTGTGTGTGTGTTATTATAAGGCCGTACGGAGCTATGAAGAAATGAATGTGTATATAAGTGAGTAAAAGAGTGTGTGTGCAAGTAAGTTCGAAGCTATGAGCAAAAGTATGTTAATGCAGTGAAGGGAAAAGTGGAGTGAGCATATATAGTCATATATATTGTTATAGTTTGCAAGCGTCATGCTGTCAATAAAAACACACGCATCTGTTGGATTTCACTTCAATTCATTATAAATTTCCGGTTGAGTGGTTCAATAACCGGATGGTGGTTTATATATTGTTAAAGTCTTTCGTCGCACAATTTGTGACCTCCTCAATGACTGATTTCTTATTTTGTGTCTTTACCTTGCTCTGTCCTACACCCACTTGGTGTAGGACAACCAACCGGAATTTTATAATAAATTGAAGTGAAAACTAGCACATGCGTGTGTTTTTATTGGCAGCATGACCCTCCCTAATTATAACACAATCTGTTTCAACAAATTTAAATACGAAGTACACGCACGCACACACACACACACACACACACACACACACATTAAAGTATTACCAAATACAATTTCATTCTTCAATATTTGATGTGATACTGTATTTGGTAATACTTTAATGAATAATTTGCTCTACGCGTAATAATCTTTAACACAATAGCATTTTGTCCACATGTTTTGTTTGAAAAATTTTTTTAATGAAGTAGGATACGTAGCCTTATGTACAGTTCATTATAATAAACTACCGTATTTTGAGCTGCTTTAACTTCTCCACGCACTTTGTTTCCAGTTTTTATATTTAAAAACCTAATATATGTATATATATATCCTGACGACGAAATGATTCTCAATATTTTCTTCGGAAAGTATATTTATTCCATTTCAGAAACTAATTAGTTGGGAGTGAAATTTTAGTAAGTAAGTTAATTTTATAATTTTCTTATTTTACATCTCTCATATATATATATATATATATATATATATATATATATATATATATATATATATATATATATATATATCAACAGCTAATGCATGAAGGACATCGCGATTGCATGGAGAACCGTTGAAATAATTGTTATGATTAAACGATATATGCAACTTCAGCATCTTATTTTGTTATTTTTATATATGTATTTGGGAGCAAAGATTGGGAATACGGAAGATGATGTGGTTGAGAGGAAGAGCAAAGCCTGGGCGGCGTTCCTCAGTTTGAGATCAGTGTGGAAGTCAGACCTTCGTGAAGACCTGAAAATCCGCCTCTTCATTGCTGTAGTGGAGTCTGTGCTGCTGTACGGGTCTGAGACTTGGACACCGACCATGAAACTCACTCAGATGGTGGATGGGTGCTACACGAGAATGCTGAGGATGGCTCTGAACATTAATCAGTATACACTGAGGATGAAAAACTCAGAGCTGTACGGGTGCCTCCCAAAAGTCAGCTCAAAAGTGACACAGAGGAGGCTGAGGGTAGCTGGACATTCTCACCGACATCCAGAGTT
>OZ024740.1:264992080-264997080 GCA_964016885.1 Eledone cirrhosa | reverse complement strand
CATTTATATATTTATACTCGGATTTCTTTCCTAGAGTGCTTAAATTATTTGTCACTAATCCCGGTATTTTTTTAATAAAAAAACCGTGATAATATTGCTTTTTGCTGAACTCCTTATTGTAGAGTTTTTTTTCGGAATGTTTTTGACTGTTGTTTCTTGTAAACAAACATCGTCTCATTCTGACGTCACCAGCCCTGTCTTTCCACATGTGCGTTTTATTTTTCATAATCACGCATGATGGTGAACTAGCCTGTTTTTAATTCTCTTTTTGGCATATTAATCAGTGAGAAATTTTGGTTATCGAGTTGAGCTCTGCTGAGGATCGAATTCCAATGGTAACCATCTCCACTGAAAGTTTTCGTGAAATAGTCTTCAAGACTATACAGAGCATTTGTAGTTGTCCCAAGTTGAAGGATGAGTATTTTAAACTATATTTTATCATGAGTTAAGGCTCTATTTTTTTTTCTCTGGATTTCACTAAATTCTGTTGGATGAATCTATATCCTGATTCTTTTTTAGTCGAGTTTGAATTATTTTTCCCACATCTTACGTTAACTATTTTTCCCATTTTGACGCTATAGTCACTTATATATTATGGAATACTGTTGGCTTTTTGCTACAATATTTTCTATACCTTTCATTTATATATATATATATATATATATATATGATAAAATTAGTCCTGCGTCAGTGATTTGCCAACCATCATTGATATATCATCGCATTAAAAATCATATACCTCAGGTTGTGCGAGCAATAACTAAATAAGCTATTGGGACAAGTAAATCGCGTAAAGCGAGTGAGACAAGTAAACAGCATAGAAGGATGAAAGCAACGCAAAGATGGAGCTTTTTTTAGTTATTGCTCGCACCAACCTGAGGTATATGATTTTTAATGCGATGAAATATCAATGATGGTTGGCAAATCACTGACGAAGGACTAATTTTATCATATGTAACCCATGTGCAACCACGCAGTATTCTTCTTTCTTCTCATGTTATATATATATATATATATATATATATATATATATATTTGCACCCGAGATGCGGACTTTGAGACCCAGGCACTTTCTCTGGTCCGTCATTTCACCTGAAGGGTTTACCCCCTCCCTCGTCAATCCTGCCCTCACCCACGCCTGTGCTGTCCACCGCACTACCGGCTTCCCCCACCACCCAACCCCTCCAACGAACCACCCTTTGCCTCTTTCGACACCTCCAGTCAGACCGCTTCACCTCCCCCATCTTCCCACTCCTAGCACTCCACTCCTTCAAACGCGCACGCAACCTCCTCGTCCCCAGCTTCCTACCACCAACCACCGTTACTCCTCGGATATCTTCCCTACTCCCGAGCCCGTTGCCTCACGTGCCTCACATCACCAACACCGCTACCTTCCAGGGACCCACCGGCCACTTCCTGTCTGTCCGGCATTCCTTTCGCTGTACCTCCTCCAGCCTTGTCTACGGACTCCGCTGCACCTATGTCGGTCAGATCAGGCACCGTCTGGCCGATCAGTTCGCCGAGCACCTCCGCAACACTCCTCTCGCAACTTGACCGTCTGCGGCCTGAATGCGACTTAGGGCTGAACAACGCACTATCTTCTAATTACAGACTTGCACCCCCCTCAGTTTGAACTTCTCATTCCTCTTCGTTTAGTCCCCGACTGCCCCCCTCCCCACACACCTCCCCATCACCTACGCCTACTGTTGGCACTAACCTCTACCCACACGCACCCACACCTCACCACGCCACTAACACTACTAAATATCGCCCCCACCACCCTTTCCATCCGCCTTACAACACACACGCATTTACCCCCTAAACACGCACACACACACCAGTATATATACACAGACTCACGTGTATGTACACATGCACCTTTCTCTCCGCCCCTCCCCCTACTGTCACTACACACCTCTACCCACACACACATGCACCCCTTTCCCCCTACAAAACTTCTACTAAAAATTCCCCCACCACCACCCTTCAGAAAAGCACCTACGCACTTACACCCTAAACACACACCAGTATATACACACACTCACGCCGACTGTACCTCCTCTCACGTCCACTACGCCTTCTACACACACATACATACATACATACACACATGCCACTCTCACCCACACACTCCTGCCTACACAGCTACTACCCTCACGCACACATAGCAGTACTAGTACTACTCACCCACTAAGTTCTGTTCTGTCGGTATCACCTCCTCCCCTCCCCTTCTCACATTACCCTGCCATCATCACCCTCGCCACCCTCACCTCCCACTCCTTCAACTTGACCATATTTGGTTGCGCACGTCGTACTAACATTTCCATTCCTTTTCGCCATTTTCTTCTATTTGAACCAAACGCCGAATTTACCAAACGCCAAAACCACCCGTTATACTTCGGGATATTTACACACACACATACACACACACACAACAACCATTCAGACACTTAGACACACAAAGACTTGAACCATTTTCGCACACACGCAACCACACATTTCACAAGAACCCACATCACCTACAGACACACCACGCATCCCCTTCTCTTAATCACACAAACACACACACACTTGCACATCTACACATACACCCACACCCCACCCCACACCCAGTGGCGGATTTAACAGGTGGCGAAGGTGGCAAATGCCGACTGGGCCCCTGCCGACTGGGCGCTTGCAAAAAAAAAATAAATGTAATTTGGGCGATATCCAAAAATACCTCCCCCATGCCTAGGGCTAAATAACTTCGCTGTTCGCTGCTGATATGAGGCTAAATAACTTCGCTGCTGGCTGCTGAAATGAGGCTATTCCAACAAATTTACATTCCCTTTTTTTTAGCCGTTAAAAGAAATATAGATTTATTTATTTATTTGAAACGTTTTTGTTAGTTTCATTGTTTTGTTTTTTTGGCGATATTTTTGTTAGTTTCTTTTCTTTTTTTTTAGTTTCTTTTTGATTTATTCCTTGTGACTGAGTGCTTTGAACGTTCAACAGATAAATTGGAAGAACTCTGATGCGATCACAAATTTGAACAATTTGTGGATCAGGCAAAGAAAGCCTGGAATGACGTGGGATTTGATGCATCTGAAGCTGATTTTAAAATAACGCGAGTAAAGAGAAGAAAGATTATGGATGGTGAAGTTTGTGGTGTTGAAAGACTAGCTACTGCTTCAGATAGATATCCCACTGCAATTTATTTTCAATCACTGGATAGTATGATTGGGGAGATGAGAGCCCGAACTGAAGGAATAAAAAAAATATCTTCAATCTTTGGATTTTTGAGTCCAAATCGACTGGCTAAATGCTCAGATGATGAACTAAAAACACATGTAGCAACATTGGTAGATAACTTTCCAAATTAATTCACACTGGAACTCAGAAATGAACTCTTTTCTTTCATTGGCCTCTACTTTTCACAGCCAAACGCAGCTTTAAAACAAAGTGGGGTTATGCCATATCTGAAATTTTTACTGAACAATGACTTGTGTGATGTCTTTCCCGAGTTTGAAATTCTGGTAAAGCTATTTCTCACTTTACCAATTGGCATAGCAAGTGCGGAACGCTCTTTCAGTGTTCTACGAAGAATTAAAAATTATCTTCGTTCAACGATGGGCCAGGAGAGGCTATCCAGTTTTGCCCTGCTGGCAATTGAAAACAAAATTACTAAATCAGTAAACTTGGACCACGCTATAACTCATTTTTCAACTGTTAAAACTCGCAGAATTCTGCGCATGTAAAAGCAATTTGTGTAAAAGACTAACATATATACAACTTTATTACTTTATTATTTGTTTACAGTACAGCACATCTGTTTGTTTGTTTCAAATAAAGTGTACTTGTAATTTAATTGTCTTCTTAATGATTATTGGTAGCTAAATAGGAAATTAAAAAAAAAACTTTTTCAATACTCGCTCGAAAAGAAGGTACTTTAATTTTCACTCTGGGGCCTCCTTACTGACCAATGCCGACTGGGCCCTATTCCTTAAATCCGCCACTGCCCACACCACCTCCAGATTTGACACAATCTCATCTCACCACATCGATCCCCCTCCATCCACACACACACACACACACACACACTCACACCCATACAGGGCCTCTATACGCACAGACATACACTCTACTCCAATACACACAATGGTTTTTCAAAACGCACATTCACATACACTCACTTCCTCCCAGACTCGCACACTTACATCCACACACACACACTTATATCTACATACACACACACAGCTTACCTTCCGCCGTCCCCGCTCGGACTCTCATTTTCTTGCTTGTGTGCATGTTTGTGTATGTATATATCATCAACGCTTCGTAAGTGCTAAAACTCAAGCTTTACACTCGTTCGTTTATATTTCTAAAAGTTGTTTGATTGAGCTCATTAATTTAGATGGTTGTATGTTGTCATAAGTCTCTAACTCAATGTGAAATAACCCAGCCGGTATATGGGAGATATGAAGTTCGATTCTTCGGAACAGCCGCTGGCAACATTTCTCCGTTTCTAACGGTCTTTGTCCGATTGTTATAAGGTATCTTATAGCAACTGACTATAAACTGCAATTATTTTCTGCGTTTAACTACCATACAACTTTTAGATTTATCTCCTCGGCGATTTGTAAGGTGGAAAATTCGAGCCTCACACATGATGTTACACACACCCATATTTATATATAAATGTTAGTACAGCATTAACGAAGCTTTAGTTCGCGGCCAAGCTAACGAATGCAAATTCGGTATGTAGCTTTAGCACTTGGATGGGGGAAAATATCCCAGAGTAATAACAATACGTTTAGACAGCTTAGGAAATCAAATATAGCGATCGGCAGTCCAGCCGCATCAGCAGAGCAACGAAAATACAGGACTCAGGAAAAGATTTTATATATATACAGATATATATATATATATATATATATATATATATATATGCGCACACCATTAATCTTTATATTATATATATATATATATATATATATATATATATATATATTTAATATAGA
>OZ024740.1:264977080-264989580 GCA_964016885.1 Eledone cirrhosa | reverse complement strand
ACGAGATCTCAGTTGTGCCTTATTTTATTTACAGTGTTTCATTTACCTGACATTGTCATTTTTTAATGTTATTTATATGATTATTACTTTTGCTGTTGTTGTTGTTATTGTTATTATTATTAATGATGCCACCACTACCATCACCAACACTTGCACCAGCACCATCAACACCCCCATCGGCCACAACACCAGTACCAACACCAACACCACCATCGGCATCAACACCAGCACCAGCAGTACAACGACCGTCGCTTCGACAACGACGACGACCACCAACACCACCAAAACAACCCCACCACCACCACCATCATCACCAATGCATTGTTATTATATACTGATATTTTAAAGATTATTTATCTATTATTATTAATATTATTTACACAATAATATTTGAGACTTGGAAAACAAGAGAAAAAGAAATGTAGGCTATGGATGAGAGAAGGGGGAACAGAAGAAAGAGAAGGAAACAGTAGACCATCATAATGATTTATTATCATTGTTGTTGGTGTTGCTGTTTTTATTGTTTTTAGTTGTTTTTGTTATTATCATTGTTGTTGGAGAAGAAAACAAAAGACGGCAAAGAAAAGAAAAGAGAAGAAAAGAAAGCCAAATAGAAAGAAAAAAAGAAGACAGTTAAGAAACAAACAGAAGAGGTAGAAGGAATGTATTAAATAGAGAAAAACATGTTTAGGATAAATTAAAAAATATATACAAACACATCGTTTGAAAGGACGAGAAATAACGATAACAGAAAGAATAATAATAAAACCATAATAAATAATAATAAAATAATATTAAACAAATAATGATAATAATGAAATAATAATAACAATATGATATAAAAATATAATAATAAATATGATAGTTAAAAAGATATGTAATATTAAATACAAAACAAAAAACTACAACCACAACAGCAACAGCAGTGGAAACAGAAATAATAAACGAGTAATAAACAATGGAGGTGGTGTTGGGGGGGGGGGGGTTGTGGTGGTGTCGATGGTGGAGATAGTGGAGGTGTTGGAGATAGTGGAGGTGGTTGTGGTGATGGTAGTGGTGGTGTAGGTGGTGGAGGTGGGGATTGTGGTGGTGTCGATGGTGGAGATGGTGGAGGTGTTGGTGGTATTAATGGTGGTTGTGGTGATGGTGGTGGTAGTGGTGATGGTGATGGTGGTGGTGGTGGTGGGGATTCTGGTGGTGTCGATGGTGGAGGTGTTGGAGGTAGTAATGGTGGTTGTGGTGATGGTGGTAGTAGTGGCGGTGGTAGTGGCGATGTTGGTGAAGGTGGGGATTATGGTGGTGTCGATGGTGGGGAGGGTGGAGGTGTTGGTGGTAGTAATGGTGGTTGTGGTGATGGTGGTGGTAGTGGTGATGGTGGTGGAGGTGGTGGTGGTGGTGGGGATTGTGGTGGTGTCGATGGTGGAGATGGTGGAGGTGTTGATGGTAGTAATGGTGGTTGTGGTGATGGTAGTGGTAGTGGTGATGGTGGTGGAGGTGCTGCTGTTTATGTTTGTGGTGATGGTGGTGGTAGTGGTGATGGTGGTGGAGGTGGTGGTGGAGGTGGTGGTGGAGGTGCTGCTGTTGATGTTTGTGGTGATGGTGGTGGTGTTGTTGATGGTAGATGTGGTGGTGGTGGTGGCGTGCTAGATGTGGTGGTGATGGTAGTGATGGTGTTGCTGTTAGTGAGGGTGAGGTAATGGTGGACGGTGGCGGTGGCAGTGGTGGGGGTAGTGATGGTGCTGGTGGGGGTAAAGGTGTTGCTGGTGGAGGTATTGGTGTTGTTGATAGTAGTGATGATAGTGGTGGCGATGGTGACTGACAGTAGTTGTGGTGGTGGTCGGGATGGTGGTGGTGGTGGTTATGGTGGTGATAGTAGTAGTGGTAGTGGTGGTACTAGTTTTGGTGGCGGTAGGAGTGGTGGTGGTGGTACCGGTAGTAGTGGTGGTGGTTGTGATGACAGTAGTAGTGGTTGTGGTGGTGGTAATTGTGGCGGCGGTTGTGATGGTGGTAGGAGTGGTGGTGGTGGCAGTAGTAATGGTGGTAGTGTTAGTTATGGTGATGGTTGTGATAGTGGTAGGAGTGGAAGTGGTGGTAGTGATGCTGGTGTTAGAGGTTGTTAGAGGTTGATGAAAATAATAGTGAACTAAATACAATAATAAAAGTGATTTAAATACAAATTGAAAACAATAGCTAGTTATTGGATAATAAAGGCAAAGTAACAACAAATGAGACGTGAATAGCAAAGAGAAGAAAATAGTACTTTACAAAAGGGAGTGATGGTGGAAGTGTTAAGGGGGAAAGAAATAATTTCATACAAAGAAATGAATTACGAACAGAAAAAAACAAAACAAAACACATATATAATGGAGAATATCATGATAAAAAATGCCCGAAACAAACAAACAAAAAAGCAAATTATAAGAAAACAAAGGAAAACAGCCCCAAATGTCTTTAGAAAACAAAATAATGTTACTGAAGTGAGTGAAGTCAAAATTGCTTTGTTTAAAATTTAACACCAGTTTCCACAAGCGACACTCCTGCTAACAAACAGCAAACGAACGCATAACAAGACTCAGAATATTTGCCCCTTTTTATAACAATAATAATAATAATTGTCTCATTTATTGGCCACAAGGGCCGACATGTAGGGTACAATACAATAGACGGCGACAGTGGATGTTTACAAGAATTTCAAGTAAAAATATACAATAACAAAAACAATTAACAATAAAAATATATAAAAATATGTAAAAAAAAATATATATATACAAAAAATAACAAATATATATTCCCCGATAGGTGGGGAAACCACACAGGGGCGGCTCTAGTACCCCACCAATCTTGAACCACCCGACGCTTCGAGGGCATCCGGGAAGGGCAACCCTCTTCCCCTCAAATTAACCAGCCTACAGGCGCAATCTCAGAGTAGACCCATTTACACGAGCCATTCTCTCCACAACCATTCATCTATTAGCAAATGGACTTGAGAGCAGCATTTCTCTCTCTACCCTCACTTTCCTTTCCAAGTGAAACTTGAAAAAGTCGATGAGGGATTGGCCGAAGAGAAATGTGTCTGTCTTCAGCCCATATGCCTGGTCCACTTCACCTCTTTCAACCTGGTCCACCAAACCTCTTTCGCTACAACAACCAGACAGACGAAAACTAACTGGCCATCCCAGCCAAAAGAAGATGGCGGGGGGTTCTTCACTATGTACTCGGTCCATAGCCGGATCCGTTCTACACGCGAAAACAGCTATTCGACATAATTTCGCTAGTCAGTAATGAACCTACACTGGTCGAGTGCGTGTAGAACGGTTTTATCATCTGTGCGCATCTCGGGCAGGACAGTACTTCCGTGTTACCAAGTTATCCATTGTCCGCAGTTCGAAAGTCCTCCGGAAATGACTGGTCAATTCATCTTCGTTCACGCCCAGAGACTCCCAAGTGCGTCGTCACACTTGCTCACTACTAATCCCCTATAGAACTCAAGAGTGGAAGTTTCACTGACCGAATTCTCCGCCAGGTAGAGGACAGTGAGCGCATGGCAACGTTCCAGATGCCAGGCGTCCAGTCTCCGTCTCTTTTTGACCTAGGACTGCAGCTTAGTGAAATAGACCAAACGGCGAACACACCTGTTCACCATTTAGGCAGAATATCTGGAGATGCCCCAGCCTCAGAGCATGTTTGTGTATCATTTGCCAGAGCATGTCCAGCCCTCCATGTAAAAGGTACTGGCAGCATTTGAACCGTCTCATCAACGGAACGTGTCCTCTCAACAAGTATTTGAAGAGGAGCCGTTCCAATTTGGCGAGGCGTAAACGGGGGAATTGCATGACAGTCAAGCGGCAGTAGATAACGGACGAGATGTATGCGTTCGTCACGTCCACCTGACCTTTCAGGGAGAGCTTCTTCTCGGCCTATTTCTGGGAGAGAGTGGTTAACCCCTACTCATAACCTTGTTCTAATTCTTATCCATCTGGAGTTTTAGTCCGAACCAAACCCCGAGCAATGTTTCCGGTCCGTCCATCCAACGCCCTACGACGCTGTTGAATGGCATGAACGTGCCTCTCCAGGTGCCAAGCTGCAAGCCCACCGACGTTTCCGGGTTCAGTTTTGCTCCCGTTAACCTTTCATATTCCTCAAATAAATTGCCGACAAACTTGATTTCCGAGGTGTTCGACACCATCGCGGTGATGTCGTCCGGATATTCTAAAACAAATTTTCCTCTACCCAGTTCGAGCGGGATGCCCTACAACACCTCCAGGTTCAGCAGTAAGGGCTTGAGAGTCAATACGTACGGTAGGAGAAAGACAGGGTCCCCTTGACCAAACGATCGGGCGATCTGAAATGGTTACGAAAGATGGGTATTAAATCTGACCACCGAGCAAATGCCGCTGTGCATTGAGGACATCCTCCACTGTGCAGCTGTGCCACACCGGCTCATCGAACACATTTGATTCTCTTGTTTCTTAGTGCACGCGACTGACAATGTAATCTTTATGTTTCGTATTGAAGCAATGGCCTAATGCCAACCTCGCCGCCTGCACGTCAGTTGCAATGCCACTACAAATAACCTAGTCTAACTTATCTACCAGCTCCTCATCTTTTTCTACTTTTCTCTAACGCGACTTCTTTCCTAAAACCTATCGAAATTACTCTAATTTCTCTTTCGAGAGGTCCCTACCACCTGTTGTTTACGATCCCACTCTCAACGTTTGCTTTAACTAAATTGTTGACGCCGACAACGACATGTACCAGCCGGAGACGACATGTTCAGCTTCTAAAAAACAGTTCCAAACCTCCCTCTCTCATCCAGGTCGACCATACAGATCACAGACTTGTTATCTGAATAGGCGACCGTTTGAAAGTGTGGACAAACTTTACTAATTTTATATATTCACCTAATGAAAAACCTGTCTACATACGATCTAAATGACCCTACATGGGTGCTCCAGGTCCACTCTGACGCATTAGGGGAATCTAGTCTGGAACCTGTCAGACAATTGGAATTGGCTGATCAGGTACTTGAAGCTTTTGCGCCCCCGTTCCTATCAGTTATTCTAACATAATACCAGCGTGCGTCTCAGATGCCGTTCCAGTCCACCGCTAAGAGTAAAACGTGTGACGTTCCCAGAAAATGCTTCCGACCGTTCGTCTAAAGGCACCACCATCACTACTGAATACGCCCAGGGCAATCAAATTACGACGAGATCCAGGCCTTCATTAAACAGCACTGCTGCCCCAACTCCCATTCACGACCGACTAAGAGATGCGAAGATCTGACCGCTGACGGCAATCACATCCATATTTAATGACCTGAGGAAGTTTAGCAGGTGACCCTGCTTCCACACTGAATCCAGGTCACGGACATTTAAACATCCTACTCTTAGGATGGTCATGTTGGCAGGCTAAAAGAGAAGTGGAAAGGTTTATTTACATCCCGGTGTTTTGTGGATGTCGGGTGGTTTGATTTCCAAGATTGGTGTGGTTTCTTTTGGGAACCCCTTTAAAGGTTTTGACGTGGAATTTATATTCGGAGTTCCCACGTCCCGATGAAAGATCTTTCTAATCTCTTTGTATACCTACCATCGATAGGTCTTCAGGTACGCGAAATGTGCTCGTGCTAAATATTAGCCTCCCTCCTTTCTTTTGTCTTGCGGTCGTGCTATCATGGCCATGAAATGTTAGTTGGTAATTCATGATAGTACCCAGTGGTGTGTTTTGATTTGTTCATTTGATTGTTGGGTTTATTTGTGTGTGGGGGTTATGAAGGTGGTGGTGGTTATATTTATTTTGTTGTGGGAGTGTATGTTGAGAGCGTGGCGTCTGCGGTTTCAGTTGTTTGTATGCGTGGAATGTTTGCATTTTACTTTTTCTTTTTCATGTCATTTCAATTTTGTTTTTTATTGCGTTTTTTATTTTGCTTTCTTCACTACTGAAGATGAGGTGTCTGTATCTGTAACTGTGTCTGTAAGATGAGGTGTCTGTGTTTTTGTGTTTGTTTCAATGAGTGTATTTTTTGTGGAGAGGAGGAATGGGAGAGCTTTCCTCGTTTTCCCGCTGGGTTGGTTTTGGTGATGTCGATAGTGGGGGTGGTACAACTAGTGTTGTTGATGTTGGTGGTGATGCCGGTGTATGTATTAGTGGAGCTTTCGGTCCCAGCATTGCAGTTTGAAGCTACGGAGACTTGCAGCCTCCTGCATTTTTTAGCCGAGTGCAAAAGGCTCGCATATGAGCCACTTCGCCGCCGACGAAGCAGTGTGCCCTTCTGCCCACAGTGATCAATTGTATTGTGGACCCACCCTGAAGTTACACATGGGGTGTTTTTGAGTTTTTAGCAGCATGGTAAATTAAATGTTATTGAGACACGAGTAACATAATAATGATGTCAACAGCAGAAATTAGAGATGAAATGTATGTTTATTTTTGTTGTAGCACAAATAATGTTGGTTAACTTGTATGGTTGAAGTTACACATAAAAATGAGGTTACAAAAGGGAATGTGTCATTGCGCCGGAAAGTCGGCAGGTTAAGGTGCAAAATCTCACCGTCACATGTACGTGTTGCTGGTTCGAAGTCCCAGGTGCAACAGAGAGAGATTCTTCAAATCTTCGCGGGTAATTTCTCTCTCAGGACGCGTAGGGATACATCCTCTTCTGCTGGCGCTGATTGGCTGAGCTGAGCCAAATCACGCACAGAGAATGTATGAGAGACCGCGGAATGTAGGTCACTACAATACCCCCCCCCCCCGCTTCTAGACGGAAGTCGATACAGATTATTAAATCAGCAAGAAAAAGGTTCATATCTGCAAGCATTAACACAGTAAAAAAAAAAATGTACAGCAAAAGATGCAAAATGCATGAAAAGGTAACACTCTTCGCAATAAAGGGGCCCCAAATGCGATAAACACAAATAAATTTTTTTGCTAGGCACTGAAAATGCCACATGTAGCATAGCTATAAAAATGCACTAAAAAAGATGGACAGTGTCAGAATTGACAACAGTCGTAATGTTACGAAAAATAACATATATTGACACTGCCGTAGGCAGTCAAGAATCAAAAAGCAACACAATGAAATATACAGCAAAAACAATTGGAAGAAGAAAAGAATACAATTCAGTTTATATTACTGCATAGCTTACGAGGCCAATGCACCCTTCGCCCAGAACGGGTCGTAGTTCTGTATGTTGATGGTGGGTGGGGTGGGGGGGGGAAGAAGAAATAAGCGTATGAGGCAAAGAAAAAGAAGGGGGCATTTGAGTTTCAAGTGTCATTGCGTCATTGTCCAGGTTTGCTCGTTTGAGACGATCAACGGAAACCGTTTCCCTGGAACCCCGAATGTCCAGTGTGAAATGTTTGTCTGTGCGAGCAAGCACACGATAGGGTCCAGAGTACGGCCGTCGAAGAGGGGGTCGTACGGCGTCGTCTCTAACGAACACATGTGTCCACAAGGAAATATCCCTTGGGACGGCAGTTTTTACAGTCTGCTTCCTAGTGCCCATCGGTAGTAGATCCTTGAAATAAGAGTGAAGCCGGGATACGTAGGAAGCAGGGTCCTACGAAGTCAGGTCAAAAGGGGCCAGCATTTGCCCCGGTAACGCCAGAGGAGTACCATAAACTAATTCGGCAGAGGAGAACCCAAGGTCCACCCTTACCGTCGACCGAATACCCAACAACACAATAGGTAGGTACTCGCTCCAACGTGAAGAGTCCATGGAAGCCCTTAAGGAGGCTTTGAGTTGCCTGTGGAATCTTTCCACCATTCCGTTTGATGCTGGATGATATGCCGTGGTTCTTATGCGAGTGGCGCCAATAATTTGTGTTAATTCACGGAAGAGGTTCGATTCAAATTGACGACCGCGGTACTCCAAAACGAGCGATCCATGCAGATACGAGAGTACGCGCTGTCGTTTCAGCAGTGGTATCTGTCATAGGGATGGCTTCAGGCTAACGCGAAAAACGGTCAACGATCGTCAAAATATACGAATAACCACGACTAATCGGCCACGGGCCGACGATGTCCACATGAATGTGACGAAATCTGGCATCAGGACACGTGAAAGTTCCGAGAGGAGTTTTAACGTGCTTATAAACTTTTGACTTTTGGCAAGCGACACAGGAACGGCACCAAGCAGCAATGTCACGTCTCATATCAGGCCAGAAAAATCTGGCTGTTATGAGTTTTACTGAGGCTGATACTCCAGGGTGATAAATGCCATGTAAAGCAAGAAACACAGTTCGTCGATGTTCCACTGGGACTAGAGGTCGTCGTGAGTCCAACGAAACATCACACAGTATTTGTCCGTCAGCCGTTGAGATCGGAATGTATTTCAGTTTGCAATGTACAAACTCTGGCGATGTAACATCCAACGATTCGAGAGTGGGTTGAGCAGCTGCCATTCGATGTAAATCTATCTCCTCGGAAGACGAAATCGATGCGATCGGCAGGCGAGACAGCGCATCGGCCGCTGTATTCAAAGAAGCCGGAATATGTTGAATGTCGTTCGTGAACTGTGAGATGAAGTCCAGATGTCTCGTTTCTCTGGGCGAGTATTTGTCTGCTTTAGATCGAAGAGCAAACGTCAAAGGTTTATGATCAGTGAAAATAGTAAACATTCTACCTTCAAGTACATGAGCAAAATGTTTCACTGATAAATAAATTGCTAATAGCTCCCTGCCAAAGGTGCTATAGCGAGTTTCGGCAGGCTTTAACTTTCTCGAAAAGAACTCGAGTGGTTGCTGTAACCCCTCACACTTCTGCTGTAAGACTGCGCCCACGGCGCTATCCGAAGCATCAACACAGAGCGACAGCTCGGCGTTGGGCATGGGGTGGGAGAGCAAAGATGCAGTCGCTAACGCTTTCTTGACTTTCTCAAAATCCGCCAGGTGCGTTGCATTTAATGAAATATTCATATTCTTCTGTCGACAGTTTTTAAAAATTTCTGTCAACGAGGACAGTAAGCTGGAACAATTAGGCACGAATCGCCTATAAAAATTCACAAGGCCCAAGAATTTCCGTAATTGTCGAAGCGAACTTGGCGGAGGCAAATCCAAAATTGCCTTAACTTTTTCCGGAAGGGGCCGAATACCATCAGCATCAATAAGATGGCCCAAAAATGTTAGCGATGTCGAGCCGAAAACACACTTAGCGGCATTAACACGAACATTATATTTCTGTAAACGCCGAAATAAGATATTCAAATGTTTGGAATGTTGTTCAGGAGAAGAACTAGCAATCAGTACATCATCGATATACGTGTAAACAAAATCAAGACCACGAGTGACATCATCCATGAATCGTTGGAAAGTACTTGCAGCATTTCTAAGTCCGAAAGGCATAGTGAGGAACTCGAATGATCCGAAAGGAGTGGCAATAGCAGTCTTTGGAATATCCTCCTTTTTAACCGGAATTTGATTATAAACGCGGATCAAATCAAGCTTAGAAAAGATTCTGCAACCCTGCAATGACGATGCAAAATCCTGTAAATGCGGGATTGGATAACGGTCAGGAACAGTAATCGCGTTTAAGCGTCGGTAGTCACCCGTCGGTCTCCAATCACCAGAAGATTTAAGTACCATATGCAGAGGCGATGCCCAAGGAGTTGTGGAACGCCGAATTATTCATAATTCCAGCATGTGGTCGAATTCAAGACGTGCAGCTTTCAATTTCTCTGCAGATAATCTTCGAGGACGTGAGAAAACGGGTGGACCTGTAGGGGATATAAAGTGTTCAATCACATGATCCAGACTAACAATTCGTAATCTTCCTTGCGTCAGCTGTGGGAATGATTTTAACAAACTGTGATACTGGTTGCCCACTTCAGCCAAGAAAAAAACAGGGCTTACTGTGGCGATCTCCGGCTTTGAACCCTCGAACGATAGGCCTGTATTAGCATCAAAAAGTCGTTGTCTGCGGATGTCAATCGACAAGGAAAAATGGTGGAGGAAATCCGCTCCCAAAATGGCGTATGGCAAGTCGGCGATAGTAAACTTCCACTTCAATTCACGACGCAAACTTTTAAACCGAAGAGGAAGCGAAATTTGCCCGTACGTTCGAATGGCCGTGTTGTTGATTGCTCGTAAATTGATATTTGATTCAGATGGGTTTTTTTTAAGATAACTGACTGGCCAAATACTTAGTAACGCGCCAGTGTCGACAAGAAAAACATTTTTTGACTGCAGATCGTACACAAAAAGATGACGGTTTGGTCGAGTTTACCAGAGTTCACTAGCCGCCCCTAGTGGCTCTGATTGGCGTTTTTCCGAACTCCTATAGTTGCAAGGCGCCCGACTGCCAAAGTTAACATGATACCAACAAATCGAAGAATTACTGCTGCCTGAAGTGTAGTGTTGGCGAGGAACAGAAGACGGTGGCGAACGGTACTCGTAGCGGTTTCGAGGAATATCAGACGGAGGCGAACGGTACCTTAAACGTTGAGAAGGCTCTCTATGTTGTACAGTCAAATCTTCTACCTTTTTGGTGAGAGCTTCAATCAACTCCAACAGTCTGCTGTCGGCCACAGAAGAATTGCGTGGGGGGACGCACGCCGAAGCCACATAAGGATTATGCCGATTGCTGTTCGAGTCCACCTCAAGTATTCTATCCGCGGACGCGGCAAGTTGCTCTAACGACTCCCTCTCCAAACTGTTAACCAAAATCCTTTGCGCACTTGGCGGTAAACGTGAGAAAAAGAGCTGCTTTATGAAGGGGGGTGTCAATCCCCTGGGAGTCGCTCAACTCCCGCAAATGTCGCAAATAGGAACTCGGCTTTCTGTCACCCATTTGAGCATCGTCCAACAACTCCTGAATACGACTCTCTACCGACTGGGTATTTCGACGAAGAATTTCGTTTTTTAATGAGCCGTAGGTAACGTTGGCGTCCAAATCCGTCACAACGTCCTTCACCGAGAATGCCAAGGAAACAGGTAGGCCATTGATCAGGACCTTCAGCTTATGCTGTTCTTTTGTCTGTGTTAATTCAAAGAAACATTCCAGCTGCGCAAACCAGAACTTGATGTCGCCTGCGAAGGACGGCAAATGATGTTGACTCATGGTGCCACGTATTTGATGAATTTTTGGTGTTGGTTAATAGTTAGCCAGGTGTTGCTGCTGATGGGTGGTACTTGGTGGTAGCCGTTTTTAAATACTGCTAATTTTTTTTCTTTAAAAAAAGAATTCTAAAGAAAATTTGATTAAAAAAAAAAAATCATTTTCCATGAAAGTTATGACAGAAATATTGTGCAGACCGCGTGCTTCAACAAATGGAATATTATGAATTTTATGGACTTACGCTAAGTGATTCGAACATTCCAAATGTTAAGCCACTCCACATTGCCGTTAAAACGAATGGCGAATTCAAATAGGCTGCGTATTCATACTTAATCGTCGAAGGTCACCAATTTAGCAGCATGGTAAATTAAATGTTATTGAGACACGAGTAACATAATAATGATGCCAACAGCAGAAATTAGAGATGAAATGTATGTTTATTTTTGTTGTAGCACAAATAATGTTGGTTAACTTGTATGGTTGAAGTTACACATAAAAATGAGGTTACAAAAGGGAATGTGTCATTGCGCCGGAAAGTCGGCAGGTTAAGGTGAAAAATCTCACTGTCACATGTACGTGTTGCTGGTTCGAAGTCCCAGGTGCGAGAGAGAGAGATTCTTCAAATCTTCGCGGGTAATTTCTCTCTCAGGACGCGTAGGGATACATCCTCTTCTGCTGGCGCTGATTGGCTGAGCTGAGCCAAATCACGCACAGAGAATGTATGTGAGCCCTCGGAATGTAGGTCACTACAAGTTCTTCTGGTTTTATTTTAGCAGAATCTCCTAATCCATCCCGGACCAATCTTCTCTAGTGTTTTTTTAACGTCTATGAGAGTACTATCTGTACCCTCCTCGAACATGCGCCTCTGTATGTTCAGTCCTGGTGAGATGCTTGGAATGTGGACCTATATTGTTCTTCTGACCATGTGGGAAGGGTACATGACTATGCGGTCCTTTCTACAGTGGCCCACCAAGTGGGTACAGTGTGTGTTTTTGTGTGAGAAAAGTATGTATGAAAAAGAAAAATACGATCATTTAGAAATAAAACAACAAATTCCCCCAAAGCAGGGATACCTGCGAGAGTCACTCTTTGAGAAACCTCACAAAAAACCACGGTAACCCTAGCCGCTAGCCCATGTACTTTGTTTGAGATGTCCTCCTTCATTACTATTATTATTTAGAGTTGGAGCGGTGGATTGGCAGTATCGGTGGAGTGTCGGACACCATGCTTTGCAGCATAGAGTTACGGCCCTTGCCATTCTGAGTTCAAATCCCGCCGAGTTATATATATATATATATTACTGGGTCTAATTCTTGGAAGAAACTTATATTGAACTTATGTATAGAGAAGTGTATCCACATTTGCAATAAGACATTTTAAATTATGAATCTTTTTTTTATTTCAGATATAAAAAGCATAAATAGTGTGTTTACCATAATTTTAGCTATAT
>OZ024740.1:264967080-264972080 GCA_964016885.1 Eledone cirrhosa | reverse complement strand
ACAAGTATAACGTTTTATTTATTTATTAACAACACAGTTTAACTCTTTTTTTTTTTTAAACTCATTGTGTATAAAAATCTAAACTATAATAAATGGAGGAGTGCAGGGCAGAGTACAGAATATATTTTTTTTATCCCGTTTGTAAAATAAGTTGGATTACTTTGAATAAATAATTGTTTCTACTTTAGGCACAAGGCCAGCAATTACTGGTACTTTATCTTATCGACCCCGTAAGGATGAAAGGCAAAGTCAACCTCGGCGGGATTTGAACTCAGATCGTAAAGGGACGTAACTATGCTGGAAAGCATGGCGTCCGACCCTCTACCGATACTGCCGATCCACCTTGAATAAATAATTGTTTCTACTTTAGGCACAAGGCCAGCAATTATCCAGTGCATTACTGGTACTTTATTTTATCGACCCCGTAAGGATGAAAGGCAAAGTCAACCTCGGCGGGATTTGAACTCAGATCGTAAATGGACTTAACTATGCTGGAAAGCATGGCGTCCGACCCTCCACTGATACTGCCAATCCATGAATAAATAATGAATGGCTATTACATTATTTATCTACTAAATTTCGTTTTTCTTGATTAAATATAAATAACTTTGTCGCTTATTTTAAGATTCACTTCTTTAAAATTTTAAAATTTCAACACTTCCGGTTAACGATCGCTTATATAAACAGTCATATATTTCCGTCAATTGATTACGTTACTGATTACATAAGACAGTGTAACGCAGTCTTCGTTCAATTTCTGTGTATATTGTCAATTACGATTTTATTTGATCTATCATATCTCTTGTGTATAATATCAATATGTACACTACACAGGCTAGCAGAGAACCATCCATAGGGTGCTTTTTCTGCTAGTTTAATATAATGCTTACAGAACGAAAACACAAACAAATATAATATATATGCTGTAGCTTTCACCCTTACCGCTGCATCCAGGATGTGGGAAGAAGCAAGCGTCCCTAATTGTGACGTCCCATTCACACAAATACACATACTTTCACACAAACACATACATACATTCACACAAACACACATTCACACATATACATTTTCACAAACACACACATACAGTCATAATAGCGTTCGGTGAATTGGAAATGGGAGGGTAAAAGTACAACTTTTTATTTATTTATTAACAATACAGTTTAAATCTTTTTTTTTTAAACTCATTTATATAAAAATTTAATATAATGATTACGAAACGAAAACACTAAAAAATATAATATATACAAAGGAAATATAGAAAGAAAGTAAAAAAAAAGAAAGAGAAAAAATACACAAGCACGTAATACCCACATCTTAGACCCGATAGAACAATATGCAGTCGAAAGAATGGAAAAACGAGACCATAGCAAAAGATAGCAATATAGCGAGGAGCACTGGGAAACCTCTCTAATAATTTTTGGGGCAGGCCAGCACATTCGCGGCGTTACCTGGGGGTGATGGCGAGGCTGAGGTGCTGGAACAACCAAGTGCCCTCATGAGCATCACCAGTTACCTCTGTTTGGCGAGCCGCCAGTGAAGATAAGAACCTCGCTGACTGTATCCCGACTACCCCAAACATCTCGAACGCCACAGGCTGGATAATGTAGTTAGCTGACAGAACACGGTATTTTAGGATTTTGTTCCGTTCAGCTGCGGATGCTGTAGCTCTCGCCCTTACCGCTGCATCCAGGATATGGGAAAAGCAAAAGAGTCACTAACTGTGACGTCCCAGGTAAGGCACCTGCCTCTTGTCCAGGAGCACAGAATAAGACCGTCAAGTCTTTTCCCGTCAATTCTGGACAACTCAGACGGTTTCAAAATTGAGGGGATATTTGCCCGGGCTCACGCGCGAGTTTGTCGGTGTTCTTAAATTAGAGGCGTGTGTGTGTTTGTGTCACTGTTTTTAAGTTAGAGACATATATGTGTGTATCCCTTTCCTTCATTTTACACACACATACATTCACACAAACACATTGTGTGGTGGACGGGTGGACAGAAGTCCCTCAAATTTATATACATGTGAATGGAGTTCTACTGAAGCAGTTATAGAAGTTCAAGTATCTTGGAGCCGTGTTCATGAGTGATGGAATGCAGGAGGCTGAACTAAGTGCAAGAATTGCAAAAGCTGATGCAGTAATGCGCCAGCCTCAACATTCAGAAAAAGGGGGTGTAAAAGCCAAACTCGCAGAGTAGGTGTAAAATCCAAACTCGCAGTCTTCCTGGTATTCCTGCCAACTCTCACTGAGGATCGTGAATCTTGAGTAATGACCAAAATAATACAATTGCAAATAGAAGCGGCAGAAATGGGATTCCTGAAGGGTCTTTGGAGTAGCGTTGCTCGATAAAGTGCATAACTCAGAGACCAGAGAGTCACTCCTGGTAGAGCCGCTACTTCTCCGAATTGAGAGATCACAACTCCGATACTATGAGCATGAGGTTAGAATGTCTCAGTAAATAATCGCTGGAGACATTTTAAAGGCAAAACCAACCGTCAAGAGACCCAGAGGTAGACCCTGATCAAGATAGTTGGATAACATCCATGAGTGGTCACGCTTTGGGATCCACTCGCTGGAAGGAGTGTTTAAGAATGACTCTGCCCCCACGACCCTCCCAGAAATAAGTGGGCGAAGAAGAAAATATTGTCAATTTACTTTTCAATTTACATATATATATTTGTGTATAATACCAATATGCACACTACACATGCTAGCAGAAAACCGACCGAGGGCGGTTATTCCGCTAGTTGCACTAATACAACGTAAAACAGATTAGAAGCGTATTTGAAAGCACATACAATGTTTACAGTACGACATATGCCTGATAAAGTCCGACGTTATCACATAAAGTGTCACATCGAAATTTACTGAGAACTCTGCTAAACGTATACGTGACTTTGGAATGTTCAGCAATGGGCACGGTAAATCCACGAACAGTTTGTTCTTTTGATAAAATCAACAGGAACACAATGATGTTCAACACATTCTACTTTTCAGTAAGAATTTGTAGTCTTTTGGTGGTTTGCTGTATATTATTTTTTCTTGGAAGAGACTCTATTCTAACTCCTTTTATCATAATATAATAAAGGGAGGAGTGCGGGACAGGGTCCTGAATATACTTTTTTATCCCATAAGTTGGATTACTTTGAATAAATAATGAATGTATATTACATAATTTATGTACTAAATTTCGTAACTCCTGATTAAATATGAATAATTTTATTGCTTATTTCAAGATACGGTTGTTTTAAAACATTCAAATGTCAATACCTCTAGTTATGATATAATTGTTTCTACTTTTGGCACAAAGTCAGCAAATACCCAGTGTATTACTGGTACTTTATTTGATTGATCCCGTAAGGATGAAAGGAAAAGTTAACCTCTAGTTATGATATAATGGACGCTATATAACATCGCCTATGTAAGGTATATATTTCGGTCGCTAAACGGTGTTTTTCTGCTAGTGTTGTATAATTTATATTGGATGCGTGTGACGTGACTTAGTGGTTGGGTTGTTCGGGTCACAATCATAAGGACGTGAGTTCGATTTCTCTCCGCACCAGGCAACATGTTGGTCCTTGAACAAGACGCTATATTTCACGATGCTATGTCTCATTGTTGATATTAAAATTATAGAGACGTTGTATATCATAGAATATCTGTTGTGTTCATCTTAATTGATTTCATGTCGTCTGATTCTGTTACATTATTTGATCTGAGTTCAAATCCCGCCGAGGTTAACTTTGCCTTTCATCCATACGGGGTCGATAAAATAAAGTACCAGTAATGTACTGGGTATTTGCTGGCCTTGTGCCTAAAGTAGAAACAATTATTTTACTACCAAAGGCTGGTGGATTGGCAGTATCGGTAGAGGGTCGGACGCCATGCTTTGCAGCATAGAGTTACGCCCCTTTATGATCTGAGTTCAAATCCCGCCGAGGTTAACTTTGCCTTTCATCCTTACGGGGTCGATAAAATAAAGTACCAGTAATGTACTGGTTAATTGCTGGCCTTGTGCCAATAGTAGAAACAATTATTTTACTACCAAAGGGCGTTGGATTGGCAGTATCGGTGGAGGGGCGGATGCTATGCTTTCCAGCATAGAGTTATGTTCCTTTACGGCCTGAGTTCAAATCCCACCGAGGTTAACTTTGCCTTTCATCCTTACGGGGTAGATAAAATAAAATACCAGTAATACTCTGGGTTAATTGCTGGCCTTGTGCCAAAAGTAGAAAAAAATTATTGTACTACCAATTTTAATGTAAACAAACAATCCTCTCTCTCTTTTTCTCTCTCTCTTTCTCTCACTCTCTCTCTCTCTGATCTCGTACACTTCAATATATTGTGGTCTGCATATATAGAGAAGAGACATTGATTGACTTCACACATAAAAATTATTACTTGATCTGCTAATTACCAGAATGTATATTTCTATATAAAACAGACATGTTGTATACACATATTAATTAGTTTCGAGTTTTATTTTCTATTATATATTGGATGTAAACAAACATATTTTCTCGTCTGACATTTCATGTATGGAATAGTGTTCATTACACATCCATAGACAGACATATTTTCTATATTTCGTAGTTTTATACAAAGTGATGTTATATCTTCATCTTAAATTTAAAATAATTTCCAAAGCTTTTTTTCTACATACTACTTGTAGTGATTTAGTTCTTGTGTGAAATTTTATTTGATCAGTAATTTTTTCTTTAATTGTTTTTGACTACTGAATTCATTGAAATATATTAATTATGTTGTTTATAATTTCTGTTGCATTCAGGTAATTGGTAGCACGAATGAGAAAAAAGAAAAAAATATATTTTACTATAGTTAAGGCTTGGAGTTAATATTTATTAAATGGGAACTGTAGTGTCGGATTTAGATTTTACTTGCAGTTTTTAATACATATTTACAATTTTAGTAAAGCATCATATTTAAAACGGGGGAACAATTTCGTTTGTTCATTAGCAGTTCTGTGGGTTTATTAAGGCT
>OZ024740.1:264947080-264962080 GCA_964016885.1 Eledone cirrhosa | reverse complement strand
CTTGACACTGTGGAAACCTCACAATTGATGTGGCACTGATATCTCAATGAGAGGAAAGGGATGTATGGAACAATCCAACGATTACAGTAAACTCTTGACCTTTATGTTGAATTATATGGGGGTGACCACCATGCTGTCTATCCCTTCTTCTATACACGGGAAAGGAATTTTCGGCAACAAATGTGGTTTGTCTGAATGCCTTGGGATAACCTTTTGAGCAATGGCGTTGTTGTCCTAGCCCTTCCATACATGGGCACATCATATTTGCTTGTCCACATGGGCCATGAATGTTGCAGGATGTGATGATCTTATGTAGAATTGGATTGGTCTCTTTATCAGGAATCTCACAGTACACTACCTGATCAATGGCATCAGCAGTTTTGGGCTTGCTATCTTCAGCCATTATCAACAGAATATGAGCATGAGTGAGGCCTCGTTTCTGCCACTCTATTGTAACAGAATGAGCCACAACTTTTCCTAGGGCATTTTCCTTCAGTATGTCATCCATGAGGCTGTCATACTTGATCTTGAAGATTCTTGCACAAATCTCAGGACGGTCTCTAGGTTCTTCACCAGGGTGCAAACTATTTTTTATTTCATCCCAGTTAGGGTTAGTTGTTACCGTGATGAAATTAGATGGCTTTCCAATGTATCGAACCACATTCATCGAATTCTGAAAGCACTCACTGTAGAAGCGAGGCGAACTATAGATTGAAGGAGGAAATACAATTTTCCGGCCTGCTTTTACTGAATCTCCTTCAGCCACAGCATCATACAAACCCTCATACTTTTCAGCTCGTATCATGGTTTGATTGTTGTGGGCTCATTTGAGGCGACAATGTTCTATTTTTGCATGGGCATCTACAGCATATTGCTGCATCTCCGGCCTGCTCTTCATGATAATGTTACAGTCACCTTGCCTAACCTGAAACCGATAACAGTAGAAATCAGTGGGTGTGAGTCTATGGTTGTTGACAATCCTTTTCAAACCAACCTGAAACCCATCATTCCTCCAAGGAAACAGTAGCACATAATGTAGAGGATCATAAGAACGGTGCAACTGATGAATCCTCTGAAGACGACCATCCCTTTTATGAATGATAACATCCAAAAGACCTAATGCTGTATCAGTTTGAATAACAGCAATCTCAGATGCCATGGGAAGATTATATGTGCGACAAGGAAAATCAGTGGGTTTTACTTTGTCAGCATGTAGGACAATATTCACATTTTCAGAGACTGACTTGAGGCTTCTTATATAGGTGTTGCAGAAGTGCAAGTCTCCTTGCAGGTCCTGCAGGACAGCAGCATGTAAATTAGCATGATGCAAGCAATCCTGAAGCTCATGATCTGTATCATAGAAGTAAAGCTGCGCAAACTTGGGTGAAGCATCACTTGGAAGTAGTGATCCAATAATATGACAAAACTTACCTTGGATCTTAAATGTTGGACTAAATCCTGGTGCTTTAATCTCTTTGCAACCAATTGAAGCTAAGACAAGCACATTGTATCTTATGGAGAAAAGAATTTCCTGCTTGAGTGATATCGAAATATATCAGTATATTTGGTGGAGGAGGAGGAAATTGAGGGAGTTTCAATTTTCCCTGGAAGCAGCACAGAGATTTGGTTTCATGTGGCCAGCGATAAGCTTTGCAGTGCGGACAAACAGACTCCCTGCATTATGTTTTGGCATTATGGAAATAACAGTTTGCTCTTGGAAAGGTTCATCTGTAGGATTCTTTGCCAGACCTTCAATTGAACTGTTCCTCCCCCTCTGAACGTTGGTGTATTTGTTGCAAGTTGTTGTTGGTGTGTTAACTGAATTACATTTGTAGAAATTTGTTGGGATGTTGTAGAGCGATTATTGTTTGATTGATTTGCCCTCATCTCTTTTTGTCGTTGTGTGTCTGCTGCCATGCGTTGGAATTTAGATGTGAAATGTTTTCTGCGTCCCATATTCACTTTCTGTCCTGTATGTATAAATATATGTTATCTCTACGGTTAAATCATAGAAATAAATATATGTTAAAACAAAAAAATAAATATAAATAAATATATATATTTATTTATATTTATTTTTTTGTTTATATATATATCTTTTTTTTATATATATATATATATATATAGCTGACACGGAGAAAAGAACTCTTTTGAAATAAATGTATGTTTGAAATATGTATTATCGTCTGCTATTCGAACACCAGATAAAATGAGAGAGAGAGAGAGAGAGAGAGAGAGAGAGAGAGAGAGAGAGAGAGAGAGAGAGAGAGAGAGAGAGAGAGGGGGGGGGGTTAGTATGAGGTAGTCATAACAAGTGGTAGCAGCAAAACGCGTATCAAAACAATATATATATCTGTCACAGTCACTCCTCTCTTTATATACTCACACATACCATCTCTCTTTCTCGCTCTAGCAAGTTTATAAAATCAAAGAACAACAACATACACACATACACATCAGCGTGTTGAAAACAATCCAAATCGCTTCATCCTCTCTCTATAGTATAGATATACCGGAAGTATTGAAATATATGTTTAATCAGGATTTACGAATTTTAGTAGATAAATTATGTAATATTCATTCATTATTTGTTCAAAGTAATGCAACTTATTTTACATACCGGGATAAAAAATTATATTCTGGATGCAGTCCCGCGCTCCTTGCTTTATTATAGTTTCGATTATATTTATTAGTGTTTTCGTTCTGTAACCATTATATTAAATGAGTTTAAAAAAAAAAGAGTTAATAAATAAATAAAGAGTTAATAAATAAATAAAAAGTTATACTTGTTTTACCCTCCCATCTCCAATTAAACTGAACGCTATCTTGACTATGTGTGTGTTTGTGTAAATGTATATGTATGAATGTATGTATGTTTGTGTAAATGTATATGTGTGAATGTATGTATGTTTGTGTGAAAGTATGTATCAATGTATGTATGTTTGTGTGAAAGTATGTGTGAATGTATGTATATTTGTGTGAAAGTATGTATGTTTGTGTGAAAGTATGTGTGAAAGTATGTATATTTGTGTGAAAGTATGTGTATTATGCCCGTGAGAGTGTATTTTTATAAGTTTGTGTTTGCGCGATTATAGTTAAATACTCATAATAGTTATATACTCATACATATAGATGAATGTATGTGCTCACTCATACGCGTCAGCGTGTAGAAAGTCAGAATCTCTCTATCTTTCTCATCACAAACTCTCTCTTTCTATATATATGGTCGTTGAAGTATTGGTGGTGGCGATGATATACCGGATGTGCAACTTTGAAAAGAAGTCAATTTGAAATTATTTATTCTTACGAAATTATTTTTGTTTACGAAATTGAGTACATACATTATGTAATATTCATTCATTATTGAGTTCAAATCCCGCCGAGGTTGACTTTGCCTTTCATCCTTACGGGGTCGATAAAATAAAGTACCATTAATGAACTGGGTAATTGCAGGCTTGTGCCTAAAGTAGAAACAATTATTTATTCAAAATAATCCAACTCATTTTACAAACGAGATAAAAAAAAAAAACCGTACGCAATCCCGCAAACCTTCCTTTATTATAGTTTAGATATATTTTGAAAAGCGTTTCCACTTTCATTAAGAAGAATGTTTTGAGTTGATGGGGAAGTAGGTTTTGTGAAAAAAATATCTGAAATCACATATTCTCGAACTACGTTTCTAGTTTCAATTTGCAGACGGGGAGCATGATGTATAGTTTACTTTCAGAATAAATTTGTTATGTAGTAGATATATTGTCTGGAATATTTCATTATTGTGGAGCAGATTGGAAATAAATGTTTCATTTTAGTATTCTAGCTCGCGCGTCTATGAATTTCATTGCAGTGTGTATTCCTTAACTGGTAACAATGGAGGCGCGAATCTCTGTGGGATCAACAAGTGGCGTTGAATGTTTGGACTAACAATATTAGTGATTGACTGTTCCTTCAACTCTCCGAGATTTATTGGAAAGGTGTTATAATTCGTGTGTGTATGTGTGTGTGAAAGCACACACACACATGCATGTGCACACACACACACATATATATATATATATATATACATATATTACCTTCAAACTCCCTTACGACCCAGGTGGGTAAACCTCGGCTGTATCTCCTTCCCATTTACAAACTTAAGCCTCAAACTTAACCCCAAGCATACTTAGGTGGAAGTAGACTTTTTTCTTTTTTTTTCTATTTTTATCCTTATTTTCTTTTTTCTTCATTAGTTACACACTCTAATTACACTTAGGTGGATCTTTGTATATCTACACTATTATACTCAGTTCCATTCTTCGTTAGGTTAACCCGAAATTTGTTCACTCTTGTTAAATATATATAGTACCGGCTGAACACATAGCCATTGTATTTTTGGGGGCTGGTGTATCACCATGAAAGATAATTGTTTCTACTTTAGGCACAAGACCAGCAATTATCCAGTGCATTACTGGTACTTTATTTTATCGACCTCGTAAGGATGAAAGGCAAAGTAAACCTCAAAGATAATACTAGTAAATTACTGCATTGAGGTGCTGTTCCAGTGCATTAGAGTAACTGATAACTAAATTTTATTTATTAGGAATTTAATTAGTTTCAATAACTATATGCTTTGCTCTTTATCTAACTGTTAGGCCTGGTATACACACTTTCACTCTAAAACATTCGTTGATTCTCATATGCTAATTTTACCCCCGTTAGAGATAGCTGTAAAGAATTCTCTCTTAACGTATGACCGGCCTGGCACCCTCACGTCAGAATGTCATCTTACTCCCTCCCCTACAGGCCAGTTCAGCTAAGAAGGAATTTAACCACATACTCGGCATCCCCAAATCATTGACCACTTCCCGTGACAGACAAGAAAAACAACAATTTTTAGGATTGTTTGATTTGATACTTCTACTTTGTTTTGATTGCATGCCCACATATGGACTGTACCCCTTGTTAAATTCAACTAGGTCCCAGCCGTCCTAATACAACTGGTTTAGTTCGGATCTAGCTGTCGAAACGACCGGAGCTCAGCCGTCGTGGTCCTGACTCTTTTCCTATATATATATATATATATATATATATATATATATATATGTGTGTGTGTGTGTGTGTGTGTGTGTGTGTGTGTGTGTGTGTGTGTATAGAGAGAGAGATAGCGAGAGGATGTCTCCAAGATATGTATACACACGTCAACAGCATCTAATAAATATATATATACATTTTTTGGTGAAACCCTGTATATATATATATATATATAAATGAAACGTATAGAAATTGTTGTAGCGAGAAGCTAACAGTATTCCATAACATATATATATATATATATATATATATATATATATATCATATACTGAGTTAGAAACTCAAAATACTCTCTTACAATTAAATAGCTCTAAGAAAGAAATTTTGTTTCTGAGCCGTGTAATATAATTGAACATACAAGAGAGATAAACACAAATATTAACATACATGCGTTCGAATTGTAAAGGACCAGGTTTGCTAGGGTGAAAAAATACTAACTCTACCAATATGGTTTGCCAGACTTAATTTAAAGTAGTAAATCAAGAAAAAGAATAACAAACCTATATTGGCAACTGCCTGAAAACACCTAGGCAATTATAGAAATTGTTCCGCAAAATTATATTAAGCGAAGGCATCACCACCTCTCTGCTCATCAGTAGGTGTAAAAAATTTGGCGATTCTTCCACTTCTCAAAATATTAGAAGACTAAATTTTGTGCGATATGAAATAACGCAAATATCTTCGGAGCCTAGCTTGTCTCGATAACTTATGCCGCTAAAAATAGGAGCCTTGTTAACACGACATTAAAATTAGCTCAACATGATAGAGCCGACCATCATATACTGAGTTAGAAACTCAAAATAGTCTTTTACAATTAAATAGCTCTAAGAAAGAAGTTTTTCTGAGCCGTGTAATATAATTGAACATACAAGAGATAAAAACACAAATATAAACATACATGTGTTCGAATTGTAAGGACCAGGTTTGCTAGGGTGAAAAAATATTAAATCTAAAAATATGGTTTGCCAGACTTAATTTAAAGTAGTAAATCAAGAAAAAGAATTACAAACCTATATTGGGCAACTGCCTGAAAACAGGTTTTCGAAACAAGCTAGGCTCCGAAGACATCTGCGTTATTTCATATCGCACACAATTCAGTCTTTTAAGATTTTTAGAAGTGGAAGGATCGCTAATTTTTCAATTACTTTAATTACTTTAAATTAAGTTTGGCAAACCATATTGTTAGAGTTAGTATTTTTTCACCCTAGCAAACCTGGTCCTTTACAATTCGAACACATGTATGTTTATATTTGTGTTTATCTCTCTTGTATGTTCAATCATATATAAGGATTTATACGAACTGGATTACTCCCTGAAGAACATTCCCACTCCCTCCAACCATGTTTACCCAAAAGCCTCCTACAAAAAGCGTAAGATGTCGTCTGACGCTTAAGATGGCGAGGCCTAGATTTTGACGGCAACATTGCAGGCACCAATAACAACTTCAACCTGAAATCGAAAGCCTACCCTCCTAAGGTACCTGAACTTGTTCCTTTCAAGGTGGACCTTCTTGACTTAGTCGCTAACATTTCCTTTCGCAAACACCCTAACACCTTTCAAACTAAACTTAGGAATAATATTAAGAAATGTAGGTCTTCTAATAACACTTTCGTTCTTTCCGACAGAACTAATAATATTTACGAAGTCGACAACACCACTCACAGCCACTTGGCCCATAACTCTATTACTTCCAAATATAAAAAAAGCTAACTCTATGGCCCACAACGACATTAATACAGAAACCAAAGAACTTGCAACCGCCCTTAAGGTAGATAAGAAGCGAATATCTCTAGCTAAGCGGGAGGGGTTCTTCACCTTGAAAGATCACAAGGTGGACTTTACTTCTAACCCCACATGTAGACTAATAAACCCGGCATGCACAGATATGGGACTAGTCAGTATGGCCATACTTAGAAACATAGTTAAGACCATTAGGACCAAGACCGACCTGTCCCAGTGGGAGAACAGCGACTCCGTAATTAAGTGGTTTAACTCCTTCAATTCCAAAAAAGCGAAGTTCACACACTTCGACATTGTTGATTTTTACCCGTCGATCTCAGAGACCCTGTTAAACAAAGCGTTGGACTTCGCTACCACTTACACTACCGTCGATGGTTTAGACAGGGAAATCATCGCTCATTGCCGGAAAACCTTCCTCTTCAACGACGCCAGGGCAAAGAAGTCAACAACTTCAGACCTATTCGACATCTCCATGGGATCGTTTGACAGTGCTGACGTATGCGACTTGGTTGGTCTATTTATTTTAGATATATTACGTGTTAGATTCCCGGACTTCCACACGGGAATATACCGCGACGACGGACTGAACTAATCGAGCCATAAAAGTGGTCACGACCTCGACCGGTTTAAAAAAGACTTAGCTTCTACCTTCAATGTGTTAGGACTTAGGATAACAGTAGCTACCAACCTCTCTAGCGTAGATTTCTGAGACATTAATTTAGACCTTCGCACACACCTACAGCCACTTCCATAAGCTAAACGAAAAACTCAATTACATTCACAAAGACTCATGCCACCCTCCCACTATTTCTAGAAACTTCTTAAATAATATCAGTACTAGTATCTCAAACCTCTCTTCTAATAAGGCTACCTTTGACCGGGCGGCACCCTACTATAACACGGCGTTAGCTAACAGCGGCTTCTCGCAACATATCATTTACTCTCCCATTATCAACAACAGCAATAAGAAAAGAAAGCGTAACAATAGACAAACGATCTGGTTCTCTCGCCCCTTCTCACTCAACGTTAAAACCAATTTAGGCAAAACATGTCTAGCCCTCTTAGATAGACACTTTCCCATCGGTCATAAATACCGCTCCTTCTTTAACCGACACAAAGTAAAACTAGGATACTCTTGCGCTAAGAACATGAAGGCCCTCATTACCAACAGCCCTAAGAGGAACACCCCACCAGGGTGCTCTTGCCCTAAGCCCGACGCTTGTCCCCTTCAACAGCAATGCAACACACCCGCTGTAATGTATGAAGATGTGGTCACTTCCAACCGATCAAATCAACCACAGCAGCTCAAATCCTATGTGGGTATGGCGGAGGGCCGATTTAAGGAACGCTTCTTGAACCACCAGTCGACCTTAAGATAGCCGGACAAATGTTTATCCACGAAACTCGCGAGCCACGTATGGTCCCTCAAGGACTCAAGTATAGACTACTCCATTCAATGGAAAGCCATTACTAAGTCCAAGCCATACGCAAGGGGAAATCCGTCGTGTGGACTATGTATTGATGAACGAATAAATATTCTAAAGAGATTATGCAATAGTGATTGCCTAAACATGAGGAATGAATTCTTCACACGTTGTCCACACGTCTGGAAACACCTCTTACATAACTTCAAATCTCCGGATTGAATCACAACAACATCCTAATTTTCTTATCAACTAGAAACTTTTCGGACTTTCGCAGTTATCTCCCTTACACCTCTCGCACGCTTTTTAATATTGCCTGTGTGAAGTGACGGTTTCTGCGCATGCACGTTCGTACGTTTGTCCTTCCTGTTCCGTATAACCATGTCCATTACGAGCTGAGGATCCGCTAAGGTGAAACAATTGTTCTCGGTATGGTGGATTAACTGTTGTGTAACCACTTCTCTCTCTCTCTCTCTCTCTCTCTCTCTCTCTCTCTCTCGATATATATATATATATATATATATATATAAACAGAGAAAGCTAATAGCGATACTTCGACGAATTTCCAACTCACTCAACAAACATTAGGAAATACCGGAGTATATTCCCAATTAAAAGTTTGGAGTGCTAACTATATTGTATTGTGTGGATAATTGGCTCTATTATTTTATATGAGATATATTAAAGATCCCAAACGAATCGTTTCATTGTAAGATTTCTACATGGTGGGTGAAATTATACCAAGTTTTGTAGAAGCTTGTGTAAGATCAATGGATTCTTATACAAGTGGGCTCTTATAAATCTTCAATGGGTGCCCAATAATATTAATAACTAAATCAACATCAATATTTAACGATACTCACCATCAGTGCTAGAAGGAGCTATTAGGTTGTAAGTCCAGGAGTTCGAAAGAAAATCTCTCGCTGTCCCGAAAATGGGAGGAGGAGGCTACCGGGAAAAATAATACACACGCAGGTTATTGAACTATGACAAGAATTCAAGCCTCCTGCGAAGAACTCGATTGGATATGAAAAAATAAATATATGTGTGCAATGTTTAAGGACACATAGAGATATTTTCTCAGGTAAAATAACAGATATGAGATATAGGAACAAACAATCAATATTCATATAAAAAAAATAAACATAGAGAGTCATACCTTATATCGGGAAAGTTCATGTCTGGTGATCCAAGAGTATATTACTTACATAATTACATAAACGGAGAAAGCTAATAGCGATACTCCAATGGAGATCAGGAATTAGTGTTCATCTGTAAAAAAATAGGTTTATATGATTTTGGCAGAGATTATTTACATTATTCACAAGTAAAAAATATAGAAATATATATACATGTTGCATAAAAAAGAGTTATAATTGCATAAAAATATATCAACAGAGCATATTAACAATACGTTTGTTGAAATTCTGCAGCACAGGCACCATACACTAAAAGAAAACATACAAATCATACACATCACAAACTCATAAACCTCTACATAAACAAAGTGGTCGTGTGTTAAGACAGACTCACATAGGACACTATATTATTAACCATAGGACGAACACAGAATGTGAGGTACCTGTATTCACATATATGTTCACATTCTTTTCTTTAGTAAATGCAAGAAAAATAACTGAATGCATACTAACACGTATATAATATTGATATATATTTGCTACTTGATCAATTATTAATATATTCGATTTCTCAATACAATTCTAGAAGCAGCAAACAGTTTTCAAAAGAAAAAAACATTTATGAGTTATAATTGCATAATTACAGGAAAATGATATATAGAGAACACTTGGTAGAAAAAGAATGTTATACTGAATGTAACTATTTAGGCTATGAATAGGGTGATAAAAAAATGATAATTGTCGTTATTTAACGTTAATATCAGAAATTTAGTAAGAAAGAAAGAATTCGTAATGAGTTAATGTCATACATTGATATACATATATATACATTTGACACTAACAATTTCCGATTATATATAATGCACACATGCACGAACGCAAACACACACGCACACACACACACACACACACACACACACACACGCACACACACACACACACACACACACACACACACACACACACACACACACACACACACACACACACACACACATATATATATACATATATATACATGCTTATAACTTACTTAATACACAGGTGAATTTCCTCCGAATGAAAGGTCCTGTCTCTTCCATATCTAATACTTGCCTACCATTCAATTTCTTTATCTATCATTCATTCCTTTTTCTAATGAAGGACGAACGACCGAAAAGGGTAGTTTCCATCCCTACTATATCAAGCGTAAAACTAAAATATATCCAGTGTACTGTATCACTCTCTCGTTTTGTTACTTCGTTTAGGTTTCGTATATATAATTCTAGCAGCAGTACCCAGCGTTGCCTGGGTAGGTAAAATAATATCTGCTTTGATGAAAAGGTGTTGAACTTATCAATGCGAGTTTCTTGGTCGTAAGGTGTAGTAAATGGCGAAATGTTGAGTGAAATCGGATGGAATATGTGGGAGGTGGAAGGAGCTAATGATAGGTCGCCGTCACTGATCAAAAAATGCAAAGTATAAAGCTACTATAAAATGTACAATGATAGGTTTTATCGTAGTATAAAAGTTGAACCAAATAAATTGATATATGTGTGAGGTGAAGCCGAAGTTTCGAATTTGAACGAAATCGGTTGAAAAATGTGGGAGCTAGAGCCGAAGAGGCTAAAATTTGAGCGAAAAGGTGGTATTTTCGAATATTTAAGCGGCTGCCACGCCGTTCCTGAACAAAAAATCCAAAATGTAAAGCCACTTTAAGACGTGAAGTAATCGGATCTAGCATAGTGTAAAATTTGAACAAAGTAAAGTAGGTTGATTAATGTGGGAGCTAGAGCCGAAAAAGTGGAAATTTGAGTCTAAAAGTGGTATTTTTGAATATTTAAGCGGCTGCCACGCTGTCCCTGAAAAACAAATGCAAAATATAAAGCAATTACAGGATGTGCAATGATAAATTCTATTTTGCTTTAAAATTTGAACGAAATCGGTGGTAAAATGTTGGAACTAGAGCCAAAAATCTTACTTTTCAATACCTAAAAAAAGGTGATCCCACCTTATCGATTTTTATCTACAGAATGACCCCAGAATAAAAAAAACCATACGCTGATATATAGAAAAGACTCCCCGATTAGTATTCTATGAGCCTGTAAATTTTCATGAAAATCAGTCGTAAGATGTACGACCCTATAGGTAATACACAAACACACACACATACTTAATTTCACATATATACAGATAATATATATATAAGGTAAAGTATATGATTTGATGATACTATTGTATAAGGTATTGAGATATTTAGAACTCTAATGTAATTTTGTCAATATCCAGACTGGCGAAAGACACGGTATCGAACATTGGTACATGAAGAACATAAGAACATAATTGGTAAATAATTATCATTTCTAAGCTACACCGGACCAAATAGAAGCGAACTCCCAGAGCTAAAATCAATACGGAGCCTGGGTATTGACATGAGCAATGGTGCATCGATTCATGCACACCGAGATGACGACAATGTGTAGACGATAGCAAGTTGGAATCTAATGTCAAGCTGGGACAACGCAATTGCTGCCACATATTCTATAGTCAACCTTCCTTGGTTGGCTGTTGATGCAAGAGAGAGTTTGTTGCTACTGCTCTTATTTGTGCTTCGCCTCGTGTTGTGGGTCCATCCGAGATCATGGTTAGCAGCATGTGGACATGTTGCTTGAAAACATTTACGGGCACACTCTGTATGTCACAGAATTGTTGTCAGCTGTGTGTGCTTGGTTGTGTCAGAAAAAGAAATCAATAGGTATGTTGTGTTTCTTTATATATATATATATTAATAAGAGGAATTCCAACTTTGTCTGATTTACTCGTTTTATTTACAATCCTTTAAAATATATATAATGGTATTATAATGAAATAGTATGATAGAATATTAAATTCTAAGTGTTAATTGAACAAGTACTTTCATGCTTTCGCAATCTTCAGGTTCATGATATGTGGTGACAGTCGAGTTTGCAATTTTCAACTGTGGTTTGACAGTTGAAAATTGCAAACTCGACTGTCACCACATATCATGAACCTGAAGATTGCGAAAGCATGAAAGTACTTGTTCAATTAACACTTAGAATTTAATATTCTATCATACTATTTCATTATAATACCATTATATATATTTTAAAGGATTGTAAATAAAACAAGTAAATCAGACAAAGTTGGAATTCCTCTTATTAATATAATCTTCTATACACAATCATACACACCCGTGTATATTTACCTATCTATATCTATATATATATATTTATATATATATATATAGTGAAAAATTGAACGGGAACAAAACAGAGAGGCAGTACGAACAAAGGTTTATTAGTTTCACGCTCTTGAGAGTGGGGTGTGGTGGGGAACGACGTTTCTTCAGGTGAAAAGTGTGTGGGAAGAGAGTTCAAAGGGTGTGTAGGGGAGTGGTGGAGAGACATATAGCAAAAAGGGGTGAGAGAAACGGTGCAAATGAAATTAAAAATAAAGGCATGATCAAAATAAAAATAAAATGGGGTAAAACAGGTGGTGGAAGGTTGTGGGGCGTGTAGGGGTGGTGGCGGGTGGAGTGGGGAGAGGGAGACGGGGTGTCGGAGCGGGGAGGGCTGAAGGTGGTGTGTGTGTGTAGGTGTACGTGTGTGTGTGTGTGTGTGTGTGTGTGTGTGTGTATGTGAAAGCAAGGGTTGGGGAAAGAACGGGGTTCCATGTTCAGGAAGAGGTGTGTGTGGGGTAGGGTGTAGGTCGGAGTGTGTGGATAGAGGGGTGGGGGGAGAGGATTCCGGAGGCTGAATGTGTAAATATGTGGTGGGACGCACGTGTGTGTGTGGTGTTTATGAGTATTGTGGATGTAGGTGGCGTGTGAAAAAACATTTTTTGGGGTATATGTCTGGGGGTGAGTCGTAAAGGTAATTCCGTAAAAGGATGTGGTGGAATTCTGAGTAAAATCCTTGGGATGCGATAGATTCTCGGGATCAAGGTTCACATATGTGTAATCCGTGAAGAGATTGGTCGGAAGAGGGGAGATGTGGGGGTGCGCGCGCAACAGGAAGTGGTCAGAGGGTCAAGGTAGGAGGAGGGTTGTGTGTCTGTGTGTGCGGGGAGGTGGTCAGAGAGGCATAGCAGCAGTTGGGTAGAATGGTAAGTGAAGAAAGTCGGTGTGTCAGTGTGTGCGGAGGTGCGGTGGACAGGGGAGAAGATGGGTAGGTGTGAAAGTTGGAGTGAGGAGGGTGTGTGTGTGTATTAGTAGAGGTGTTAGTGGGATGTGTGTGTGTTTGAGAAAGGGTGTGGGTGGAGCGGGGAGAGAAGGGTGTGGGGGCCGATGGAGGGAGTTTAGTGTACTGGTGTGTGTGTGTGGTGAAGGGGGTGTTAGTATACTGGAGGTGGAGAAAGGGTTGAATGCGGGTGTGAGTGGGGGTCAGTGGTGGTAGGGTGTGTAGAGTGGGTGGTGTAAGAGAGTGTGTGTGTTCGTGTGCGTAGGGTTGGGGGGTGTTAGTGATGTTAGTTGCGTGTAGAGTGGGTGGTGTAAGTGGGTGTGTGTGTTCGTGTGCTTGGGGTCAGTGGGTGTTAGTGATGTTAGTTGCGGGGTGGTGGTGGGGGGAGGGGGGGCGGTCGAAGGCTAAAGGAATAAGGGTGGGGAGTTCAACCGGGGGGAGTGTGGGTATGTAGGGTGAAGATGGTTCGTTGTTCGACCCTTAGGAGAGTGGCGGGTGTTCCTTGGCATTGGAGTAGGCCACAGACTGTGAGGTGGTGTGCGGAATGTCCAGAGGCACCAAAGTGGCGGGCGATGGGGGAACTACCACCGAGACGAATATCCCGGAGGTGCTCAGTAAATCTGTCCGCCAGGCGACGTCCAGTCTGTCCGACATAAGTCGCGCTGCACTCCGTGCAGCGAAGTCCGTAGGTTAGGTTGGAGGAGGTGCAGCGGAAGGCATACCGGACAGAGAGAGAGTGGCCGTTGGGACCCTGGAAGGTGGTGGTGTTGGTGATGTGGGGACAGGTGTTGCAGCGGGGCCTAGAACAGGAAAAGGAACCGGGGGGGGGGAGCGTGGGTTGGGGGCAGGGAGCTGTGGACGAGGAGGGTACGGAGATTGCGTGCGCGTTTGAAGGAGGGGAGTGGTGGGGCTGGGAAAATGTGGGAGGTGGAGGGGTCGGACTGGAGGCGTCGGAAGAGGCGTCGCATGGTGAGGTGGAGGGGTATGGTGGAGGGGTGGTAGGTGATGGGGAAGAGGAGACGGTGGATGGGTGTGCCGTGGCGTGGGGTGTGGCTGGTGGAGCGGTGGACAGCACGGGCGCGGGTGAGAGCAGTGTGGACGAGAAGGGGGGGGGGGTAACCTCTGCGGATGAAATGGCTGACTAGGGAAAGGGCCTGGGACTCAAAGTCAGCATCTCGGCTACAGAGGCTGCGGATCCTGAGGAGTTGGGAGTAGGGAATAGAGTGTTTAGTGTGTATGGTTGGGAAGAGGTGAAGTCGAGGTAGGAGTGGGAGTCGGTGGGTTTGAAGAAGGCGGAGGTAACGAGGGAGTGGTGGGAGGGGTCGAAGGCGACGGAGATGTCTAAGAAGTGGACGTGGGTGGTGGAGATAGAGGTGGTGAAGTGGAGGGAGGGGTGGAAGGAGCAGAAGAAGGAGAGAATGAGTCGAGCTGTTCTCGGGTGAGGGTCGT
>OZ024740.1:264939580-264942080 GCA_964016885.1 Eledone cirrhosa | reverse complement strand
TGCCAACATATTAGGTGTGTGTATATATACATGTTGGTGCAGTCTTGGTTACACACCATACATTTATAAAGATATAACTTTATCATATATGTGTGTATATATATATATATATATATTCCTTTTTTATGTTACTAGTTCTCTCTCTCTCGCTCTCTCTCTCTCTCTCTATATATATATATATACATATATATATATCCCTCTCATAAGACGTGTCCAATCAACCATGAAGAAGCATGCATATGATGGGTATATATATATATATATATATATATACCCATCATATGCATGCTTCTTCATGGTTGATTGGACACGTCTTATGAGGGTCCAATAGTATACGAAAATCAATTTATATATATATATATATATATATATATATATATATACCCACTCGCTCTTAGTATTATTCTAGAATGGACAGACTTATTTGCGTATAATTAGCGCTCTTGTTGGTAATTAATTAAGATATATAGGAAGAGGTGTGCTAGCAGCCGAAGTGTATGATACATTTATATCTACATACATACACAGTGTGTAACCGGGACTGCCCGAACCTGTATAAATATCCTTTACTGCACATACGTAAAGTAGTGAATATATCATTTATGAAATTAATAAGTGTTACATGACTACCTCTGCAAGAGTAATTAGAGCCAGATCGGACGAAGGAAACAATACTTCCAATGTTGATACTATCACTCAGTTGCGAGTACGATCATGAGCCGACTTTTTAACAATTTAATTTAACAGCCGCCATTTTTACAATTTCATAACAATATCATTTATCCACCGCCATTTTAATAATTTCATAAAACTACTCGAAAAGAATTAAAGGCAAAGTTTGACTCAGTGGGATTTGAACACAATGAGCCAGAACCAATACCGAATTATTTATTCCGACGCCCTAACGAGTCTGCCAATTCATGTCCTATAAAGAAATAATGTATTCCTCTTTGTAGACATATACTGCTAGTCTGTGTTTACGCGGAGCATGCGTAATGAGGCAGTGAGAGTAGGGCGGGAAAGTGTGATGTCTATGCATCGGAAATATATAAGCGCTATAAGTTAATTGAAATCATATTTCACAACTGGGAATCAAGTCTGACTTGGGATTTTGCTCACCAATTCCGAATTTTAATCTACTGCGCCAATGGAAGGAAATGTTACATGCCATGTAATATCAACTTCACACGTAGCGGGTGCAAAATGTCATTATCTTCCTTCAAAGATCAATAAAAAGGGATATACAAGTATTTTTATATAAAATTATTAGAACCCTTTCTAGTGTAAAGGAAAAAAAATACATGAACTGGTAAAAAGTTAAAACAAGCAATAAAACAAGAAATAATCAATGCCAAAAGAAACAAAATAAATGGAAGTGATTAAATTAAGGAAAAGTGTTTCAATTCATATAATTAAATGCTTCGTAATTAATTATTGATTGATTAAGAATCAGTCCTTAGACCAAAAATTACAGTTAGCTAGCTAATTAATCAAAATGATATGTACATTAATTTCGGTGGCAGAAATAATACTTCAGTTGGCAAAATTTTGATACAAGTGATATTCGAGTAATTGGGAAAACACACAAAGGTACATGAACATGTATGTATGTATGTATGTATGTATGTATGTATGTATGTATGTATGTATGTATGTATGTATGTATGTATGTATGTATGTATGTATGTATGTATGTATGCATGTATGTATGTACGTACGCACGTACGTATATCTATGTATGTACGAATGCATATATATATGTATGTATGCGTGCATGAATGTATAGGTGTACTGATGTATGTATGCGTATATATATATATATATATATATATATATATATATTATGTATACATACATATATAAGTGTGTATATATATAATTTACATATATACACACTCCCTCTCTTTCACAGACACAAAGACACCTAGACACACACAGACACCTAGACACACACAGACACCTAGACACACACACACGTACACACAAATATATATATATATCTAACTATATACTTGTATGTGTGTGTGTATGTGTGTATGTGTGTTTGCATACAAGTTTTCAACCGATGGGGCATCGTTAACTGAAAATTACTGTGTTGATAACTACGCTCCTTGTGTTTCTGTGTAAAACACCAACATATATTAAATCAAGCAAATACACATACAATAATATCCTACGTACACATGTATAGCTATTTACTATTTATTATCCACGTCCATATAGATCTTAGCATACACGAACACATACACTGTTTAAGTACCAATGAATCACGTATTCACTCTCATACGGTGTCATAATGTTCTTTATTGAAATTTTCGGTGTGGTTTAAATTGCCGCACGTAAAATTATCACGAAATCTAAAAAGGGTTTATACACGCCTATGCATGTTTAGTGGAGACATATCATTTACGACGCCAAGGGAATCAATCCAATCATGCAATAATGGGGTATGGGAAATTGCAGAGAACTAAGAGAAAAGAAAGAGGCTAAAGATGAAGGA